>CM052883.1:24945128-24966484 GCA_028534135.1 Potos flavus | reverse complement strand
AGTACACAAGCAGGGGGAGCAGGAGAGGGAGAAGCAGGCTCCCCACTGAGCCGGGAGCCCAACGCAGGACTCGATCCCAGGACCCTGGGATCATGACCCGAGCCAAAGACAGATGCCCAACCGACTGAGCCACCCAGGTGTCCCCAGCCTTCCTGTTTCACTAGGCAGGAAAGAAGTTGAGAAGCACTTGTGAAGATGACATCCCAGTGGCACAGGCTCACTCACAGACTGAGACTTAATCACGAGACGAATAGAACCCTTCCCCTCTCCCCACACATTACCGCCACATAAACTGTGCTCCTGTATAATAACCAGGGATTACAACAGGAAGGACTGTAAGCCTCAGAACCGATGTAAGAAGGAGTGTCTAGGGAAACCCAAAGACAACAGGGGAGACGAAAATAATGATGGCAGAAGGAATTTTAGCCTCTGACGACCGGCAGCTACAATAGTAAACACAGTCTGACTTCTATGCAAACACGAAACCTCACGCTAGAAACCTCACATGTCCAGACATGAGCAAAAAAACTCTGAGTTGCTTTGACCTACGATCTGATCCCACCACTTCAGATTAATGTAGGAAGCCTTACATTTCTCATAGAGTCAAAGTAACTCTGTTCTCCAAATAAAAATATTCCAGTATTTGCAAGTGTCCTAACTGGTTACTTGACAACATTTCCTTTTCTTTGTAAATAGTGTTTTTTAAAATTACATATTGAATACTATGCAGGAATACCGATAACCTGTAATGCATAAAGAACAAGGGTAACATGAGCCCATGAACACCTGTCTCCCAACTCCTGGCTTGAGAACAGGATAATCCCAATGCCCTTGAAGGCCTTGTGGACACTCCTTGATCCTGTCCTTCTACCTGCACCACAAAGGGAACTTCTCCTGAACTTGTATTTATCATCCTCTTGCTTTTCTTTATAGCTTTTCTTCATCTTTATAACAGAGATGTTTTTTAGTTTTGCATGGTTTTGAATATTATGTAAATGCAACCATCCTATGTGGATTCTTCTGCAGATGGCTTTAATCCATGCTGAGATTCATCCATAGTAAGGTATGTGGTTATAGTTCATCTCTTGATTTTTTTAATGTTTTTGGCATTAGTCCCTCTTTTGTTAAGGTGTGTTATTGCTTTGTAGTTTTGGCTGAGTCATTAAGGATCTATGTCAGCCTGTTATTATTGTACACACTCATGTATGTTTTATATATATTTATCTTATATATATTGTCCTCTGGTTATAAGTATTTTTCCATTCTGTTTACTCTCTCCCATTCGCTTCCCTTAACATGTGGGTCTTGGGCCCAACAACCTTTCATGGGTTCACTTTCTTCCTCTGTGACTATAACATTCAGAGGCAGGAAAAGAGAGAGGTTCCCTCCAGATGTGTTTTAAAACTTCTCCAGAGGCCCCTCAGAACCTTCCTTTACATCTCTTTGCCATGCTTAAACCAATCTCTGTCGAGAGCAATATAATTATCACAGCCGAGGCTAACAAGATGGGGGACTATCCAGCTTCCCCTGAAGCATACGGCCTCCCAAAATGCAGACTAAGGCCACACTCTCTCAGAAAGAAGTGGAACAAGAGGAAAGGGGCACTTACCACACAACCCTACTTATGTCTTAGGATTATGGTACAGATGAAATGATGTAAGATAAGCAAAAGATAAACAAATGATGTAAGAAAAAACAAAAAATATAAGGCATTATTAGATTGCGAATCTTAAAGCATAAAATGTTATTTCCTAACTACTAGCTTAGCAGTTTTCAAGAATAACTATGAACAACATTAAAATTAATATTTGTGCAGGCATGGTCTGAAAGAACAGTATTTGAAATGTGCCTGATTTCAACAACCACCATCTAGGATACAGTGGAAACTAGAGTCTATGAGAGGAAAGAAAGACCCTATAACTCCTGGGGCTTTAATGTTGTAATAGAAGTTGCTGGCATTCTATTAGATTTGCTGAGGTGGTAGACTAAATTTCCTGTTCTTTGTGACTTAGGAAAAAGAAAAATAGGAAAGGATTTCATAAGATATTTAAGATGCTTAGGTTTTTAAAAAGGAGTATCTTTCCTTACAAACATTGTCGAATTATATTAAAAATCTGCTTTGATTTTAGATTTTAGCTTTTTTTTTTTTTTTGGCAAATATTGTCTTGAACAAAAACTTTTATGACTGGATTCATCCATTTGAAGTCTTCTAGAACAGATTACACTGGCCAAATAATTTGAGCAAATTAAAAGCATTATATTAGATACAGTAATTCTATAATTATTAACTGATAATCTAAAGATCATTAAATTAAACATAGTAAGATTTCTAAATATTTTTATTGTTTTCCATCTCTTGATGAAGTTAGAACTTTATTTAGCATCAAAATAGGATTTAAATATTTAATTTGTGTTACCTGTAAATATATGTTATATCTGATGAGAGTGACTTCATATTGTGGCAAAAGACATTTTTTACACATTTCTTTTACCTTTTGCTCAGAACTGAGCTTTTGGACTTAATAATGTTATTGCCAATTTTATAAATCCACGAGGCATTTTGATGCAAGAATGGAAATAATATAAACAAATTGATAAGAGCTTTACAAAAGAGCAGTAGCTGGGAATGAGGGACTGAGGTAAAACTGAGCAAAATTACATATGCTGTGTCCATTTAAAATTAGAGATCGTAAAGAGAAATAAAATCTCCTCCCTAAGGTCCATAATTTCTTTCTTTTTTTTTTAATTGGAGAGGGGAGGTAGAGAAAAAGAATTCTAGAGAAAAAAGATCCTGAGCAATGGTAAGAAGGTGAGAGAAGACAACAGACGTCAAAGCACAAGCAGGTGAGTGTTGCTGAGCACAGAGTCCGAGGTGGTGTGTAACGAAGGAAGAGCCCAGGGACTGCCGAAGGGGCCGGTGATGAAGTCCTAGTATGAGCCGGGGGAGCCAGAAGAGCTGGAAGAGGTCGGGATAGGGGAGAGAGGAGATTCCTGCTGGATCGAGTTTCCTAGTAGGACAATGGGTGATAGAGTGAAGATTCCAGGTGGTGGAGTCTCAGGGGCACGGCTGCGAGCGAGCTTGGCGAGACTCAGCAGGTGCCTTTAATCTTCTCATTTAGAGAGCACCGTTTTCCCAATTACAGTATACTTCCGTATGGTAATCATCTTAAGTGGTATGTGGATGAACATTTTTAATAGCTGTGTTATAGAAAAAATATCTCATACAGCACAGCTGAGACCTTCGGGATGTTATTGCTCATGCATAAATTAAACATTTTAATGACCTAAAGAAAAACATTCAGGGGTAGTCCCGAGTCAATGATGAGGGCAGGAGTCATGAAGGCATCATGTGAATGATGGAGGTTGGGGAACGTGGATATAAGAGGGATGAGAGAGGAGAGAGCTCAGGAAGGTTTGGGGGCCTGGAGGCTGTGGTGAGGGTTTCAAGTAGCCACTGAAACGGTGGGCCATGGAGTTCTAGGACAATGGAAGAATTAATGGGCTGGAGATGTATTTCATGGGTACTCTAGCCAGTCTTTGTGATTGTGAGATCTGTCCCAGCAGCCCAGCCAGCTGTAGCAAGGACTGACCCTGCGGGATTTTCCTGGGAGGTTTTGCTGGGAGACCTTGAGCAGAGGTTGGAGATGCAGGGGAATTGAGCGGAACCTCTGAAAATGGATCCAAGTGATCAAACATCTAGTGCAATCCCGCTGCTGGCTATATTTGCGATACTGATCCAGGAACCACTATCCATACCCCTGGGCCTGGGTATCCTTTTTCTGTCAATCAAACTATACAGGCAGCCCTAGCAAATGGCTAATTGGAAGGGTCTGAAAAATACCACCATGAGAGCCATGGGTGGCTATGCTCAGATCTGGGTTTTTGGGGCTCACCCTGGACATTTGAGCACCCTGGCATCCCGATGTTGGGAACAGAAAAATCACTCAAAATAGAACCAACCCAATTATACCAGAAATTTGGGATGAGCGTCCTAGAACTGTGTAATCATTCTGTCACGCTGAAGGAAAGCGACTGGGTCAGCACGCGTGGCTTGTGCCGTCCAGGTATTTATCGGGTGGCCCCGGAGGGGACCCAGTGATTGTAGTGCACAAACGTTTGGCCCTGCTTCCACCTGGGGGATTGAGCCACTGCACCCTGGACACAGGAGAGAATCCACCCCATGATGACAAAAATCGCCGACCTCTCTCTTCTCAAGGCCAGATGGCCACGCTCGGCTTGTTACTGGTATGATCATTTGCCCACTGTCTTTGTCCCCTCCATGGAGGACATTATACCACACCTAGGAGCCCTTATTAAATTCACCCAATAAGCCCTCAATGATAGTCGGCAAAGCCAGTCTTTACTGAACACTGAAATGTCTCTAACGGGAAAAACTGTCCTCCACAACGTCCAAGTCCTTATTACATTCTGCCTCGCAAGGAGGAACCTTTGCCATTATCCAAACAATATCGTGTGTTCACACATACGAATGTATGATCATAAATAAATAGATGATTAATAAATCATCTTTATTAAATTACATGAGAACACAAGTAAATGCCCTGAGGGATTCAATCCCCAGTGTAGGGGACTTAATAAATCAAAATTCAGATCCCGGGGCTCTTCATGGAATAAATTCTTACCTATTCTGGGAATCCTGATCGTAGTCTGTGTTTTCTCTTGGGTGTCCTCCATTGTTACTGGGGTATCTGCCTCCTGTGCAGCCAGATAGCTACCAAAGGAGCCACCCCCAGGCAAAGAAAACCCCTTGCTGAGGGCTCCGGGCACACTTTCGGGTGGGGAGGGGCGTGTAAGATTGGAAGAGCAGGTGGGGAGGGCTGCGGGGTTGGAGGAGGAGGAGGTCACGGAGAGGACGCGACCGCTGGTTGCCCCCGAGCTGGATTGGGCAATCAGAGGTTGCCCACTCCTCCCCTGTCCTTGGAATGTACCTTTCGCCCACAGTCCCGCAGTGGGGGCAGTTTTCGAGGGCACAGCCTTGATTGAGAGCGCAATGTGGTGTTTAGACCATCCAGATGATGTACGAGGCTGAACCCCGTTAAGGCCTCTATAAACCTTTAAGGTTCTGGTAGGCGGGTGCGCGGCCGGGCTGGTGTTCCCGCTGCTGAAGGCAAGACTCCTAAGTCAGCTCCCTTGCTTTTTGAAAACTGCCGCCTAGCAGTCTGGAAGGGTCTGCCGCTTTCTTCCCTCTCTCCTGCCACTCTCTGCACCGGGCCAGTTTCCGATTTCACCTGGAAGCTTCGGAGTTTGAAAAGCCAACACCTAGAACAGTCCCGTTTTGTAGAGGCAGAAAGTAGAATAGCAGGTACCGGGGTTGGTGGGGGAAGAGTGGGGGTCGGCTGAGGGGTGGGGATGGACAGTCACTGTGTAATGGGTCCGCAGTTTCCATTCTGGAGATGGATGGTGGTGATCATTGCACATTACTGTGAATGTACGTAATGCCATTGAGCTGTACACTTAAAAATGGCTAAAATGGTAAAAAAAAAAAAAAAAAAAAAAAAATTTAAGAAGGCTTCATGCTGAGTGTGAAGCCCCATGTGGGGCTTGAACTCCCGACCCTGACATCAAGACCTGAGCGGAGATCAAGAGTCAGATAAACCAACAGAGCCATCCAGGCACCCCTAAAATGGTAAATTTTATGTTCTGTCTTACCACAATTAAAAAAAACAAAACAAAAAACCTAGACTTAGTCTTAATTCAGTGACAAATCACCAACACTGTAACATGATACCTGAAGTTTTGTAGACTGTGCCTTTACCACTGCGCCTTTGATACAGCCCTGCCTTTGCTGAGGGGTCTTGAAAGATCTTTCAGTTACTTAACTCTGCCCACTTCTCTATTTGCTTCTCCCTCAGACTCAGAATGGGGGCCTGGGCTGTGTAACAGATACCAGCCTCCATTCTCTACCCTCCCTTTCTCCTCAGGAGCCTCAGGGCACTGAAAATGTAACCTTTGCCTTCTTCTTTACCTACATGTCCTGCCCCTCCCCCCACCTCACTAGAAAAGCCTGGAGACCACATGCCATTCAGTTCAAGTAAATAGGCGCCCCTGGGCACAGGGCACAGGGGAATTGCTTCCTGATTTAAGAAACCAGTTTCAGCCAGGAAGAACCTACTAGTATAATAAATAAGATATATCATATTATTCTGAAAGGAACTTTTTACTTTGTGTTTAATCCCCTTACAGGAAGCTAGTGGAAGGGAGGGGGGGTCATTAACTGTGTATGTTCCTAGGATCTAACACTGTGCCAGACATATAGGAGGAGGTATTCAGGAAATTTGTGCAGCTGAACTGGGGATATTCATATCGATTAAACCAATTAAGCTAACATTTAGTTAGTAAGTACTTGTATTAATTGTCTACTGCTGTTTAGTAAATTACCTCAAACTTAGTGTTTTGAATCAATACTAATCATATATTACCATTTACAATTTTGCGGTATCAGAAATTCAGGCTTAGCACAGGAAAGAGGGCTTCATGCTGACTGGGACCACAGGCAGATGACTCAAAGGCTGGGGACTGGAATCATCTGAAGGCTCATTCACTCACATGTCTATTGCTTGGTGTTGGTGTCACCATGTCTGGCTTCTCCATGTAGCCTGGGCTTCTTCCCAATATGGTGACTAGGCTTCAAGGGTAGGCATCCTACAAGAGAGAGAGAGGTAGGAGCCATATATTTCCTTGTATGACGGCCTCAGAAGTTACACAGCATCATTTTTGCAACTTTTGGGATGGTCATAAGGTATTTATGCCTAGATTCAAGAAAAGGAAACAGACCCCAGTGGAGGTGTGTCCATCTTACTTGGTAAGAAGAACCTGTGGGATGGATCACGTCAAATGTGGCCATCTTTGGAGAATCCATTTACTACAGAGCCTATAATGCGTCAGGCACTGTGTTGATGCCTTTCTCTAGGCTTTTCTTTAGAGTATCTAAATTCTTTTGGATGCTTGAGTAGAGGTCAATGATGGTGGCATTCTTTTGTTCTTGTTCTTTTGCTTCATATTCTCTTAAGTCTAAAAATGCAGAATATAATTGGTCATCTTTTTCGGGGTTCAAGGTTGACTTACTTATTAACTTTTTGCTTGGCAAATATTTATGGAGCACTCATTGCCAGGCACTAAAGTTAGGTGCTAAGGAGAGACATGAACAAAACAGATGTGGTTTTTGCCCACACAAAGGTTGTGGTCTGGCCAGTGATGGAAGAAAGCGTTGTAGCCACATTTCATTTATGTGCAGAATGAAGACTGAGTCAGATAATAGAATCATAGATTGACAAGGATATAAAAGATTTTCCTGATGGCCACCCTTCTTTCTTGTAGGTTGTATCGACCAAATGGTTGACCATTCTAATTTTAAATCTATCCAGGTCGTAAGAAGACATTTTTGACAATAAAGGCTCATGGCAATTTAAGCTCATTTTTCTCTTGTCTGGTTTTCTATCAAGCCACGTAAGTGCTCAGTTCTCTCCTTACAAAAACTTGTTATATATGAAGTAATTATTATCAAGTCACTTATTAGCTCTTCCCTTTTCTGGCTAAACTTCCTCAACTTTTAAACTTTTCCTCATAGGACTGTGGTCTATTCTGTAATCATTTTATTATTTTGTCTCGTTTCTGTAGGGAATCTCAACTTGTACACAGTATTTTGAATAAAGCTGAGAAACCACAGGAGTGAAGAGATAATGTGTGGGCTCCAAATGCGCTGCTGTGAGTACACACTGATAACCCTGAGTTTTAATGTGACCCCACATTGTTTTTATCTTAGGATTCATCGACTCTTCTATTCCCCTCCTCTCTGATGTGAATTCCAGGTCATAATTATAACTTTGCTCTCGTTTGCGCGTTCTTAAATGACCATGTTTAACACCACCATCAGAAGAATACTTTACCAATTAGAATGGGCTCTGGGATCTTGCTTTCTTATTTTGATAACTTAAATATTTTTACCATCCTTTCTGACCTAGGATTGAATGCTTGAATCTATATGTTTGGACAAACCAGTTCTAAACACCCCTGGACGTAGTTTCATTCATTTCACAGATATTTATTGGGTACCTACAATATGCCAGGCAGTATGTGAGGTGCTTGGGGGTCTAATGCCAGCAAAAGCAAGCTGGGTGCCTGTTATCACCGTCTTACATTACTATGGTACGGTTGTTACCATTAATGTACCAGTATCGGTACATTTTCATTGAAATCCATGATTTATTCAGATTTCCTGAGTTTTCACCTAATGTCCTCTCTCTGTTCCATCATCCCATCTAGAACACCGTATTACATGTAGTCATCATGTGTCCTTAGGCTTCTTTAGGCGATGACGATTTTTCAGATTTTCCTTGTGTTTGATGACCTGGAAAATTTTGAGGAGTACTGTTCAGGTGTTTGCAGAGGGTCCCTTAATTGGAATTTGTCTAGTGTTTTTCTCACGATTAAACTGGAGTTATGGATTTGGGGGAGGAAGACGATGGCGGTCAAGTGCCATTCTCATCACATCAAATCTAGGGTCTGTGTTATCAACATGACTTATTGCTGTCGGTATTGACCTTGATCACTTGCCTGACATTGTGTTTGTTAGGTTCTTCATTGTGAAGACCACCATTCCACACCCTACTCTTTGGGAAGACGTTACTATGCATAGCCCACACTCAAAGAGCAGGGAGTTAGGTCCCAACTCCTGGAAGGCAGAGCATTTCAGTAAATTATTTGGAATTTTTCTGCATGATAGATTTGTCTTCTCTCCCCTAGAGAGTTTATTTTAATAGCTAGTTTTGTTGTTAGTTAGCCATGTGACCTCTGGCAAGTCACTTTATCTTGATGAGTTTGCTTCCTTATCTTTAAAATCTGTCTTCTTCACATACATTTTTGAGACACGGTAGACCAAAATGCTTTGTGCTTTATGAACCATGACTGTACGAAGGTCTTGATAATGGTTTCTCTAAGTTCAGATTTCTTGTCCCTCAGGACAGCCTTTCCTGAAGATTATCTATGTGGTGCTTTCCCCCTGGCTCTTAGTAGAATGGCCACTGGCCGGTGGCGGGTGGTGGGGCGGGGGGTTACCCGAGGCCTCGGGGGGCAGTTGCTGGCTTGGGACACACGCACAGGCCCGAGGAGGGAGTTCTGCTTTGCTTTACTTACATTCTTTCCCTTCCTGCCAGGAAAGCTCCTCATCTGGGGTGATCGCTGTGGTTAAGATTACCCAACATAGCTGTTTTAAGGCTGCTCACCAGGTCAGAGGTATGAGGAAGGAAAGGGCTTTTTCTAATCAGGAACCTGAAGAGAGTCCAGAGCATTTTGGTCCAAGGATTCCAGTAGCCTACTTCGTACTCCTGGCCTACTCTTTTGGGCTTCCTCTCTTTCTTTGCTTCTCCCTCAGACTCTCTTAGGAGTATTTTTGGTTTCAGTTTTATGCGAGTTCCTAACACAGTTGCAGGTTGTGATTAGGATGATTGTCTTTAGAAAAGACACTTGAAAGTCAGGTTCAAACACGGCACACGCACGTTCTCCGCGGAGGCTGTCAAGCTTGTTGACTGGAAGCCGGTCTGCCAGAACAGGATCCTTCTGCGAACCCCAGGAACAATCTGCTATTGTCTCCTGGGATAAAACGGTGCCAGGAAAGAATGAAAACTCTGAGCCAAGAGCAGGAATACCACATTAACTGTTTCACCACTAAAAGTAATTATGGGAACGGAGAGAGAGAGGGTAACACCCTCTCCTTTGTGTTTAGCTTGCCAGGACACACAGAGCCCAGATGTGACCAGAGCAAAGCCTGTCATGTGTCCTGGTACAGGGGAGAGAATGGTTCGCTCCTGTGTGTGCACATGTCAGGCTCGCGCCCTGCCTTCCCCCTGAGCGTGCTTGATGCCGCCAGTGGAGCGAGCCGGGCGCCCCCTCAGTTTCCTTTCCGCTTGATTGTCTCGGTTCCAAAAGGTGTTACCTCAGGTACAGGCCTGTGCCAGGGCTTAGGGGGAAGGCGGGGGGAGTGCGCCCAGCTTTAAGGCACCTTAAGGGAAGGGGATAAAATGCAGTGTCCGTGGAAGGAACTCAGGAAGGAGAAAGGAGAAGGAAAAAACCAAAGAAAAATACACTGAATTAAGTAATGGCAAGGCTTGTCTTAGTTTTATCATTCTTCAATTTGTGACTTAGTGAGCATGGGGGGCAGGAAAAGTTAGGGGCAGGGGGCTAAAATTCTCCAAACTCCCTCTTCCGTGTTCTCCCCTAGACTCTGATGAATAAAAGTAAAAGGATCTTAATTAAATCTATGCGGTACCTCCATTTTCTCCTTTCCTATAGTCTGTGTCAGGGTCTGATCCCTACTTGCATGGGAAACTCTCTGGTGATATTTGGAGCCCCCCGGTCTTCAGCTGACCACTAAGCCGGGCCACCCTAACTCCTGTCCTCACACAGAGTTCAGCTTTACTTGAAAAGTTCAAAGACTGTGCAATAATTCAAGACTGCAGGAGTTTTGGGGAGGTATTGGCCTCACGTGAGTCATCACTAAGGGGTAACGGATGAGCTTCTGGGACAGCAGTCAGATTTTCCTCCTATTATTCCAGGTCTCTCCACACCGACAATGTCTTCAGAGGAGAAGCCCGTTTCTGAGTTACCAAGATTCCCAGCCAGGTCCCATTCTAGTTTCATGCATGACAAGTTTGTCTGTGACACTCAGTGAACTCTCTGTGGCAGAGGGGGGCAGGGAAAGTCTGCTTTTGTCTTAAAATTTGGGTCTGATCATTTCCATGCCTGAATCACAACTGTGTCCGATTCAATTAAGATATTTAAATCGTAGTTCTCTCTGAGGGTATGTGTGATAATGGTCCAAGGAATGTTTGGGCAAAATTGTAAAGGGTCTAGATGATACTCTCTTTCTTCAGAGAGGATGTTGTTTCATTTCCAGAAGGCAGCTAGTAGAGGAGCAGATCACCTTTATCCCATTGGAGGGACACTAATTTGAGCCTGAGTCTCCATCGCTAAGGCTCTGACTCTTTAGGGTTTGCCCTTACTTCTCAGGTGTAGGAAGTTTCGAATGAAACCCTGGAGTGTTTGCCTGGGCACTTCCACTATGGCGACCCTGAACTCTATTTTTTCTCCTTAGCACAGTGAGGTTGTCAATAGCTCTTCTTCGTGTTTTAGCCTCTTAGCAAGCACTTTCTGGACCGGTGTCACTCTCCCGTGGCCTGCACCACAGGCAAATGGAGGGCTGTCCAAGAGGAAACGTGGCTCAGACCATTGGAATTTTTTTCCTGTGGATCCCTTCTCTCCAGGATCCTGGCTTCTTGTATCTTGGGTTTCTCGATCATCCTGAACTCCCAGTTTTGACTCACTGGTTCCATAAGACTGCTAAAAGTTTTGCTCTGTTTCTCTGCACCTCAGCAGTCACTTTCTGCCCACCCTCTTCATTAACTTTTCTCCTTTCAAGGATCTCGACCCCCTCAAGTAGCTACTTCCATAGCTCTTCAACACCGTTAAATAGGGGTGCGTATACGTGTGTGTGTGTGTGTGGTCCTGCTTGTCTGGTTTTTCTAAATAGAGTTAGTCTGCTGTAAGCCAGAGAGCAAAGTCCTGCCCTTGTTTAAATGTCACTGATGGAAAGTGTTCAAAAGTTTCCTTTTCTTCTGCCTTGTTTTGAGTCTTTCATTTTAACCCAGGGAACCAAAAAGGTACTTGTTTGACTTTACTTATAGTTTAAATGTGTTATGTCTCATATTTGGGATTGTGTATGTGTTTCTCAAGGCCGGGAGCTCATATTTCTGGCTTCTCCCATTGTGACCTACAGAATAGGTACTCTAGAATAACTGGCCAGTAAATGGATTTTATAGTTACCATCTTACTGGCAAGAAATCCCCCCTCTACCCCTCCAGGAATCCAGCTGAATCATTCAGGGTGTCAGCCAGACGGAGATTTCCTGCCTGAGACAGGACCATCTGCATCCCACTTGAGGCAAAGGAGAAAGGAAGCCAAAAGACAGAACACATCAATTTCTTCAGCTGGAAAATGAATAGGATGATTTTAGACAATATCAAAGTTTCTTCAGACCCTAATTGTGAACCTGTTAGCGAACCCACCCTCATTCTTTGGTCCCTTTACTGAGGAGTTTGTTAAAGACAGTGTCCATCTGCACCTGTGTTTCCTCAGGCCACTCCCATGCTCAGTGACACTGTGATAAGAGAGACTGTATAGTCTGTGAGCTGATTTTTCCATTAACTCTGTCTACTGCTGTATTGGTTTCCCAGATTTGCCATAACAAATGGCGGTGGACTCGGTGGCTTAAAAGAAATTTATTCCGTCATAGTTTTGGAGGCCAGAAAATCTGAAATCAAGGTTCGGCGGGGTTGGTTCCTTCTGGAGGCTCCAAAGGAAAACCATCTCACGCCTCTCTCTCGGTTTCTGGTGGCTGCTGGCAATTGTAGGCATTCCCTGGCTTATCCCCACACTGCTCCAATCTCTGCCTCCATCTTCCCATTACTGCCTTTCTGTGTCTCCCAGTGTCTGCTCCTCTTATGAGGACACCAAACATTGGATTTTATTATTTTTTCCCCCAAATACTTTTATTTTATTTTTTCAGTGTTACAAGATTCATTGTTTATGTACCACACCCAGTGCTCCATGCAATACGTGCCCTCCTTAATACCCACCACCAGGCTCACCCAACTCCCCACCCCTTCCCCTCCAAAACCCTCAGTCTGTTGCTCTGAGTTCAGAGTCTCTCATGGTTCTTTGCCCCTCCTATTTTCTCCAATTCACCCCTCCCTTTCCCCTCACAATGTCCTCCACGTTTTTCCTTATGCTCCACACGTGAGACCATATGATAATTGACTCTCTCCGCTTGACTTATTTCACTCAGCATAATCTCTTCCAGTCCTGTCCATGTTAAAACAAAAGTTGGGTATTCATCCTTTCTGATGGAGGCATGATATTCCATTGTATATATGGACCATATCTTAGGGCCCACTCTAAATCCAGGTTGACTTCATCTCAAAATCCTTGGTTACATCTACAAAGATCCTATTTCTACATTCTGAGGTTCTGGGTAGGCTTGAATTTTTGGGGAACACTAGTCAACCCATGTAACCACCAAAATCAACCAAACAAGAAATTTGATGAGGGCATTAATTATGTATGTCTTGGTCACTGCAGTATCCTCAATGCCTAATTCGAGGCATTTAATATTTGTTAAATGAATGAATAAGGTTGAAATAGGGTCTAAATGGTAGGAACTCAATACATATGGCCAGCTACATTCAAATTAAGATGTCATTCATGGGCTAGTTTTCTAGAGTGCTTGCTTTTTATGAGTTTTCAATGTATTTATATAAGTTCTATGCCTCGGTGGGTGGATGGAAATGCAATCCGTTAGTGAAAATTGCATTGCTTTGTAGTCTACTTTTAAAAAATTAATCTTTATATTAATTCTTTACTTTTGCTTTGTCTTGTCTCTTTTTTCTTTTTCTTTTGTTTTCTTTCTATTTTCTGTAGGAATTCTTTACTATTATGAGTTACAAGTCCTCTGTTTTCTTCTCAAATCTCTTTCTTTTTTATGTCTTTTGTCTTTTTTCAAATCCTCATATTCTGCTTTCAAAAGGTATGGGTCTGGAATGTAAAAAATGTCTATTTTTAATATAAATATGCATTTCAATATATTCAACAGATGTATATTTCAGTATAACTTAGATGAGAGGGATCCCAAGGGTTCAGGTAGCTTAATCTGGAAGAAGAGAATGATACTTACTTAGTGATTTTTTTACTGTTTCCCTGAAGAAAGGAGACACAGCTTATTTTGTGTTTTAAATTAGCCATAAGAGGAAAAGAATTCCGTGTTTTCCAGCATGTAGTCTTTTAAGGTATTACTGTCTGCATCTCTTCTAACTAATAAATGAGGACATAATGAGGGAGGCGACATATATAACAAGCGGCTAGCCGTCCAACTAAGAAATCCTTTCTCACGCTGTTTCCTGCAGAGTGAGATTGTACGGATGCCTGCAAATATCTAAACTTGCTGCCCTGTTTGAACATCCCTATTACCTTGCTGAGCCTCAGATCTAAGTTCTTTGATTTGTTCTCTCAAGCTCCTTAAAGCTTCTTCTATGCCAGTTTGGATAGTATTTAGGAATCTTGATGAATATGCTCCTTATCTAATACAAAGTGACATAAAACACTCCTGCCACGAACTCTGCCACATAACCATACCCTGCTGAACTCCCTCGATTCATTCGGTACTAGATTAATAGCATTTATGTTATTCATAGATCTCGGTTGACCTTGATCTGCTAGAAACTCCCTCCTTTTTATCTCTGTTCCATACCGGGGAGGTTTTGTCCCACACGAACAATGGTTCTTTTGTACATCAAAGCACACGCCTCCCTTCCCCAACATCCAAGTTTTAATTTTCCTTGCATGCATAATATGTATCTCTCTTCTGTTCGATGTCTGTTACTTCTTACCTACATTTAATTGATGGATAATAGAATTTTCTATTTATTTTGCAAAAGAAAAGTACTTAAAAATTAACTTTTTAGTATCTGAACAACAACAAAAAGACTGCAGCTCTGTGAACAAAAAAGTTCACAAAAATGATATTTCTTCTGTTTTTCAAATTTATAACATACAGATTAGGCAAAGATCTAGTCTCATACCTCCCATTTATTCAGCATCTTTCAAATAACAGTATTTATTTGCCTTGGAAAATAAAAGAGTTTTAACCACCCTGAAATATCCCTATTTGGGTTGAGTATTATATAACATATCTCTATGTATTTTGTATATATGTGTATATATTAAATATATGTGTATATTTCACACACACGATCTTTTCAGTGAGTAATGATACAGACATTGGATAAAAGTTTGTCAGCAATAATTGAGAGTTTAATTCACTGAGTCAATTCTGCCATTCCTTTTGGAAACTTCTTTGAAAAGCGCTAATCAAAAGTAAACAAACACATGAACAAAACAGAAAACAGTCTAATAACAAAAACCCCATAACTTAGAAATTACTCTGTACTATAAATCTTCCCTCTTCTCAATAACATCTTAATTATAAAGTACCCCCTTCGATTAGCTTATTTTTTTGTAATCAGTTAATACTTATCTGATAGTCGTCCTGTGTAAAATATTTACAACTCTGTTCTCCACCAATTACTCTAGTAGGTGGGTAAAATCCTTTAAAGCCTTCTTTCATAGAGTCTAATTCAGAGTGTTCAAACAGTCTCTTGCTTTTACTTCAGGATTCAAATTTTAATTTATTTATTTGAAGTATTTATTGTTCTAGTATATCACTTTTCTGTGAAGAGATGTTCCATAACTATTTGTGGTAGCAAAATGTGTAATGAACATTACCTACCATCCTTAAAATGTTTTTCCACATTCTCAAACTTTAGTCTGAAAAAATAGCACCTGGACAGCTTTCGAAAAAAATGCAGACTCCTGGGCTCCATTTTGAGAAATGCTGACTTAGTAAATGGCGGGGTGTGGGGGGGAAGGGGTGGTCAGGGGCCAAGCCTACATTTTAAGAAAACAGCTCTCTTGATTCCAATGTGCTGCAGATTGTACTTTGAGAAACATTTTTTCTAAACTATTAGGGAGCAAAGAGCTTCGTTCCATTGCTGGGGAACTAGAGTCTGAAGGCTTGAAGGGTGCAGTGGAAATGTATTCTGGAATGCTAAGGGCGCACCTGACGCACAACCCAGAGGCACAAAAAAATAAACTCTGGTGGAAGCAATACTTGATAGGTCTGGCTCTTCACACCTTGACAAAAGTAGAAAGGGGGAGCCCCTACAGAAATTGGTGTAGCAGGTCGTGTGGAATGAGGAGTGTTGTTGGAGGTGGAAGTGGTAGGACATTTTCTTCTTTACCTCTGTTGGGCTTACTTAAAATAAACCGGACCCCCCGATTACTCATGAGAAAGACCAGGACAGGCTAAAACTGCTCCATGGGAATAAAATTACTCACCAGCCCATCTCTGCTTGTTTTTGTTTTTTAAGTCTTCTCATAATCATACCATAGGGATACTTTGGAAATGAAGTGATTCAATCATTAGACAGTTTTTAACTCCTTCAGAATAAAATGCTCATTTCCTCAGATGAATGGGTGTAGGCTATTCATAGTCCAGATTAACATAATTAGTGTAGAGCCTACTTTAAAATTAGGTCATATAGTTAATTGTTTTTATCTACATTTGGCTTTGGTTTATTACACGAGCTAATACATGTGAAAGTGCCTGGCACGGAATCTGGCATGTGCTAAGTACTGAGATCCAAATGTTTAGTTAGCATCCCCTCCCGGTTATCTTGCAGCCGACTCAAACTCAGCATAAGCCATATTGAACCATCTACTGTGTCTCCTTTCCAAATATTCCCCATACCAACCAGTCACTCAAGCCAGAAAACTTTGCTTTATCTTGATGTCCTTCTCCCCTCCAAGTCCTATTGATTCGACTTCCTACATATTCCCTAAACCATCCATTTCATTCATTGCTCAGCGAACCAGTCATGGCCTATAAGAAGTTTCTGGGCATGTTGTGTAGGATGGCCCTCAGGTCCAAAGAACTCAATACATACAAGAAACACAGAGGTTCAGCATGCAAGGGAAAGGAGGCCAAAACACAAAATGCCCTTTAAGCCACGTTAAAAGTTCTTGAAATTTTATTCTGAGAACAATGGGAAAAGTTTGAAGAGTTTCAAGCATGGGGGTGACGTGATCAGATTTGAGATTTATTTTTTTATTTTTTTAAAGGATTTTATTTATTTAAGAGAGAGAGGGGGAGAGAGAGCTTGAGCAGGGACGAGGGGCAGAAGCAGGTTCCCCGCTGAGCAGAGAGCCCCGACTTGAGGCTCAATCCCAGGACCCTGGGATCATGACCTGAGCCAAAGGCAGACGCTTAACAGTCTGAGTCACCCAGGTGGCTCCAGATTTGAGTTTTACAAAGATTGCTCCCTTCCATCTCTTGGACTCTGTCACCATGTAAGACCCGGTCACAAACACCTCTCCTCTGGTCCCCTTGACCCCTTCTTTCTTCCTCAAATGCATGCTCTGCGTTGCAACCAAGCAAAACCCACAAACAAAACCCCTAGGGATCTGATTATATCATTTTCCTGTTTCAAGTCTTTTAATGGTTTCCCAGTGCTCTTAGGATAAAATCCAAATTCCTTGACAGGGCTTCCATGGCTTATGAGTAATATTTACCTTCCCAGGCTCTTCTCTCAACCACTTTCCCTCATACATTCCAGCCACACTGAACATCTTTCAGTTATTCTAACGAACCATGCTCCCTCTCGCCCAGACCTTCCTGTTCTCCATGCCTGGGCACCAATCCTGCCCAGCTCTGTTTGGACTGGTGAATTCTTTAAGCTTTATTCTTACAGCCTTTGACTCTGGAATACGCTGCTAATGATCGCCATCTTTCCCAGTTGTAACATTTATCACATGTGTCCCTGCCGGACTGGGGCTCCACCCGTGTCTATCCTGGTCATTACTTCAACCACAGATCCTCCCACAGCCCCTGCCCCTGGCAGGCTCTCAGTAACACGGTCCTGCAGAATGAATGAAGGAGCAGTACCTATCAGCTTCCTTCCCATTGCCTTTTATATTGTGTCTTCCTTCTAAAGAGTTCATTGGAAAAAGGATTATCTCAATAATAACATACCTGTTTTGAGTTTAGATGACACATTTTAGTTCTATTACAGCGTTAGGAATAAAAATAACTAAGTTAAATTTTAGACAGGGATGTGAAATCTGATGTGAGGCAAACAAGGAAAGACCTAAGGGGAATTTTTTTCTGTTCTACATGGGGGATGCTAAATAATTGTTAAATACAATCAATATATTCAGTTGCTTAGGGTTTTCACTTACTCCTTTCACAATCACAATTAATATTTGGAAAAGTCTTTATATTTTATGAAGTGCTTTTCACCCACATGATCTCATTGTCCTAAAAATGCTATATTATCATTACCTGCCTTATAAAGTAGAAAATCAAGGTCTGCCTATGGTGCAAAGTGATTCCCCAGCAGTAAGTGGTAGGGCAGGACTTGAACCCATTTCCTGACCTCAAATCTGGTGTTCTTCTGCTATATCACATTCCTTCCCTAAATATCTCAAAGCAAAACCAAAGTAGTTGGTTACTTCTGGGCATGGTTTTGTGTGCATGGTTATTTAATCTAGTAAAAGTTGAAAATAATTGGGAGGAAAAGAAAAGCAACAGGAAACATGACTGTTTTGACTGGGAATGGAACCCGTTTCTGAAATATTTACTTGTAGAAGGAGCAGTGGCAGTGGGGCTGATGTGCCACACCTGACTGCTGTTCTCATTAAGCAAGTTTCCCACCTGACGAGGAAGACCCTGATGGAGGGAGGCCTCTAGCTGCTGTCAGACTTTCCAATTTTTAAGAGGCGATCAATCACCAGAGAAGACTTGAGAGTCAGCTAGGTTCTTAGCGAGTCTAAAGGGAAGATAGAAGGCAGAGGTAAAACAGAAAAGAAAGAGAACATTCTTGCCTTGATGAAACTTCTCATCTATTGAGGGGAAATGCATAAACCTTCAAAACCTCTACCGACATGATGAGAATAGCAACGACAGAATTAATAGCAGATCATTCAGTGAAGAGACTAGATCGGTGGTTCTCAGCCTTGAGCTCCTCAAAAGTCCCTCCCAAGTTCTGCTGCCCACATGGTGGCCCAAACCAATGAAGCCAGAATCTCCAAATATGGAACCAGGGGAACAGAACGTTCCAAAACCTGCCAGGTGATTCTAATGTTCTCGCAAACCGGAAGTACGAGAAACACGGCCCAGAATACTCTTCTTTTGCTAATTTAATAGAAGTTAGCCCAATCTTAGTTTTATGACTGCTGATGTGGTGTTTTTGATTATTTTGAGAAATGCTGAAAAATTCCTGAAATATTGAACCGGAAGTTCACTTAAATCTCCTTTAATTCAGTGAGCACGTTATAAACACCCGCTAGAGCAGTCATGAAAGCTCAGCACAGGGCTTGGGGGCTTTGTCTAGTTTATCTCACTTAAACTAATTGAATTCTCACAATCCTGAGGTTTCATTATTAGTCTGTTTGAAGATGATCAACCGAGGTTCAGATATTACCTGACTAAAGTCATAGAGCTGGTAAGGAGTCGCAGATATGGAATTTGAACTTGCTTGTCTAATTTTGTAGTCATCAGCCTCTAAACCACTCTATATATTAAGTGGAGAGGGAAGAGATGCTATTAAAACAAATAACAGCAAACTTCACTTCCAGAAAGGCTGGGCCTTGCTGTGGTTTATGACTAGAGTACAGTAGACTGAGGTTGGATTTCTACTACAGTTTTCAAAGTCTGAAAATTTAATTTTTATGCCTCAGATTTTAAAATTTAAAAATGGAGGAGAATATATTTACAAAGTTTATGTTGGTTTTTTTTTTTTCATACATACATGTCCTTGTTGCAAATCCAAGGAGTTCAAAGAGGTGTTTTGAGAAAAGTAAATCTCCTTTTGGCCCCATCCCCCAGCCACTGGATTCCTTCAGAGACAGTGGTCTGGAGATTTTATTGTATTCCAAGGAGAATGAAATGACCACGATTGATTTAGGCTCTTCGAGATTAATTTCCTGGGGTTGGGGAGAGACTTAGAACACTATGGCCTAATAGCAAAATAGAAGTTAGAGAATGGTTAGTGGATAGATAAGTGAGAGTGTCTCCCATGGTTTAGATGACCGGCCACTTACGTAAGCAATGCCAATTGATGGCAATTTCCAAACTTCTGCTAGTGTAAACAATGCTCCAATGAAGAGCTTTATAGAAACGTCATTTTGCACAAGCCCAAGTATTTACATCGGGTAAATTCTTAGAGGTAGAATTTCTGGGTCATAAATATGTGCATTTACATTTTGGTAGACACTGCCAATTGCTCTCCATGAAGGTTGGCTTCATTTACACACCCACGAGCAGCAATAGAATTCCTGGTCCATTATGTATTAGCTATCATTGTACTTCACCAGACTTTCTGAACTTTGCCAATCTGATGGGTGAAAAATGGATTTTCAGTATAGTTTTAATTAACATTTTAAAATCATTCTTCATTTGAAGAGCTTTTCGTATTTTTTTTAAAGATTTTATTTATTTATTTGACAGAGAGAGATCACAGTAGGCAGAGAGGCAGGCAGAGAGAGAGGAGGAAGCAGGGTCCCTGCTAAGCAGAAAGCCCAATGTGGGGCTCGATCCCAGGACCCTGAGATCATGACCTTAGCCAAAGGCAGAGGCTTTAACACACTGAGCCATCCAGGTGCCCCAATCTTTTCATATTTTAAGAGACATTTGCATTTACTCTTGACTTGTCTGTTTCTAAATTTTGCTTACTTTTTATTGGTTTTTTCTTATTGATATCTGGAAGTTCCTGGTGTTGGAGAATTACACATTTTTAAATATGAATTGCAAGTATTGTTCCCAGTTTGTTTTTGGCTTTTTGTGTGTGTATGTAAATATTATCTCTCTGATTACTAACTAGACAGACTACAAATTAAAATCTTTAACCCTACTCTTTACAAATATATATAGGGCAATATTTTCAGAATAGCTGTAAATTTTCAGTGAACCACATATATGTTTAACCATCTATATCGATAAGATCTCTAATTGTGTTTCTATAAGGCAAAGTTTAACAGCGTTTTAAAAAATTTTGTTTTAATTTTAGTAATCTTTATTTATTTTTATGTAACTTAACTTTGACTATAATTCTTTTTTCTTTATTATATTTAAATGATTAGATCCAAAATGAGTTCCTTACCACCGTAGGTATGGTGTCTCAAAAGCATTTTCCACAAACTATTTTACATCACATCGCATAATAAATATGTACAGCTAGTGTTTTTCTCTCCCTACCTGCTACAAGTATGCAGTCTATCCCAAGAATGCTACTTTTCTTTCCTTTTTAATACTTAATATCCTACTCACCTATTTCTCACAACCACCCCCTCCCCCAGCAACCACCAATCTGTTCTCTGTATCTATGAGCTTTTTTGTTTTGTTTTTCGTTTGATTTGTTTATTTTAGATTCCACTTATAAGTTAGATCACATTTGTTTTTCTCTGACTTATTTCACTTAGCGTGATACTCTTGAGGTCCATCTGTGTTGTCCCAAATGGCAAGATTTCATTCTCTTTTTTGGCTGAGTAATATTTCATTGTATATATTATATACATACCTGATTTCTTTCTTTTTTTTTTAAATTAAAGCATAATGTATTATTTGCCCAGGGTACATGTCTGTGGATCCTCAGGTTTACACATTTCACAGCACTTACCATAGCACATACCCTCCTCAATGTCCATAACCCAACCACCCTATCCCTACCCGCCCC
>CM052883.1:24923293-24944628 GCA_028534135.1 Potos flavus | reverse complement strand
ATGCCAAGTCTGTTTTTTGTCCCAAGAGACTGGGCTGAGAAATGTAAGCTGAAGTCGTCCTTGCCGTTTCCTAGCACTGTTTGGAAAGTGCTGCTAACGAATCCTGGGGCTGGATTTCCAAGGCTGAGTCTGCTCTGCTGTGGCTTTGGGACTCCAGTAGCAATGCCAGGCCTCCCAGTTCAGGTAACGGCGTGGCAATCAGCATATTAATATTTCCTAACTAGTCTCATTCTCATGCAAACAGTCAAAAAGGACAACCTAAACAAATATTTATTTACTGGTTTAGATCTTGTCTTCACTTCTGCAAATGAAACCTGAAGCTTTTTGAAGTCAATTCCCTGAGTAAGAAAACATCTTTATCCATGTTGGGCATGTGCCGTACTCACTTGGGTCATTGTTTTGGGAAGTACAGAGATTCTGGCCAAATAGTCCTTTCAGTTTGTGAGGAGCCACTGGGCAAATCTTATGAAAGAGTTCTCACTTTTCTGCATGCTCTGACTTGCCATGAAGTGAAGGACTTCTTCTCACAGTTAACCAAACTTTCTGGATTCCTCACTGCTTTAAGTTTTAAAAGGGCCTGTTTCTCTGAGATGTACTCCTCTTACTTGCAACTGTTCCCGTTGGCAACACGTATGCCAACACACCTGTGTTCTAGGGATCAAGCATTTTTTTCTTTCTTCTCTTAAGTATATGTTTAATTGATTGTACGTTGGGGATGAACTGAAAATTCGAGTTTAGTGGCCCATTAACTTTATTAATTTGTGCAGATATTTAATTTGGGGAAAACATCCTGAAATACATTTGCTACATTCTTCTTTCTTGCTGTATGTCTGCATGGAGTCCATTCAGTTCCTGTGGTAGCGGTGGAAGTTGACATGAGTTCCATGAGCAGATAAAAGCGGGGCTCTCGCTGCTCTTAATCTATTTGATGCTTCATAATTATGGGAACTCACTCCACTATCTGCCTGTTAATTTGGCCAGCTCTAAGTGTTTTACTTGTTTGTTTGTTTTGATTTGATTGGTTTTGTTTCTAATCAGAAAGAAGGGGTGACTGTTTTGGTGACTTGATCCCAAGCCCAAAATCAAACAGGGTGATGGGACAGAGAGGGACTAGAGGCTGGTGATACGTTTAGCTGGCGCGTCCAGGGAAAGGCAGAATGTCCGGGCAGAGACATGAACTCTTGAGGAGCTGGTCACATGTAGATCTAGGACAAAGGTTCCCACGTAGAGGAACAGCTAGGGCAAGGCGGTAAGGTAAAGTGGAGCTTAGTATATTCAAAGGAAAAGATGAAGGCCAGTACATCAGGAGCCGGAGGAACAAAGGTGAGAGGCCTGGGAGATGAGGCTGGAGTAGGTCTGGTGTGCAGCGTCTGACATGGCTCCCAAGGACACCGCTTCCTAGTGTTCACACCCTCGTGCAATGACCTCCCCTTGCGTCTGGGCTGGACTTAGTGACTCGCTTCTAACAAACAGCATATGGCAAAAGTGATGGAATACCACTTCTGAGACCACGTTGTAAAAACCTGTGACCTCCTTCTTGTACTCTCTCTCCCTCTCCCCTTTTCTCTGCCTGTTTTTCTGACTCACTCCTCTGGTGAAACAAACCACAAAGTTTTGAGCTGCCCTAGAGAGAGACACATGTGGTAAGGAACTAGGGGGGGGCGTTTGGCAAATAATCAGTGAAGAACTGAGTTCTTCAGACCAACAGGCCACGATACACTGAATCCTGCCAACAAGCATGTGAATGAGCTTGGAAGAGGATCCTCTCCAACTGAGCTCTGAGATGACTTGCAGCCCTTTCCCTCACCTTCAGTGCAGCTTGGAAGAGCCCTGAAGCAGAGACCCAGCTGGGCTACACTTGGGTTCTTTACCTACAGAAACTGTCAGGTAGTAAATATTGTTTCAAGCCTCTGAGTTTTTCGATAATGCGTTACTCAGCAATAGATAAATAATACAGGTGAGTAGGGCCAGATCACCTAGAGATTTGCGGGCCATGGTAAGGAGTTTGGATTCTCTTTCACTGCAGTGCAGGGAAGGCTATGATCACTTTTAAAAAGATTACTCTGATTGCTACTTGGGGAATGGAAAGCACAGGGACAAGAGCAGGAGCATGAAAATGAACTAGGAAGCTCTCTGGGAAATATAAATGGCAAACGGTCAGAGTTAAGAAGTATTTGTGCATGACACTGATGTGTCTTGCTGGGGAGTGTATATAGGAGATAAGGGAAGCGAGAATTACAGATGACTGGTGCATCTTTGGCTTGATCAGTATTTATGTTGACGATAGTAAGTCTATGTGGAAATGTAAATAGGGAAATGTCAGGGGTTCAGATGCATCCATGTATGTCTGGAGGATGCGTGGGGAAGGTCTTTGGGGGAATGTATTTACATGAGGGCTCTGAATCCTCTTGAGAAAGAAATATCCTAAGAGAAGTCAAGATGCTCTCATTTGGTTGACAGAAAACAGGCCAGAGTTAGTTAGAGAAGGCTGGTGATCCTGTATAGAGCAACTTCTCCTCTGACTTAGTCCACATTTTCTAAGGTAAAGGGAATACAATAATGGCTTCCATAAACATGAAAATAGACAGTTTCCAGAAATAGCCATTGATTCATTCATCACCTCTGGTGCCAACAGTTCTGGAAAATAAGAGATGGTGGACTCAGCACAGAGATAGAACTGATAATATGAGGGAGCCTTGACTTGGATGTTGATGAGTCTTAGCAATATATGTCTTCTTGTCAACCATTGGTGATGGCCACTGAACATGGTGAACGATAGTGAGGTAACTGCCATTTTTGGCTTTGGCAGTGATGGGAGCTATCACTACAGAACAGAAGAGTAAGAAAATGGTAACTATGAAACTATAGCCAAGAAGACCCATCTTGGGGACTTCTTTCTTATAGAAAAATTTGAAATGGGTTGCATTCTCTCAACTGGGACAGATTTGGAAAACACTGTTATCATGACCATATTTTTATCTCCAGGATATGTTCTATGGAAAACAGGAGTTACAAGAGTGACTTAAAAAGGACTTCTGAGTTAGTTGGGAAACTGTTGTCAAGAACGTTAGCTAGTGAGCCACACAATGCACATATATAAAATCCTAGATAATATTAATAATATATACTATTTTAGTCAAGAAATTAATATGCTTCCACTTTTATGTTCAAAGGATTGACATAGTTGATTGTGTTTCCTATGTTAGCACAGTCTCTCAGGAAGATCACAGATAAATTTTACTCTCAAATATACTTTTGGAATATTTGATTTCTTCTCAGGTATAGTTTGTATTATTAAAAATCATTTCTTAATCTTATTATGATGTTATGAGGTCTTTTCTGTGAGTTCTTTCAACTTTTTTTTTCTTTCGAGAAAAGAAGCATTTTAAGGTAACACAAGGTTGTATTATAAATGTCCTAAGTGTTTTCAATACTGTGCAATATGGCTCAAGGATTTTTCCATACGGCACCAACCCTTTAATTTCAAATACTTCTCATTTCTAAATAGGAAAAAGAAATTCAACTGGTTAGATTGAGCTCTTCTTTGTCTTTTGCCTTTTTTTTCAAACACGAATGTTTGGGACACTAGGCTTTTGAGACCTGAATGTTCTTAGACAAATCATACAGCCTAACCAAGGTTAGAGATTTTTTGGAATGAGAAAGTTGTTGACTGAGTAGAAGGAGTTGAAAGGAAGTTCTGAACTAGAAATATTATCACATAAATTCCAAATATTACTTTAATATACCAAGAATAAAAAAAATTAATGTGATATTGAGATCTTTTTTCCCCCAAACCACTCTTCTTTTATTACTTACTTACTTACTTACTTATTTATTTATTTTTTACCACTCTTCTTTTAAAAGAAAAGTAGATGGCATAGTACATGTCATAGTATATGCCATTGTTTTTCCCCAATACAGTTTTTATTATTTCTGATATGATTCAGGAATAGTCAGCAAACTTGATGGCGTAGAAAAAAATTACTATTTCTTGAAATTTCAGATACGATAAGATAAAATTACTAAATATGCAATAAAAGGGATATATAGTGTTTTATGTCACTATTTAAAAAAATTTCCACACTCTTACCTACTACTCTTATGTGGAAAATTAATTAATATTATATATAATTCATTTAGAACAACCGATGGGAATAAAAGAACCTTGTTAACAGAACTTTTAACAAGCTACTCTTGTTAAAATTAAATGATACTCAGGGATCTCTTCCTGTTTGGTACCCCAGACCTGACCCTATGCTTAACCAGGGTGAGTTAGTTACTACTCCGAAATGTTCCAATGGGCTTAGGTACTGCCTGAAAATCAAGAGTTGGTCATATATTCAATGGCCTCTGGAATCATGCCAACCTAAAAGATTTTTTTTTCATCTCTTTCACACATGGGGTAATCTATTCCTTGTTGATTTTGTACTTGTTGCATTTGTTGGTTCTGACTTTAGACTCAGAGGGCAATTTATTTTCCTTATGTAGAAAATGTCAGAGGACAGTCTCGCTATAGTTCCTAAATAATTGTTTCAATAATTTCTACAGCATGAACAGTTAATGAGAATACCTTTTTTTCTTTCTCTAAGTCAATTTTCAGGCTGAACTAATAATTTTTCTTTTTCCATGTTAGTAAATGTCAGACAGACAAGACTACATTATATTAACCTGTTAACTTATTACCAGAAAGTTCCTGATCTAAGTTTGTAGTTTGTATTTGTAATGTATGTGCTTAATATAAGATTATTGGATAAATGAATTAATGAGCAACAGAAACAATCTCCCTTCAAATTCATCCTTTCAGATCTGGTTCTTCTTCTCCATCCATTACAAATTAGAAGTTCAATAACTTATTCAGGAATATTTCCCCCACACTCAAGCATAGTTGACCAATGACATATGCTACCTAACTGTGACTTTCAGGTTTTATAACCAAACCACAACCCTACAGACTTGGAGTAGAAGGTCTGTTGTGAGTGTTCTGTCTCTGGCCAGTTACCTATGTATGCTAAAAATGTCTGAAGTGATCTGGGATATGTTTCGTACTGACTCTTGCCTTGTACAAATTTAGTTTAAACTTGACAGTTTTCTTTGGAGTGTTGCTATATAAAATAGTGACGTACTATAAGCCACATAAGGTTACAAATGTCCTCAATTAGACAGGCATTAAACTTTTTTTTTCCTGTGGGGCTTGAACTCATGACCCTGAGATCAAGACTTGAGCCAGACCAAGAGTCAGATACTTAACTGACTGAGCCACCCGGGTACCCCAAAGACAGACATTAAACATTTAAAGATAACTTTTAAGGACTAGTATCATTTTGTGGTGTCTTTGATCTTAATGTTGTAAAAACTGGCACTGTATACAAATGAACCGATATATGCATATCTACAAAAAATATTATATCAATTTCACTTGAGATAGAATTCTCTTGAAAACCAGTAACTAGTATTCTTTTTGAACACTGTTTGTTATGATTAGAAAGTTACATGTTCTGCTCAGATTCATAACCAAATCTAAGAAGGCTTGAATGCTTCCTGAAAGTAAACCTGAGCAGCAAACCTATGTCATGATCTACTCTGTTTTACAATATACTCCATCTTAGAGTGAAACACAGTAATCCATCAAGAGTTTTCAACTTGAATTCTAGAATGCATTTCTAGAATGTTCTTTGTTTTTCAAATGAGAGGTTTTATAAATGATCAGGTCAACTGACCATTTCAACAGATGGAAAGAAGTCATGGTTGCCAACTCAGAGAGTATTTTTTTTTTTTTTTTTTTTAAGTAACCTCTACACCCAACGCAGGGCTTAAACTTACAACCCCAGGATCAAGAGTAACATGCTCCACTGATTGAGCCAGCCAGGTGCCCCTGCCAACTGAGAAGTTTTTAAAGATGAAATGAGCTCCTTATTTACTGAGTCACCGGTGTGATGGACTCCAGGGATCAGTTTTAGTATTTTTGAAGGCTTTAGTGACTTGGAAGATGGCTGTGCTCACCAAAGCAAAATTTGAAAACTTTACAGTAAAATATACATTTCAGAGTTCATTTGTCCCATGAAATCTGTTAATATGTTAACATCAAAAGCTCTAATTTTTCTTCTGTAAAATGAGGGAGTATGAGTTTCCAAGCCTATTTGAGTTCTAAAATTCAATGATTTAAATATCATACGGCTGCCATTGCAATCTTAAAATTTGTAAGATACAGTAGACGCTTGATATTTGGAAGGGTTATATTCTACGATCTTCATGAATTCCCCAATTCTAGTATATGGAAATACATCATGTTTCCTAAGTATATCTTCATGAACAAATTAACCATCTCTTCAATATTAGCTGAAGTTTTACATCTCACTTCATGGACATTAAAAAGTTGAGTGTGCATGATGAGAGAGAGAAAAATTCATTCTTATGGGAGTGCTGGGGTATTTTCTCGATCTGAAATCTGGCTTTGTATCATTATGATCTTAGAAATTGAAAAAAGGATAGTTGCTCCGGCTTTATCCTGGATCCATGGATTCAGAATCTGCCTGACAAGTAGGTAAGTACCCAGATAGCTATGGTTTTAAAAAGCTACGATTCTGATACATAGCTTGATTTCAGAAATACACATAGCTCTAGCTGAGTGATTCACTTGAAACTACCAGCTGCATCATTTGGTCCCTTCAGAAAAGTATATATCACAGTTTTGAGTTATTCTACAAGAGTTTATACCTCAAGTATTTAGTCCTTGAATGGCAAAGTTCTACATTCAAGATTTACAGTGGGAGGTGGTAGGAATCCTGTATTCTGTTTGGGCTACCTCCCATCTTTAGGAATGTTAAGTTTTGGGCTGCATGCTTTACGAGAACATTGACCCCACGAATTTGAAATCTAGCACATTGATTCCATGCTGATCTATCTTAAGGAAAACTTGTCAGTGAGTTTGGGTAACAGGGTTAGAGAGATCCTTGAAAAGCAATATGATTCTTATATTATTTAACTCTAGATTTATCAAGAATTAAATGAATCTTAGTTTTTATGGGTAAATATATACAGTATGCATTTTTATTCCTGATCTAGCTTTATATATTTTTATGTACTTGTCAGCTGACTTTTACATTACTGATCCAATATCTATGCCAATTTTTGTTTTGGTATTATCTACTTTCACATTAGAGTAGAAATTACCCCAATAACCAAGGATATAAATACAGTAAAAGAGGGTTGAGGGCCCCTGTGTGGCTCAGTCAGTTAAGTGTCCCACTCTTGATTTAGGCTCAGGTCATCATCTCGGAGTGGTGAGATCCAGCCTCATCAGGCTCCGCGCTCAGCGGGGAGTCTGCTGAAGATTCTCTCTCCCTGCCCCTCCCCCTGCTCAAATAAAGAAATCAATCTTTAAAAAAAAGAAGGTTGGGTTTATCACTCCAAAAAACAAATATTTAGTAAGATTCTAAGGGCCTGTTTACTTTTTTGGAGGTAAGCGCTAGTTTCAAATAGCATTGTAAAATGGAATTATATTATGAAAAGAGGTGTTTGTTTGTACCAGCCTACATCTAAAAGAATGCCTGGCATATAGTAGAGGCTCAATGATAATTTATGGGGTTGAATATGTTCAAATTGAGTTTTGATAATGAACACTGTTTTGAAAGTTTTTTAAATTTCATTTGTGGTCACTCAAATTTTTTTGATGATTTGCCTGGATGCTAGGGGTATATCTGGCTTCAGGGATTTCAGAAACTAAAATAATGTTGTTGGGTCTACTGTCCCCAGTCTGCTTCTCTCTCCCAGTTGGCCACATTTTTCCTATTTCAGATGCATTTCCTTCACGTAGTGAGAGGAGGAAGTTGCAGCCACAGGCTACTTTAAGTTAGTGGACCCCAGAGGGAAGAGGGGGTTCCTCCTTTCACAGGGTCCATATATAACATCCCCAGAGAAGGACTCTTACTCATCTGGCCTAAGTCACATGCCCATCCTTGGAGCAAGCGCGATGTCCAAGGAGATGCACTGCTAGCCAAAGCTCTGTGACTAAGGGCATGTGACTAAGGGCATCTGTGACTAATCAGGTGTGATTACCAGGTGGAACCACACAGAGTGGGGAGCAGGGGAGAGCAGTAGTTCCCCAAAAGAAGTAGGGGTTTGCTACAAGAATGTCGAGAATGAGACTAGGCAGACAAAATCAATAGGTATCTGCCCCCCACCTTCCCATTTGCCAGGGTGGGAGCTAGTTGGTGGTCTCTCTGCTCTGAGGGCACTTAGTGAAGTAGAGAAGATTCTGGAAGCTGACAAATAGCAAAGGGGAGAGTTCTAGTGGGGGAGGTCTGGAGTGCCATGGCCCAGAGAACACCACTCAGCTTGGGAGAAACTAGAATGACTGCTCAAAGTGGATGGCATAAAGAGTTGGCAGCGAGTGTGTGTGGGGCACACAATCAATATTCGTGGGGTGAGTGAATAAAAGAATGTTGAACTAGCATCTGAGGCAAAGCGATCAGCTTATACAAAGGCAGAGGCTGTGAAGGGCTGTTGTATTTGGGGAATGGTCAGAAAGTCATTGTATCTGGCCTTTTAAATGAGAGGCATTTGGAAGAGAAGGCAGTGGAAAGAGCTGAGTTTTTTATTTTTTTTTAAAGATCTTATTTTATTTATTTGACAGAGAGAGATCACAAGTAGGCAGAGAGGCAGGTAGAGAGAGAGGGGGAAGCAGGCTCCCCGCTGAGCAGAGAGCCCAATGTGGGGCTCGATCCCAGGACGCTGAGATCATGACCTGAGCCGAAGGCAGAGGCTTTAACCCACTGAGCCACCCAGGCGCCCTGAAGAGCTGAGTCTTGAGAGCTTATAAGGCCATTCATTTATTCAACAGATATTTTTCGAGTACCAATATCTGCAAGGAACACAACATAAAAAATTAATAAATATATAATAAATCAAAAACAATGGAGTTGAATTTTATTTGGAATGTGGTAATGAAGAATGATGTGATCAGGTTTGAGGTTTAGAAAGATGACTCAGGCAGCCATGTGTAATTGTCCCTTACCAAGGAAAGCTAAACCGTTTGTTCATTTACTCACTTATTCTTATCATTTATTTATTCCACTCTAGCATGCCCACTTCTCAAGTCTTTTGATTCCTTCATTATTAACCACGATAGCTCTGGCATTTCTGTTCATTTAGTAAGAGCCACCCTAAGAATGTCTTTGTGCCGTCTCCCTGGGTCCTTGCTGGTGTGTTAAATTCTGTATCACAGAAGAGGGCTGCCGAGCAGAGACCCTTTCTAATCTGGTGTATGTTCTGCTCCTATTGATGAAGTTATTCTCAGAATTCGGTCCCATACTCTTCCAGTTCCTCCTGGTACATCTTGGGGTCCTGCAACAATATTAAAGTGTAATTTCTTTGCTTTGTTCGCAGACCCAGTACTTCTTCAGTGGGAGTATATTTTGACTTAGCTCCGTGGGTCTGGTGGCAGGGAGGTGGGAGCAGATCAAGAATGGTGCATGATTGTGTTAGGCAGAAGTCCCTTAATTTTTGAGAGAGGGAGGTCTGTCATTAGCTTTTAACAGGGAGGAGTGGGCTAACTTCTGCAGGCCTGGAGGACTTAGGAAGATGTGAGGAGTCAAGAGTTTTTAATGTGTCAACTCAACCGTCCCCATCCCATATCTTAGGTTCCCATTACTTCTGAATCAGGGCCCTGACCTTGGAGAAGTGAATGAGGCAAGGTGGAAAATATCATCTTGCCTGGAGCTCTGCTACTCTTAAATAAATTCTGGGTCTAATCCTAAAATTTTCATACCTTCTGGTTGTAAAAGATAAGTTTTTTTTTTTTTTAAGAGGGAGAGAGGGAGGGGGAGAGAGAGAGCGAGCACGCACAAGTGTATGGGCCTGGGATGAGGGGGGAGGGAAGGGGGGGTGGATAGAGAGAATCTTAAGCAGTTTCCACACCCAGCCTGAAGGCAGGACTTGATCTCAGGACCACGAGATCATGACCTGAGCTGAAATCAAGAGTCGGTCCCTTAACTGACTGAGTCACCTGGGTGCCAAGAGTCTTTTTATATACTGCGTAAGGAGGCCTCTGGCTTGAACACTTACATTTTAATTGGTGGTTAATTACTCTCAGCTGTTTATTGGCTTTCCCCAAAGCATCAGTTGATCCCAGGAAGACGCATCCAGCTGTCTGATATATTCTATCAGCTCCCATGTCCCCTTCCACTGGTACACAGGCCCAGGTGGCCACGAGTAAGGGTTTTAACAAGTGTGCACTGTTATCTTGTGAGCGGCTTTCGGAGCTCCCCCTGCTACCAGTGAGGGGGATCCTTACAGCCAGCAGGCCAAATGCTCATCCTTAATTAAAATTCCGCCTAGAGTCAGCTTCCTCGGACCACACCGGGGTCTTGGAAAGCGGAATCTGAGACTGATTTAGGGGCAGGAAATGTATTGGAGAGGGCAGGAGTTCAAAACCTAGAGGGGAATGAAGGAAGCAGAATTGGGCCCTGGGAACTACAACACACTTGCAACAAAGGCCTCAGCCAGTTTCAAGGCCTTTTGCATGTTTAACTGATCAATCATTGATGAGTGAACGGGGTGGTGATCTTCAGGGCAAGGCAGTTACTGCAGATAGACACAAGTGAGAACTGTTGGCCATCCACACACCCAATAAATGCGAAGCGAGGGCTTCGGTCCCAGACTGGGATCTGGGCCAGCGTCCCTCACGTTCCAGCGGTCCGAAGGAGTGGAGCGGTGAGTAGGTCCTCCTTTACGATGCATTTGGTCTTTATCCTGTGAGAGGCTGTGCAGGAATTGCTAGTAGGCTGATAATCCCAACGATAAGAGTTTTAAAGGCGGCGAAGAACGTATCAAAAAAGATGTGAGAAAAACTGCCGTTGGTCTTGTACAAAAACTGTGAATGTTCAACCTTGGGTATGTTCTGTAAAATGGTCTGACTTTTTTTTTTTTTAAAGCTAGCTATAGCAAATACCTTTAAACATTTCCTGTAGGAAAAAAAGCCGCTGCCCCCCAACCCCTGCTGCCGGCTTTTGAAGGGGTCTGATAATCTGTACACTAAATTTCTTTCCCTTTAGACCCTGACTGAAAGGTAGCTTTTGTAATGTGGTTTTTGAGAACATGAGGCTTCATAGATACACAAAGCCTTCTTCGTAATGGGAGAGACGACACACAGACACTAAGGAGTGTTTCTCTAAACAACCAATCCTTCATGATTTTGAAGACTTTTGAGGGAGAAAGCATGAAGTCTAGATTACCAGAAGCATTTTTTCCTTATGCAATGTTTGCTTTTCTAAGGCATTTTGTTACCTAATTCTTTTTTTTTAACAAACCCTGACCTATAACAAAGTCTTACTTTATATAATTACACAAGTGATAAAAATAATCTGTATACGTTATTTTTATATGCATTTTCTTATTATTCACTTTTAAAGAAGACGCTGAGGTTTTTATTAAGTGAATTGCCAGACGCCATATGACTGCCTTCTAGAGTTTGTAAACTTTCCAAATACTACAAGATCTTGGATTTATTTAGAGCCTTTTGTAGCCTGATAATGTAGCAGGACATCTATAATTCAGAAGCAAAAGTGGGGAAAGGGCAGAGGAGAGTGTGTACACCTTTCTGAAATGAATCCAAGTCCGTGGCACAGAAGGGAAGCAGTCTCCTTTTGCCTTGGGCAGGGAAATACCTTGGACCCACCCTGGATGTAGGAACAGGGGAAAAGACCAAAAGGATGTGAGGAATTCAAGAGATTTACCTCAGGGAAGGGAAGTGAATCTGATGAAATGGCACCTGAAAACCGCATTTGTTCTGGGAGCCTGAGACCAGGAAAGATGTAGACATTTTCTTGGAAAATGTTCAGACGAGAAATCAGGAAGATGACTGAGGGGGGTGGAGGGACAGGTAAAGGAATTAAGTAGGTTCACCTGGGTTTAGAGACAGCAAAGCTAGGCCTTGTTAGCCATGTGCAATTATGTGGATGTATAATTACCAAGGAAGGTAAAGGGCGACGAGGGGTGGAACAAAGAAGTGTAATTACATGAAAATTAAGGCAATGAAAATAAACCTGAATATGAAGTAATTCATGTTACAAGAATGTTCACGGCAGTTCTAGTACAAAACCTCTTGGTGTTAAAGGACCAAGTTACCTTAGATAAAAACTGCAGAACGTAGTTTATGGCCTCAAAAAATAATCTTGTTTTAATGCTGTAAATTGTAACAAACCTGAATTCAAGTATTGTAGGCCCCTCTCGTGTCGCACCTCCCCCACCCCATAAACAAAATGCCACAAAGGATTGCATTAAGCAGATCACACCATCATTCATTTGGGCTGGGTTCCAGGGACACCTCTTATGCCATTTATTCCTGACCCATAGAGTGACCCAAGGTGACGAAGGCACTGGATGTTCTCTCTCTAGGACAGAGGCTCAGTGACCTAAGAGAGTGGCTGGCCACCAGGGGACGCCTGGAGAGGTCGGTGCTGGGCTGTGGTTTTGTTAATGTGCCCTGAAGAAAGAACTATGCCCTGGTCAAACTCCTCCTGCCTCCTTGATGGTAACATTTAACCTTGACTTTCAGATTCGGTCCTTGGCCCTTCAGTTATTTTAAAGTATAGTCTTTACCTCTTTGTGTGTTATATGCTCCTTTTAGAGGATGGTTGGAAAAGTCTCATAAACTTGTGAATATTCGCTTTCCTTAAAGGACTTTGAGATGGTATATGGACTTTCTAGTACACTTATTTTCGCCCATAGCCATGTAAGGGTTAGTCTGAACTGGGGAGAAACATGAGAGTCCAACAGTGATTCTCAAACTTGCTGTGGTGAAGGATACATTTCTTTTTCAAGGTCTTGCAGAGCGATACTTTCTAGAATACAGTAAAATCACTCATGAGGAAAAGAAAAACTCTGAGCTACAAAATACAAACCCTAATTTAGTCTTAGATTTTTATTGACAAGATTTCCTCTGTAAATTGTTACAGAGGTCTCTAAATACTTACACTCAGCTCTGTGCTCCACAGAAAAGTCTAGGGTTCCACTCTTGACTCTGCTGTTTGCTGATCATGTTGCCTCTGGCAGCACATTGACTCACCCAGAGCAGGAGTTTTCTTATTCTTGAAATGGATATAATAATTCCTCTTCTTTCTCTCTGGGCATGGTGATGATCGTGGCAGGAAGGAAGGCAGCTTGGTTTGTAACTAGTGAGGTGCTAATTACATTTCGTAGACCATATGGGTTGAAATGGTTCCTTCGTGATGTGCTTGAGAAAGTTTTCATTTGTTCTAGCAAAGAAGAGAGTTTTTCATTGAGTTAAATGTTTTGCATTGAAGGATTGTCTTAAATTCCAAACTATTTTAATTCTGAATGTTTTTTCTTTTGGGAATACTTTGTATTTCCCTAGTCAGCAAAATCAAAAGAGCCAGGGGGCCACTGGTATAGGTTTCAGGAAGTTATTGTATCAAGAGAACTTGGGGACTCCTTCAAGCTATGCACATTGGCCCCTTGCCCCAGATTCCAACCTATCCCCCTTCTCCCAGGGTGCAATCTACTTCTTCGAAGTTCATATGGTAAGTCTCCTGAGATTTTTGCAAGTGTCTTATAGGTGCACATTAGAACAGGAAGAAAGATGTTGGCGGGGATGTATAGGTTCAAAAAAATCTCACAGGACATTATGGTATTTCCCCATTCAACCCTAGTTTGAGAAAAATCACTCTATATAGTGTTAGTTTGTGAGGTTTACAAGTAGATTTCAGGGACTAGGAGGCTGAGAATTTAGGAAATAGAGGTGCTAATAGTACGAGAAGTACCTGCAGATGAACTGGGAACAATTCAAATACTATGGAGGTCAGATGCTTGGCCTGAAATATGGTGGATTAAGATAACAGATATTTGCCATCATTAAGATTTAGGCAAGGGGAAAGTAATATTAGCTTTCAGTGGGTGGGAACCTGCTAAATTAAACTTTTACAGAAGGATAGAATCTGATTTTTGCTTGGCTGTTTCTTGGATTTTCTGTGCTTCAAAAATCTAGTGAATCTATACAGTACCTTCTGTTTCCTGGATCCTAAAGATTTTATTTTATTTTGAGCGAGAGAGTGAGTGAGAGCACAAGCAGGCGGAGGGGCACAGGGAGGAAGAGAGAGAGAGAGAGAGAGAAGCGGACTCCCTGTTGAGCAGGGAGCCTGACATGGGGACTCAATCCCAGGTCCCTGGGATCATGGCCTGAGCCAAAGGCAGATGCTTACGTGACCGAGCCAGCCAGGTGCCCTTGTTCCCTGGATCATAACATGTGTCTTGAAATGGGACTCCTATCTTTTCTGAAACCCCCAGAGTGGATTGTGTGCCATTTCATTACCTTTTAAAAATTTATTCATATTTATGCATTCAATTACTCACTTATTCAACAAATTCCTATTAGTCACTAAATGTAGATGACACAGTGAGATGATTAACCTGTCCTCTCATACAACACTATTTGATTCTATAGAACAAGTGGTACACTTGCCAAAGGCTCTCCGGCTATGCTCTAGATAGTTAATAACTTCAGACTATGAACTGCCTAGAAACTGGGACATACAGTTTAATCTCACACTTGTTCTTTAGCACATAATGATTTGAGTCTCCTGATTCTATTGGCTCAAACTTTGAAGTATATGGAAAAAAGCTATTGCTAAGAATATAGCTACTTGAAATGTAACCATCTACTACAGTAATATTGGAGGAGAAATTTCTAAAACTTAAGGATCATGTTAAGGAAGGGGTGTGGGTTTGAGATTCAGATAGAACGGAATTTGTCTCGGCGTCATTGCTTAGGAGCCACGTGACCCTGGGCAAATTACATAATTTCTCTAAGAGTTTCTCTTCTTTTCCTTTAGTGACCTTTTGGGATTTCAGGTTTGTACACACTTGTCTGTTGATCAGATGCTTATACTGAAGTGAAAATTGTGAAATCCAGTCACATAAAGAAAAATGCCGTAGGATTTCACTTACATGTGGAATCTTAAAAAAATCCAAACAGACCCATGAATACAGAGAACAAACTGGTGGGTGATAAGGGGGATGGGCAAAATGGATGGGAGCAGAGGTGGGAGGTAGAGGCTTCCAGTTATGGATGAGTCAGTGATTGGATGAAAGGTAAGGCATGAGGAATTGTCAAAGGTATTTTAATAGCATCGTACGTCACATATGGTGGCTATGCTTGTGATGAGCATGGCCTAACGTACATAGTTGTCCAATCACTAGGTTGTACACCTGAAGCGAATGTAACCTTGTGTCGACTATATTTCAGCTTCAAAAAAGTCCGCACACCCCTGAACAAAAGATAACAATGTCAGATTTCTACTTCTGAATATACCAAGACTGCATTTCAGAAAGTGGCTTTGACTCTACATCTAATCATTTGATTGAATTAATAGTAGTTGTTCCTAACCTTTTTGTTAATCTTAGGCCCCACAAAAATATGCTGAGGTGGATTAAATTGGAGTCATTTGAAAGCTAATTTGAATGTTCTAGTCAGGGCCTACTCTGTTGAATCCTGTAGAATCTTGAGCCCTGCATTTCTGGCAGGTCTTTTCATGGATGCACGTAGAGAACAGTAACCGTGCTACTCCGACAGTTGTTCTAGTGACTTAGTGTAATAAGAGTATTGTTTTATGGCAATCTGCCTTTTGAAAAACGCATATCCATGTTTGGATATGGTTACATTTCTTCTTCGAATGACTTGAATTTTTCAATTATTTTTCTCTTTTTATATATCCTTATATTCAAAAGGATCATTTGTACCTACCTATTCTGTTAACCTTACTTAAATGATAACGGTTGTGGTGATCGTCGTCTTTTCGAGAAACATGTAGTTAGCAATCTCTCCTTAGAATCGAAGACGCACACAGGCTGACGAGACCTGACCAATAGGTGTTAAATATATGTTGACTTAACAGAATGGTTTGGAATGATACAATGGAAGACGTCATTAAAATAACAAAACACAAAATAAGCATTTCTGGGGACTCAACCTTTCTTTACTGTTTTAGAGGACCTACCCCTTTTGGGGGATAGTCTTCCTGTTCAGCACAAATGTGAGGGACCTGATGTTGCAGTTTTTTTCATGAATGTGGGTTGGAGGCACAGTGAAATGTAGGGTTTTAAAACAGACTAGTTCATAGCAGCACTACTCACGACAACCAAAAGGTGGAAGCAATGTAAGTGTCCCTCCATAGATGAATGGATAACCAATGTAGTATACATACACCACAGACTATTCAGGCTTAGGAAGGAAATTGACACGCGTATAACATGGACGAACACTGAGGACATCATGCTAAGTCCTTCACAAAAAGGCCCATATGATTCAACTTATATGAAGTACCTAGAGGGGTCCAATTGATAGAGAATGGTACTTGCCAGGGGCTGGGGCAGAAGGAGGAATGGGGAGTTGTTTAATGGGGAATAGCAACAGCATTTCAGTTTTGCAAGATGAAAAGAGTTCTGGACTGGTTATACCTCAATGTGAATGCACTAAATACTAAAACGTACATTTAAAAATGGTTAAAATGGCAAATCTTAAGCATATTTTACCACAGTTTTAGACTATAGTAAAAAGCCCTAGAAAATAAAAATTTTACTACAGTCGGTCTTTTTTTCTCTAACTTGTGACCTTACATGGTCCGCTGTACAATTTTGAATTGTAATAACCTTGATATTGGGACATTGGGAATGTAATTTGTACAATTTGAAACATTATCTCTTCAGATGACCCTCATTGCCCGTTATCAAGATTGTATAAACAGTTCAGAAAGGTTAAAAAAGACTGCTGAACCATAGTCGTTTGCTGAAACCTAAAATACATAGATTAGTTTTCTCTGATCTTGGCCATGGTGGAGTACGGACTTCGTTAACTTTTTCATTGTCTTTTCAGTGTTTTCTTCAGTTTTCATTGCTGTCAGTCAGTGTCCCATGGCACTTCCGGTTTTTTTCCCTGTTTGACAAGTTTAAGCTAGTTGATGATCTGAAGGTCTGTTCAGCTTTATTTTTCATAGATTTCTCCTGATAACCACAGTGTGAACTCTAGAGTATGTGTTAGGAGCAGAAAAAGGAGACCAAAGGTTTTTATTAGTGTTTATATTTTCATATTCAGTAATTTTCTAAGGGCAAAAATGTGTCCCTGTCCTTAATGGAAAAAATATAGTTATGATAAAAGTTTTTTTCTGATCCTACATTAAGCAAAATTCAAAGTCTAAACTTACTGATGACTTCTAGCTGCCTTTCATGTTGTCCCCAAAGCAATATATTTAGTGTTTCCTTTATATTCTAAAAAGTGAACAAAATGTTCTGCTGTGTGCTCTGCCATTCTGAGCTAATATGGGGAATTGTGATGATTAATTTGTTCATTAAGCTTCAGTAAATATTTTAGGAGTACTTGCATTCTGTAACGGGTGTTAAAACAAAGATAATGCTTGCTTTTACTCTTGTGTTGGATAGATACAAATATGACTAGTAGAAATTTTGAGCAGGTCATAACAAAAATAAATATAAATTCTCTGTACTAATCCTAGTGCTTTCCCTATCACGCTGATGGCTGGCTGGTTAACTGTTCTTTCCATCCAGAGCACTGTTAACTCATCTGTCCACCTCAGCTGATCCATTATTTTCTCAGTATTTGGAGACAGCAAATATGCCTTTTTTTACTAACTGGAACAGATTAATTTCCATAAATCAAAGCCTAAAGTTTCCTAATGGTTTGTAGGACCCCTCTCTTATCCTGAATTAAGAGATTTGGAAGTAAAGGAACTTTCCAGAGCTCCTATTTGGAAATAGGTCTTTATCTTGATGATTGTCACCTGCATCTCATAAGCAGTCAATTCTGGCCATGAAACAAGATGGTAACTCTTGCAGGACTCTAGGGATGGAACGAGGGGGGACAGAGAGAGAGGGAGAGAGAGAGAGAGAGCGAGCGCGTGCCATGACATGGAGGGGATGGAGAGGAGAAAGTGAAAATTGAAGATGGGACTGTGTGAGGCAAAGTTCTCCTCATAATCAAAGACCAAGGAACACATTTATGTCCAGTCCCAGCGAGGAGCTCCTGTGTGCCAGGGAGAGGTAATGATGCATCTTGATATCTCCTTTTCAGTGATGGAAATCCTTTGTATGAAAAGATACAAAACCCAGATTCATAACCTGATTCTCAACTAAAGGGCCACCAGAAACTTGAGCCCCCAGGAACACCGACTGAATTCCAAGGAACCGGCTGGAATTAAGAGCTAGGGTCTTGCTCCCAAAGTGAACTGAAGAAGTAGGATCTGGATACCTGAAGAACAGTTTTCAGAGCCCATTTGTGAACATACCAGGTGCCCAACACTCACGGATTTGGGACCGAGGTGGCAGGTAGAAAAGTATTCCAGGCAGCTGGAATGGGGTTAGGATAGGTGGGCACATTTATGAAATAATATAAGATAAAAACCGAGGGAGGGTATAGGCATGAGGGTACACACATGCGCACATGCTTGCCTTCTGAGTTCTTTGTCCCTTGTAGTGAGGTCGACTGCCACCTGCAGGTCAAACCTTACCAGAATTCCAAGGTCATTTTCAACATCAGTAAGATCCCTCTAGGATCTATTAATTGACTCTGCAATAAGTCCTTATTACCAATTAGGTGGAAGTGACCTTTTCGTTCTGATAAATGAGCTTCACTATCTCAGTAACTTTCTAGAACTCTGTCTTCTTGGATCCCTACCTTTGTTCAGTAATTACGTCAATCCACTGACAGGCATAGGGAATGCAGAAGTGAGCAGAATGGATAAAAAATATTTCCTGCCCTGTGATCTCTGACCCAAGGCAGAGGTCCCACTCTCTGCTGCTGGTTTCATTATGCTGAGACGCCTTTATCTGCTTTGGCGGCAAGCCTCCTCACCTCTGAGTCCCTTATGGATGACATTCCATCCAGATATTTCATTCCTTTCCTTTCAAGTTCCTACATTTATCTGTCTAACTGCACTACTGTCACTCATCCAGCTCTAGCTCCCTGATGGTCCTCCCAGCACTGGCTTTGCCCTACTCGTGCCCCACTCAGCGAGCATGTCCGCTTCGACACCTTTCAGCCTGGTTAGCATGATCTGGGACATAATGCCAAGAGGTTGATCGTTTTCTAAGTACAATGTTCCAAACTGTGGACTGGAGAGCCATCTCAATTCAAATCTAGCTCTACAGATTTTAGCAAGTAATCCAAAACAGGTTACTTACACTTTTTGAATCCGTTTCATTATATGTAAGTTGCTCAAAGTACTTCTCAGGGTTTTTGAGAGGTCTGAATGGGATGATGTCTATCAAGCAAGTGGCGCACAGTAGGTACTCTATGATGGTTCTCTATTTTTTTTTTTTTTTTAAGATTTTATTTGACAAAGAGAGAGGGGGGGAGCAGCAGAGGGAGAGGGAGAAGCAGGCTCCCTGCAGGGAGCCCAGTGTGGGGCTCGATCCCAGGACCCTGGGATCATGACCAGAGCCCAAGGCAGATGCTTAACCGACTGAGGCACCCAGGCGCCCCTATGATGGTTCTTTACTCCTTTTGGCAGCTTCATTGTTTGAATAGTGGCAGTAACCATGGAGAGAACTGGACAGAGAGAGAATTCCCGTCCTGCAGATACAGACACTAAGCCTCAGGAGAGTTGAGTTACTCACACCAAGTAGCTGTTGGTCAGTGGAGGAGCCAGTATGAAAAGCTAAGACCTAACTTCTGCTTGGTGTTTTTTTGTTTTTCTTTTCTTTCTTCTTTTTCTTTCCTTTCTTCTTTTTCTTTCCTTTCTTTCCTTTTCTTTCTTTCTCCCCCATTAAATGGTGCCACTTTTACCTAAAAAATAAAAATAACAAAATAATAAAATTAAAAATGGAACAGTACAAAATTACAAATTCTATCACTAATTATATTAAAAATGTTGGTCAAGGGGCACCTGGGTGGCTCAGTCAGTTAAGCATCTGACTCTTGGTTTCCGCTTAGGTCATGATCTCAGGGTCCTGAGATCTGTTCACACTGGGTGTGGAGCCAGCTTGAGATTGTAGCTCTCCCTCTCCCTCCACCCCTCCCCTCCTCACGCACATGCTCTCTTAAAAAAAAAAATGTTGGTCAGTAGCTAAATAGCTTGTAGATCTTTTTTTTTTTTTTCTTTGCTCAATTCTTGCTGTTGATCTTCTGTTAATGTGTCCATGCTGAATATAAATACTATGTGGAAAGGAATAACAACCATCTGCTAATAGCCAAAGTGTTTTTAGTTTTCACTGTATAGCAGGTCCTGAAATATTTTAAAAATGTTCACCCCTCTACATCCCTTGTCTACATTTTAGAATGATAGAACTGAAACAGAGCTTTCATGAGCCTACATCAGCAGAACTGGCAAGTGGAGATTATGCATTTCACTGAAATCTGCCGGCGGGAGTCTGAAACTGCTTATTTCTTAATTACCTCTTTGTATAAGTGATAAGTGTACTTGTAATTTATTGCTATGTATCTTAGCATTTTATATTGATAAGTTAAATATCTGCTTATACTAGCTTAGACTGAAGGGGGCAGAGCCAGCACAAAATGAAGAGAGGACTTTGAATTTCCAGTTTAGTGCCAACAGAAAGAAGCTTAGATATCTACTCTGCTGTGACCTCGGGCTATTTTTATGGAAAAGGAAGGATGACTCAGAGGACAGAACCAACAGCACAGAGCCAGGAGTTATAGAAAGTTATTCACAGGGAATGAGACTGGACTATAATCAAGAAAGTGGTTCTAGCCTGTGCTAAGAGCAGAGTGGCAGATGGAGAAAAAGGAAAGAATGAAGATATTGACAAGGAAGCAAGAAAAATATCCCTTATTTCAGATGACGTGTTAAGTTATTTTAGGTTTTACATATAAATCAAATTCTTAGATTTCAAAGATTAATATAAACTTGTCAAGGCCTTCAGGTAAAACATTCAACTTTTTTTTTTTTTTTTCTTAACACGTAATGTATTATTTGCCCCAGGGTACATGTCTGTGAATCATCAGGGTTACACATTTCACAGCACTTACCATACCACATACCCTCCCCAATGTCCATAACCCAGCCACCCTATCCCTACCCGCCCCTACCCCCCAGCCACCCTCAGTTTGTTTCGTGAGTTTAGGAGTCTCTTATGGTTTGTCTCCTTTCTGATACCATCTTGTTTCATTTCCCTCCCCCGCCCCCCACGATCCCCCACCCTGCCTCTCAAATTCTTCATATCAGAGAGATCATATGATAATTGTCTTTCCCTGATTGACTTACTTCGCTTAGCATAATACCCTCCAGTTCGATCCACGTCGTTGCAAATGGCAAGATTTCATTTCTCTTGATGGCTGCATAGTATTCCAT
>CM052883.1:24888255-24922793 GCA_028534135.1 Potos flavus | reverse complement strand
GATAATTGTCTTTCCCTGATTGACTTACTTCGCTTAGCATAATACCCTCCAGTTCGATCCACGTCGTTGCAAATGGCAAGATTTCATTTCTCTTGATGGCTGCATAGTATTCCATTGTGTATATATACCACCTCTTCTTTATCCATTCATCTGTTGATGGACATCTAGGTTCTTTCCATAATTTGGCTATTGTGGACATTGCTGCTATAAACATCCGGGTACACGTGCCCCTTCGGATCACTACATTTGTATCTTTAGGGTAAATACCCAGTAGTGTAATTGCTGGGTCGTAAGGTAGCTCTATTTTCAACTTTTTGAGGAAACTCCAAGTCAGGAAATGACAGATGTTGGCGAGGATGCGGAGAAAGGGGAACCCTCCTACACTGTTGGTGGGAATGCAAGCTAGTACAGCCACTCTTGAAAACATTCAACTTTCAAAGGCAAAACTATTAGATTGACATCAGGCTTTTGAAAACTCTTCTACAAAGCAAAGGTAACAAGAGGGCAGAATAAAAAAAAAAGTGAAAGCTAAAAAGATGGGGGCATGTCAAAAGGATGCAGGAACTAAAGGGAAAGAGGCTCCAGTGTCCAAAACTTGACCAGTTTGAAGAACAAAACCACTAATTTGAATTATGGCTCTTAGATTAGATATTAATGAGTCCATACTGCTTAAATAAATGGGGATAGGAACAGCCTTTTCTTATGGAAGAATTCAAATGAATAAATGTAGAAGGAATGATGGAAATATAAGCACATTATATAGACAAAGACCTAAGTAATTATTGTGAGCCAATAATACTAAAATCAGTGGGAAAAGTTTAAAGAGAAATAGGATATTAACATAGACTGAAGTATGTCCCAAGCTATCAAAGGGAAAAATATTACCATGGACACACCTGGAAAACACTTACCAAAGTGATCATGGTTAAGCTGTTGGCCTTCTAAATCTCTTGACATGAAAAACATGAGAAGGTTACAACATCACAGCTATGATATTCTTAAAAAAATTTATTCTCATGAGAACACCAGAAAGACCAAAACTGAGCTACATCTTACAAAATAACTGACCGGTACTCATCAAAACTGTGAAGGTACGGGAGGACTGAGGAACCCTCACAGATTAGGGGAGACTAAGAACATACAACTAAATGGGATGTGTGATTGTGGTTTGGATACTTGAACATAAAAAGGATCTTAGTTGGGTGGGGGCGGGGGAAGTTGATGAAATTTTAACAAGCTTTGTAGTTAATAGTATGCCAATGTTTTCTAGTTTTGATAACTATACTGATTATGTAAATACCATAAGGGGAAGCTGGGTGTATTCATTCCAGAGGATTAAAGCTTTCAATGTGAAAGACAGAACTATAAAACTTCTAGAAGGCAATATTGAAGCACTATGGCCTTTAAGTAAGAAAGGATTTAAGACACCAAAAATTTAAACCATAAATAAAACTGATGAATTATCACATTAAAATGAATAACTTTTGTACTACAAAGCAAAGATGAACAAAAACCTAGAAGATGTTACAATCCTAAAACTGAGAATTGGTATTATAAATATATAAAGCATATATAAAGAGTTCCTACTAATCAAGAAGTGAAACACCAATTTACTAAATAGTAAAGTAGGTAAAAGACATGAATATCTTTTCATAGAAAAGGATACATGACTGGTTCATAAACATATAAGATGTTTAATTTCATTAGTAATCAGTAAAATGAAATAAAACTCAAATACCATTTAAAAAAGTTGCAAAAAAAAAGAAGTACTAAAGTGTGGGAGAGGATATAGATCAATGGAAACCTTGTTCACTGCTAGTGGGAGTATTGGTAGAGCTTCTTTGCAACAAGTTTAGCTCTATCCAGTAAAAGTACAATTTGTATCTAGGAGTCCTTGATAGAAATCCTGGAAGAATTTATGCACAGGAACATTTTGAGATATGTATAAGAATGTTCACAGTAGCATGATTCTGAGAAGTCAAGAATCAGAAAAAATCCAAATGGTCATCAACTATAGGGAATATATAAAGTTGGTATATTTATAATATATGGCAGTATATGTAAAGAAATGAAAGCCAAAATGTCAATCTAGATGAATCTTAAATATGTGAAAGAAGCTATGCACGCTTCATGATTTTATTCACACTCAAGGCTCAAAAAGCTAGCAAAATTAAACTGTTCAGTGATTCACACATAAAAAAGCAAAACTACGAAAAAATGATAAATTCAGGATGGTGATTGCCCTTGGAGGAAAGGCAGAGGTGATCAAGGAGAGACACACCCAGGAGTCCCTAATATATTGGTAATGTTTATGTCTCCACATATGATCTATATAAAACATATATATCAAAGAATATGATACATATCAAATAGTATTACAAAATGAAAACCTTTTTCAAGAAAAGAAAAATATTGCCTGGAAAATACCTATTTATCAAAAGCTTTTGCTCTTCTAGAAGAATCTTTGCAGTTGAAGATTCAACTCATAGGATGGCCTCTTCCTGGTTTGTTACTTCAAATGACCCCAGATTTCTTTTTTTAAAAAGATGTTTCACTCTTTAAGAATGGGGTCATGAGTTTCAAGGCTGTTTTTCTGATCAAGAAAAAAAGCGAAGATAATAAGTTGGCTTTGGTTCCATCCCACACTTAAGTCACCAAAGAACATTAGTCCACACTCGGCCATCTGCCATGCAGTGTGCAGCCGGGGCAGAAAATCAACCCGTGTGAATTCAGAGACTTATCTCTCTGACATTCTGGCCCAGAAAAGAGAAACAGAAATCAAGTACTATCCATTGAGCTGACATTTTCCCACAGTCTGTCTCAAATTTCATGGTCCTTGTTAAGTAAGTTGATAATATCTGTCCTATTCCCAGTGGGCAAACGTTAATGTCATTTAAATAGAATATGAGGAGGGGATTTGATGAACCAAAAACCTCACAGAAGGTACTGAGACATCAAAGATGGAGAATGTAGGAGGAAAGCAAAACTTCTTTGCCTTACCATTTCTTGCAAATTATTTAACCCTGTGCTTGGTGGAGGAGAGGCAAAGAAGGTCCACCTTTATTTTATTAACTTATTTATTTATTTACTTATTTTTATTTTTTATTTTTGCTTTATGTAAGCAGATGCAATCCTTTTTGGAATACCTGTTTTACTTTTTTCCCCTTGTCCTTTCCTCTGCCTTTGCTTTATTCCTTCCAATTTTTAAAATACCCTTAATATTTGTAGTTACAGATCAGTTGAGTAGGGACAAAGTCAAGGTTGAAGATTAAGTGGGAGTGATTATAGATTTCTTTTTCTCCTTTTGCTTCAAATACTGATCATTACGGGCTGGGTGTGAGAATAATCAGTTTTCACTGACACTTGCATTAAGACTTAGTCTGAGTGAAATATGTAACCTCAATTGTGTTCCACTGATGGAAGACTTTTCTATCGACCTTTTGCAAATATTAAGTCAATGTTAAATGAGTGACAGAATTTGAGGAAACAACAAAATGGGAATATAATATGGTCAGTTTTGATGTGTGAGGTCCTGGTCCCACAAACACAGATGTGATGGTCTTTTTTCTATTCATATCTGTGTACATTTCTAGGCAGCACTAAGTGAAGGGGGTATGTAATAAGTATTTAGGATTGTTTATGCACTAAATTAAATGGTTGGGCTCATGACTTTGACCACGTAAGGGGATTAAAAAATTCATGTTCTAAATTCTAAAACAACACATTCTGATTTGGAAATGTTTTTTTTTTCATTTGTGGTGTGTGTGTGTGTGTGTGTGTGTGTGTGTGTGTGTGTGTTACAGTTGTAGGTGGTAAAATAAATCCGTATGGTTACTAAAAGGAATAGCAAATTAATTGTATCAAATGCATTCTGAAAGACCTCTACTCGTGCTAAATAAAATCACAGTAATTCTACTTGTAGAAAAAAATTAGATTAAAACTTCCTAGGAATTTTTGGCCTATAAAACAAGTTTCCATATAAAACCTCTTTGGTTCTCCAAAACCATATGCTAATCTGTAAAAGTGTAATTCAAGAGATTGAAAAAGAGTGATTATCAGGGTGGGAAGACCTAGCTGCAAAGTTTTCTACTGGCTCAAAAATTTTACCAACCGGAATAGATTTCCAGATGACTACTGATAAAATACAAATTACCTTGGGTGAGTAAGACCTTACATACAGACACCTATATGAACATTCCAGCATGGAGTTGTTTTTTAAACGAAGGAGCAAAAGTGAGAAAAACATGATTACGTGAGCATTCTACAACAGGATAAGAGAATTAGTATAAGTTGCAGTAAAGCGATCCAGCTAGGTCCTTCGCTTTTAGATCCTTTGTTCCTCTTCTTGCAGAGTTTCCCCTTTTAACACAGGGTCAAATTTTTAAATTAAAGAGATTAAAGCTTTTATTGGGGGAATTTCATGCTTCACCCAGTGGGTGAGTGCGAGCGTTATCTGCGAGGACATGGAGGCATTTTCATGCCCCTGAACTCCCACGGCGGAAGCAGCCGCTCACTCCCGTTGTGAGGGGTGATTATAAGCTTGAGACTCATTATCTTTTTCAGCTTGTAAACAGGCTCTGAAGGCAGTTTTCAGAGATGATAGTATTTCAAAATACTTCCCCCCCAAACTCCAAGTAAGTAGTTTGAAATATACTTTTTTTTTTTTTTAAATACTCTGATATATCTGAAAAGAGTCCCATTAGAATATGTTCCTCCTAAGGAAGATTGCCACATGGAAATAAACAGTAGGAAGAGTTTTGAAGAGGAAGACAAAACTGCTCTCACATTTAATAACTGAGTGACTTTGATGAATCTCAGTGCTTCTCTAAGCCTCAGTTTCCATATCTGTGAAATGGGAATAATATCCTCTTGTGGGGGGTTGTTCTAACATTTATTTGAAAACACTTCACAAGGTAACACAATATTTGTAACAGATGGAATTCTAATTCTTAGGAAGAATGACAGTGCCTTGCTCAGATTAGGCAAACAGTGAATACAGTATTGGTATATGTGAAGTCAACACAGAACAATTACTGTGTATCTTCAAATTTCTTTGTGATCCATTATTTTTCATTGATGTCGTCTTCAACTAAATTATGTTAAGGAAGAGTAGACCCTTTCCCAAGGAAATCCTCCATCGTGTCTGCATTATCTGTACATTTGATGCTTCTTGGCCCTTCTCATAAATGTACTGATGCCATTTTTATTTCCTGAATTTGGATTTTTGAATTTTTGAATTTTTTAATTTGGAAATTTGGATTTAACTTTTCTTATAACGAAGCATATATATAATTTTCTGCTACTTTAATTAGAAACCATGGGTATGTCCAACAATACTGCATGTGAGGCTATCGATATTCCAACTTTAAACCTAGTCTGATTCGCTAATTTTTTTTTTTTTTTTTTAGTGATAAAGAACTCTTGCTTAATTATACTCATAAATCTATCCTAGGTGGTGATGATAGTAAACTTGATAGAAGAGATGGTGTTTCAAAGGGGTTTTGTTCTATCAAAAATTTCTGGCTACTTTGCTGAATTACATTCCCTGTGGCCCAGCCAGCTCCCAGTCCATCTCAGATCCATATTTAATTGCATTCCTTTCCTAAGCTTCCTCAGAACTTCTGAAATAAATTCTTACTCTGTACTGATCTGGCTAAGTCCCACAGCAAGTGCCTTCTCTGCTCCCAGCAGTACCACACATCGTCCTTCTGTAGGAACTGGGCTGCTAGAAACGCCTGCTCCTCATGCCAAAGGGTGTGCTGCCAAGCGTGGTCCTCCTCTGCCTGAGCTCCCACTGATCTCCCCTGGGGCAAGGTCTCCAGAACCCGGAGAAACGGAAATATACACATGGATAATGGCTAAGACCATACATAAAGTAGAACTCCGACCCACAGTCTGTAGCAACCAGCCAGGAAACCCGACTCCTTTCCACTAACCAGCCGAGAAGCCAGCCTACTATCTATGAGTCAGACCACTATCTCTAGTAACCAGCCCCACCCCCACCCCCAAAATAACCCCTGTAACAACCCGCCCCATATGGCCAGGACTTGATTAGTAACTGACAGCTTGATCTGTTTCTGCTTCTAATTTAGGACCAGCCAGAGAGTGCTAAGTATGAATCCCTAGCCAACCATATGATGCCCTGCTTCTAGTTAGCCTACCTTCCAGTGCCCCCTGCCAACAGCCCCCAGTCAGGGCATACTTGCAGGCTTCTTTTTTTTCCCCCATTATAAAGCTTTCCCAGCCTCAGCCTGCCTTTGAGTCTCAGCTAAAGTGCAAATGACAGTGGCTGACTCACTTGCTGTAGAAAGCAAGCTCTGAATAAATAGCCTTTACCTGTTCTCATTTGGTTGGCCTTTGTTTATTTCCACACCATAGTTCCTGGCACAGGTCACTGTGGTTCTTCGGGGTTGGTCCTTACATCAGCGCTGTGCCTGACCAAAGATGCCAGTTCTCCATGCCAAGTTTTGCCTCCTCAGCCCAGAGTTATGGTACATAGGTTGGCTGCTCCTTACCAGCTCTGGTCACCCACCCAGAGATTGGGCTGAATTAGTCCTCTGAACACAGTGGTTTGGCTTTTCTTTCGTTGTCATGCTTGATGGCCGATGGTCAGAGTTTACATGTTAGACACCCCATGGTTATTCTAGTTAGCTTTCTTTGGGGATGTTCCTCTCCTGAAATAAGGCAGTCAAGATCCTTTTTCTCCTCTTGCCAGGACAGTGAAAAATCAAAGTATGAGTGAAAGATCTGGCTTGTCTTACTATAATTAACTGAATTTCATCTCTCTAGACTTTAAAGAGCTTCTTTAAAAACTGGCTGAACATTTTAGTCAGATAGATGCTTAGTATCTGAATGGCTCGAATTAACCTTTCCTTGAATTGAAAATTCTATGCTGAAATCCTTGGGATTGAGCAATTTACACTGCCTTTAATAGGAGACCTGCTATGTGACAGGCAGTGGGTTTATATATCTCCCTGACTACTCTCTCAGCCACTTCTCCTACCTCCTTAGTCCCAGTTTATCTTCTTGTGGCTCTTTTTAGGTTTTAGAGCCTGGAAAATGCTAGCTCGTTGTTCTAATTTAAAACAATTTTCCAGAGTCAAGTTTGTGGTATATTTATTTCTTAAGATACAATATCTTACTGTTTCAAGACTGCTTTGTATGGTAATCTCTGGGCACGTGGTAGATAAAACATGTTAAAATGTACCATTTGTGGTACAATCAATGCAAACAACCTGGGTAACTTGATGTCTGATGAGCAGATGCCTTCATTCCTAGGCTAAGTTCATACATTTACAAGTGATGGCAGTGTTGTCACAGTTTACTTCTCTGGAGCACTCTTTTGACAGGGACATCAAGATACATCTTGATCTCAGCAATATTAAAATATGGAAGAAATGCACCTTAGAATTGAGAAACATAGTCACTACAAAATGAGCCGAGTCCCATCCTTCCTCACTTCAAAAGCTTGGCTAGGTTGGACCGTCAGGGCAGGTGAACCCCTGAAAAAGCCTTAAAGGCGTGTTGCAAGAGCCAAAGGCCCAACAAGAAACGGAATTCTTCCCTTTCTCTTCTCAAAGCAAATTTTATCATTCTGTCTCCCAAATACATCTCCGCTCTGTGCACTGGACTCCATCGATCTGCTGCGACCACATTTCAAGACCCGGTCATCTGTCCCTGGGCTGCCTCCTCTCTGTCCTTAGCACAGGGAAAATATCCCAACACATGGAATCACCTCCCTTTCCTGGTCACAGCCCCTCAGTGGATCCCAGGTGCAAACGGAGTGAAATCCCACCCCTCTCTGATCGGGCTTGCCTTCTTTTCCATACTCCTCTATGCCTCTCCCCCATCCCATTCCAGACACCCCTGACCTCCTTCCCATTCCTTGTACCTGTCGAGCTCTTTCGTGGCACGGGGACACCTGCCCACCCGCCCTGATACCACCACCTTCTTCTCACTGCTGACTCACCATTTTTCAGCTCTTGACTTGAATGGCCACTCCTCAGAGAGGCTTTCTCTGCCCATTTCTTCCCCTTGGCCACCTGGAATTCTTCTACATCACCCGTTCCTTCTGTAGCACTCCTTATCATGTGAAATTGCACATTGAGTTGGTAAATAGACTAACCTCTATCAGGGGAAGCAGCCTGTGTGGTCGCTTAAGTGCTCAGCGCCTAGTAGTGATACATAATTAATGATCTGTGGGAGAAGTGCCTCAAAAAACAGGACTCAAGCTCGACACAGGGCTCGAGAACCGTGCCAGCAGCCAGGACCCCATGCCCCAGGCCTCGAGGGAGAAGCATATCTAGCAGAGCAGTATTTCTTAGTGGAGAGAGTATTGGATGGATGTGAGAGGCCTGAGTTGTGGCCTTGGTTGTGCCACATAATAGCTGTATTAACTGGAGTGAGTACTTAACCTGACTATAATTCTGTTTATTTTTATAAGGAGAATAATCCTGCCTGTTCATTAATTATTGTGAAGAGTATATGATGTTCATGAAATTGCCATGCAAAGTGAAGTCCTTATTCAGATATGGAGGTAAGGAACAAGTTGTAGGAACCGTTGAAGGCAGGGACTCTGTCACAGTAGATGACAAAAGGCCGAGCGTGGGTCCCAGGTACAGGACCAGGTCCTGACTGGCATAGGTATGACAGACCGTAAGTTTCCAGAAGGACTGAGTTCAGGATCCAGACTTTTCCACTGCCGGGGTCAGAATTTGTCCCCTGGTTTTGGGGACAGGTGATGAGGTGCCTGTGCAGGTCCCAGGGCTCTGGCGACAGGTTTGAGAAGGCCTCCAAGAGGGATTCCATAGCCTTGCTCCAATTTTTTCCTTTCCCCGCCGTAGGTTCAGGTTCTCATCTTGTCCTAGCTCTTTCACTCTACCAATTTCTTCTATAAAAAGAGCAGAAAGGCATCCACAATGTAAATAACTGAACACCCAGAAGAATGTTTGCCTTGCAGCAGGCAGTCACAGTCTCAACCTAAATAAATGAAACTTTGTAAGACCTCAGGTATTACCTGACGAACTGGGGAGGCATTTGGGAATAATTTGCTTTGCACTACAACTTTGTGTATGCTGGTGCTTGTGGCAGAGGTGGCTTACTGTCCCTTAGAATTCACACCCTTCCTTCGAAGGTCCAGATTCTGTGGGATAGGGGCTGCCTAGCTGGGACTGCATGTGTGAGTCCCCTTCTAGGTTGGGCCCCAGGTGTGATGTGTGTCCCTTCTAGGCCAAGGGATCTGATCAGTGCTGTGCCTTCTTCACACTCCCTGTCCCCTCCCCCCACTGAATGCAGAGGATGCAGTTCTAAGGGACTGGAGAGCCAGAGCAAGAACGGAGCCTATGTCCTTGAGTCCCTCTGTGGTGGGAAGTGCTCTGCTTTCCCACCTTACACGGTTAGATGAGAGAGAAATAAATTCGTTGGGTCAAATCCCTGAATTTTTGCATAGATTCATTACAACTGCTAGTGTTGTAACACACATGGAAAGTGTTTTCAGGATTAAAATGGAAGACCGGAAGAAATTCCGTTTAATATTCAAATTGGAAGATCTCTAATTGTATCCTAACTAAACATATTAGGACAGAAATGATCTAGTGCCCAAACAGAAGTTAGCACTAGTTATATAATCTAAATACCAGCAACATAGTTAGCAACCACCAAAGATCAAAATACCGGGCAGCATTAGCAGAGGACAATTTCCTAATCTGTAAACCAGCTTGGAGAGTTTTATTTTTCTGCATCTTCTAAGCTGACCAAACTGCAGAAGTTGAATCATGAAAACCTGTACAGCGAGTTGAAGGCTGTAATCTCCGCATCCATCAGACAACGATGATTTATTTTTATTTTTGACAATGCATCTTCCTATCCTTTTTTTTAAATCTTTGTCTGCCTTATTGTTTCTCACGTTACTTTGAGAGTAAGCCAGACGGTGGTAAAAGCTTGTGTTTCTCCAGCTCACGGAAACAGCTGACATCCTCTCTATTAATGAGTAATAGACAGGTGGATCCTTATGAGTGGCTCCAGCTGAATTATGACAAGACCCATCATGAGCCGGGCTGGGAGGCTTGTCTCCTGTGTGAGTGAGGCTGCTTCATCAGAAGAGCTCCCGGGTTTCTCAGCAAGTGGGGACAAGTCTGCACGTTGCTGGCGCTCTCTAAATAGTCCTAACAGTTGTTTTTGTCAAGGCCCTCACAATTATTCCCTCTGCCGATGTTTGTTCTGTAGAAAATCTGCTGGGTCTTTTGTAGGTGAAGCTAAAGCATGCAGAATTTTAAAAACTTGCCACGTTTTGACAACGGCATCAGAATTCGGTGTTCCCTCGAACTGGACACATGACTGAGGCCTCTGGCAAGATATGGTCCTTGTCACTGGGAAGCTACGCTAATAATTTCAGGGCCAAAGAGTCTTCTTGGTTGCCCACAGAAATTAATGCAGCTTGTTGGTGTTACCTTGGTGAGGTCTGTATGTGGTAACTTTCGTTCGGGAAGCTTCCAGGGTTTATAGGTATTATTCACTCTTTCATCCAGCCATTCATGGAGCAGGTGTGAGGTATTTACATCCTTTCATAAAGGCGGTGGAGACAAAGTCATCGGCTGAAGATGTTACTCACCTCCAATCTTTTTTTTTTTTTTTTAACTTTCCTGGAGCCATGTCTCCTCCACCCAGGTGAACCGTGTAAACTAGAGTCAGGCATTACATTTGTAAGTTAGTCCCTTAGCCACTTCTAGTGTAATCGAACCTGAAGTGAGTCTCATAAAAATTTGCCAATAAATGACTGAATATATGAAAGAGGTGAAACGACTGGGTGAATCTGCTCTCCTATTGTCAAAACTTTTCTCTTAGCATTAAGAAAGCAGAGTGTGCAACTCCCATGTAATTCTGATTGCAGGCAATTTCTTGAGTAGGGTCAACTTGCTTTCAAATGCAGATATTTTGGGGCGCCTGGGTCGCTCATCGGTTAAGCATCTGCCTTTGGCTCAGGTCATGATCTCCAGGGTCCTGGGATCAAGTCCCACATTGGGTTCCCTGCTCAGGAGGAAGTCTACTTCTCCCTCTCCTTCTACCCCTTCCCTCTGTGCACACGCATGCTCTCTCTCTCTCTCTCTCAAATAAAATCTTTTAAAAAATGCAGATATTTTGTACAACCATCAGTGTAGCATATCTGATAAATGATAGTAAAACTCCCTTGTGTTGTCGGAAAGGAATTCAAGCCCCACAATCATGCCAATGGTAAAAAGTGAACGCAATTGTTGGGGGCTCAAATAATATAGCAAGAAGAATGTAATACCCGAGACAAATACAAACACAAATGAGCTGCACAGGGAACCCGAGGGACAAGAGCAAAACCCAGGCTATATCTGTGTCTTCTAACTTGGTGGCATAATTGCCAGAACACCAGGGTTGGCCCACTGGGCTGGATGCTGGAGAAGACAGGGAGCAGACTATAATTAAATGGTGTGACTTAGATTTTTCAGTTTGAGTCCTGTACAGAATATTTCAGAAGAAAGGCATCTGATAGAATTGAAAACCATGGGCTTTAACTTCGTTCAGACTTGTGTTGATGTATCTGGCTTCGTCACTCACCAGTTCTGGGAGTTTGGATTTGGACTTAACCTCTCATTGCTGCAGTTCTCTTATTTATGAAATGGATTACTTCTACCATCATAGTGAGGTACTCTTCTAATTATTATTTTACTGCATTTGATTAGGTAGTTTAACTAGTTTTTTGGGAGTAAAGTATCTTAGAAAATGAATGTGAGAATAGTTTTTGTTTTAGGATCCTTTCTAAAGATATTTTAACCTATCAGTTACCGTTATTTTGATTGATTCACCTTTAACAAAAAAATTCCATATTGTCCATTATGTAGTAAAATATGAGATATGAGTTGGTGCATATTGAGTTATAGATACTTACCAGCTTATTAGCACAGGCTTGAGCCCAAGCCTAGTGGATGAAGTTAGCAAAGTATTATGAAACCGTCATCTTAAAGATAGAGAATAAATCTCCTTAAGAATATTAGATAGTTGATGGGCGCCTGGGTGGCTCAGTAGGTTAAAGCCTCTGCCTTCAGCTCAGGTCATGATTTCAGGGTCCTGGGATCGAGTCCCACGTCAGGCTCTCTGCTCGGCAGGGAACCTGCTTCTCCCCCCGCCCCCGCCCCGCCTGCCTCTCTGCCTACTTGTGATCTCTCTCCTCTATGTCAAATAAATAAAAAATCTAAAAAAAAAAAAAAAATAATTAGTTGAATTAGAAATAGATGCATCTCCTCTGTAAACTTATATATACATAAACTTATATATACATATAAATGTATTTCAGTAGAGCAGAGCTGTGTGCAGTAGCTTTAAATATCACATGAGAGGACTTTATTTAGTAAGTGATTTAGTATATCAAACCAAACTTTAAAAATAAGTTTCTTTTTTAAAAAAATTTTATTTATGTATTTGACAGAGAGAGATATAGCAAGAGAGGGAACACAAGCAGGGGGAGTGGGAGAGGGAGAAGCAGGCTTCCTGCTGAGCAGGGAGCCCGATGCGGGGCTCGATCCCAGAACCCAGCGATCATGACCTGAGCCGAAGGCAGATGCTTAACGCCTGAGCCACCCAGGTGCCCCTAGAAATAAGTTTCTCAATAGTTGGTAATTTTACTGATGTTTAAATAGAATGGGGGCGGGGGGAGGGAGGAAATCTAGTCCAGGACAGTATTTTTTTAACTTTATTTTCTTACTGAAAGTTATTTATTTAAAGAAAAACAACCAAAACATTTTCAATGGAAAATTTTAAACCTATTTAGTAGATAGGACGGTGTAGTGAATCTCTCTACCCATAGTCCAAATTCAGTAATTATTCTGAACTAAATCTTGTTTCATCTCTTCCCTCATCAATTCCCCCTCCCTGTATTTTTAAAAATATTTTTAGAACAGTGATAAAAGTTGCCTGTGATAGGTTCTTGTACTTAATTGTTTTTGCTGACCTTGACAGTTTTGAGTACTTAGGATATTCTGTAGAATGGCTCTTACTTGGAATTTATCTCCTGTTTTTCTCATGATAGACTTAGGGTATGGGTTACTAGGAAGAAGACCACAGAGGTCGAGTGCCATTTTCAACAAATTGTACCCAGGATACATACTATCAACATGATTTCTGATTGATGTTGGCCTTGATCACTTGGCAGAGCTAATGTTTGTCAGGTTTCTCCACTATAAATTACTTGACCCTTTGCCCCTACCTCCATACTAGGGATGACACTAGGCACATCCTATGCCTAAGGAGAGGGGAATTACACTCCTCCTCCTTGAGGAAGTATCTACATAAATTATTTGAAATTTTTCTGCCTGAGACATGTCTCTTTCCTAATTAACAGTTGATGCAATTATCGCAATCATGTTATTTTGAAGCAAATTCCAGACATTTTATCTCTTGTAAATATTTCAAGAACAAGAATATTCAAAAACATTAAACCCCTTTATTTTACTTTAAAAATATTTTGTCTATTCAACAGATATCCAATATTTTTAATTTGGAACGTGAATTTCCTAAAATTTATATTCCAAAATTAAACACTCGGATATGTGTTAACTCAGTAAATACTTATTGAGCATCTGGTATGTGCCAATTATGCAAGTGCTGGGGATATAATGAATAAGAATAGAAGATGAATAGGAAGTCACATTTAAACCAATCTCACTTTTCTTGCTTCCTTTGCCTCAACATACATAAAGAGCTTATTTATTGCGGTGGACATGAATAAAAACTATGTTCTCATTTTAAAGATGATACTGAATTATAGCATAATTAAGTGACTTCCCCAAGGTCCTTGGCCTAGTGAGATGTTCTAATGTGACTTGATCTCAGACGCGGTGGCATCAGAGTCTAACCAGGGATCTGCAAACTGTTTCTGTAAATGGGCAGACGTTTAATATCTTAGGCTTTATACCACTTATGATGTTGCTTCTTTTTTAAAGGGTTGTAAAGAAGAAAATATAAAATCTATTCTTAGCTTGCGGGGCATAAAAACAAGCTAAAAGCTAGATTTGGCCCACTGGTCCTATTTCTCCAGTCCCTGATGACCACTGCGCTCTACTGCCCCCTATCACCATCATGGTCATGCTCAGAATGCCCTAGGAAATTTCTGCTATCCTATAGGGCTTATTCTTCCTTTGGCACATTGTGTCCATTTCCTCTTGTTTTCATCATCCATAAAATTATGCTACACTAAGCTTGATTTCCCAGGTAATCTGTCCACCAGATATGTTCTCTTAGGGTTTGGGCAAAGGAATATAAAGAACTCAGACACCAAGTCTCAAGGAAATCTGAATTTGGGGGTAGTTGATTTGAATGATTTCCCGGAGTACCAAATGGTAAGTGGCTTACCTAAGCAACGGAAGTGGTATAAATAGTTGTTCTTCACAAATGGAGAGGTCAACTTTGCCCTTTGTGGTCACAACTCCACCTAGGGTCTTCCTCACTGCTTCTGTGAGAAACCGACTCACTTATTAGGGATGTAAAACGGTCTGGATGAGATGGATTTTGACTGAGAAAGACAGCCACACAACTCGATCCTTTATTTAAAAGACCTTCCCCCGTGAATTGTGAATGAGGACTGGACCCAGTCAGGGGTAGGCCGTGGTCCTGCCTCTCTCACTGAGAAGCAGTCAGCTCCTGGTTCTTCACGGTCTATACTTTGAAAAATCATAAGGTAGGCTGAGATGTCATGAGTAAAAACTAAGACTGAATGTAAGCTTACTGGAATGTATTATCTCTAGCTACATTTATTGGACACTCAATGTGACGTGGGTCTTGCTGAGCAAATTGACCTAGATTATCTCACTTGATCCTCATAAATTAATGAGGCTAGCATCATGTACCCATTTCACAGACTGAAGTATAGATAGGTTAAACAACTTAAAACCCTAGAACTGGTACTCAAAATCAGATATGTCTGATCATAAAGTTTCAATGGGTAATTGAGTACCTACTAGCTAAGCACACAAGTTTTATGGGAGGAGTACCTACTATCTCATACCTTCTAAGTACCAGGTGGAGTGCTGGGTGCTAAGGATATTATGAGCTGGGAAAAAAACAAAGTTCCAGCCCTTAGAAGGTATGTGTCCTCTTCTCCCTTGCAGGTCAGCACCCCCAACTTCATATATCTTTCCACCTACACCTTTTACCTTTGCCTGTGATGACATTCATTATCTATGTCTTTCACACCATGTAAGAGTTGCTATATTTTTCCTTTACATTTTCCACCAATAGCAGAAAGAATGTAGTGGGTCATGACAAACATGGATATCTTGATGAGTCCACCTGTCACCTGAAGAGGCCCTTGATTCACCTCAACCTATTGGATGCTGAGTTTTTCTAGCTATAGAGCGGATAAATTATATTTGATAACTATTGTCTGGGGAAATATAGGCACTTTCTACTTAGAAACATCCCCAGGGATGAATATTCATGAAATATTCTTGTGGTCTGGATATCGTAAGCTTTCTTACCTTCTTTAATTAACCAATTCATTTCCCTACTTCTCAACTCCATTGATCCTGGAACATACTTTTCCAGTTTGAAGAAACAGGCCTGTAATTTTTTCGAATTACAAAAATATAAGCATGCCACAATTGTTTAACAATGTGAGCTACTCATCTACCAACTTTGAACAGATCCAACCATGTGATTTATGGTGAATTTCCCTAGCTCCAGATCTCAGTAGTTGGTCCTGGAGTTTTCTATCCTTCAGAAACCTGGGGATCAGAAGCTCTCATTAGACAGTTGTGGCTAAGAATATGGTTTTTCACAATCAGATAGCTTATATTTGTAGTTCTAAGACTTTCAAGAAGTTGGACAATTTGTTTAATCTCTAATCTGTTTCTCCATTTATAAAATGGGGTGACTACCTCATAAAGCTGTGACAAAGAAAAGGTGCTTCAGACCTGCCATAAATCATAAATATTGGTCATTATTTAAAATATCTGGTTGTTAAAATGTATAATCTGTACTGTGATTTTGGTATTGTATAAATTTGATCTTCTTGGTCAAATTTTTTCCTTTTATAATCCTTCCTTTTCAACTTATTCACACTTTTCTTTACCTCTTACAATGTTCTTAGCATGCTTGGTGTCCTGGGGAAAGAAAGAATAAGCTAGTTTCTGCCCTGAGGAATTGCTAATTTTCTAGAAGATTGGGTATATACATACCAGATGCTTAAGCAAAAACAAAACGATATGTGATCATTAGTGTCACAGATCTGTGCTTCTCAAGCCATACATGTGGATCTCTTGGGGATCGTATTAAAATGCAGCTCCTGATTCAAGTCTGGAGTGAGGCCTGGAGGTCTGCTTTTCTGACAAGCTCCCAGGTGATGTCCATGCCACTGGTCCTGGGAACATACTTGGAGTAGCACGATCAGTGCTACAGGATTTCAAAGAGCACAGAGACTGATGTTGACCCTGCCTTGTCCATAATATTAACAAAAGCAAGAAAGCAAATTACATGAGCTTTTTCTACATCATTTTGTAGGTAGAAGTTTAATTTTTTTTTTTCCATGATCAGGAGAACAGTTATTCTCTATCAAGAAGACTGGGACAGGGCTTGCAACTCCATTCATGGAAATCTTGCAAACCCTAAAGCACAGAGTGGTCATATTTTCTGTTTTCTTCTTCCTGTGTTCTAATTTTTCTCTAAATTTCTATTAACTTTAGTTACACTTTTGGCTTGTAAAGTCACCTCAAATCTTTAAGAGAGGTGAACTAGAAGCCAATGCATTTCATTCCATTGTTTTAGATACCACTGGTTGAGAAAAATTCAAAGGTTTTTCAGTTGAAAGTTAAATCCAAGTGAAATAGACTGTATATTAAATAATTCTAATGATGCAGCATCTTTAGTGAGTTTAATCAGAAGCTCTGGTTTTTGTTTTTGTTTTTGTTTTTGTTTTTGGGCAGTGGAAAAGAGCTATGTGTTAGAACCATATCAAACATGATCTCCGTATATTTTCACTCAGGTCTTATGAGGATCAGCTAAGCTATGGTAATGCTCTTTAAAATGACAAGTAGTAAGGACTACAATCCTGGATGGAAGATTCTGCTAAGCTATTTCTTCAGACTCGAGTTTTGGAATATCAGTGAGTGTTGTCAGGACATTGCTGGGGGTTCAAAGGAGAGTGGCTTTGGTGGATCTCTCTTATTTATTTCACAAATATCTCTGTCCTATTCACTCTTATCTAAGGAGTTGCTATTATTTCTGCTTTTGTCCTGCTTCACTTTCATCTCATGTATCAGGGATTGAAACCCTAGTTCCTCTAATTGTGTCTGACATGAAGCTGTCAATCTTATCTCTGAGGCCTTTATTGAAATGTTCCAGATGTGTGGCAGGCTCTAGGATTGTAGGCACGACTGGCCTCTGATTCTTAAATGGTCGGTGCATCCTCTCTCTCCCCAGCCTCTAGGCCTGTCCACCAAAGTCATGCATGTAATGTTACTTCAAAGCACCTTTCTTATCCAGCCTTTTATTTTCCTCCCTCAGAAAATGACTAGAATAGTTGTCATTTTCTCTTATTGGCAGTGTGCAACTCTTCAGTTCCCAAGGGAGCACACAGATAAATCTCTCCCGAGTTTTACATCTTCCAACTCGTCCAAGCTCCTATAAATTGGATTTATGAATAAAATTGCAAATATCATTTCCACATTCACATAGGCCCCAGATCAACTGTGTAAGTATATTGGAGGGGAGTGTTCTAAAACCTTGATCATCTGCCCATCCATTTATTGTTTGTAAATGACCTTTTAAAACTGTAAATGACCAGAAAGCTCACGTTGGAGCTATTCTCATTTCTTTACAAATGTTTCTCCATTCTGGACTACAGGTTGATGTATAGACAAAATGACTTGCCTTCGGGACATTATGCTTCAATTGAACTGTATTCATTTTAGACTCAGGTCAATGTCGCGTATCTAAAGTCTATCTGTACCCATTGTTCTTCTGTTGTTGTTAATATCTTAGGGCTCAGTATGACAGTGCTACTTTCCTACCTCCAATTCCTTTCTATCTTTCCATCATCAGTTTATTCTTCCTTGATGGTCACAATTAAGGGCACAACTTGTTGCTCCAGTATCATTCCCTTATTTCTGAGCGGTTAAAACGTCAGCAAGGTACGCAAAGCTGTTACTGGATATTCTTTTTTTTTAAAACCGCATTTTTTTGTTTCAAATTTTACTTAAATCTTAGTTAATATATAATGTAATTTGGGTTTCAGGTATAGAATTTGGTGATTTATCACTTACATATAACACCAGTGCTCAACAGAAGTGCCCTCCTTAATACCCATTATCCATTTAGCCCATCCCTTGGCCACCTCTCCTCCAGCAACCTTCAGTTTGTTCCCTATACATAAGAGTTTCTTATGGCTTGCTTCCTTCTCCCCCACCTTCTCTTATGTTCATCTGTTTCCTTAAATTGCACATATGAGTGAAATCATATGGCATTTGTCTTTTTTCTGACTGACTTGTTTTGCTTACTATAATACACTCTAGCTCCATCCATGTCATTGCAAATGGCAAAATTTTCATTCTGTTTGATGGCTGAGTAACATTCCATACACCACTTCTTTATCCATTCATCAGCTGATGGACATTCGGGCTCTTTTCCATATTTTGACCACTGTTGATAATGCTGCTGTAAACATTGGGGTGCATGTGCCCCTTTGGATCAGTATTTTGGATATTCTTTAGCCAGATAACTTTTGACCTTGTGTTTGACCAATTTTACATATTGCTCCACCTGATTGCTTGTTTGTCTTTCACTTGATTATGTCTCCTGGCAAGTTTTGACTCCCCATCTCCATTAACAGAGCAGCCCCTCTTTCCTCTCGGTGGGAGCCTAGTTCATTGCCCTCGAGTGGCTGAAAATCCATTTTTACAAAAACCTGTTCATCTTTTAGTTCAAGTTCTAAAATAAAGTAGCTGTAGATATTTTTTCTAAGTTTTAAAACTTATTTTTTAAAAAGGAATTAAATGCACCCTATGAAGGAAGTAATAGTTATTAGGGGTGGCCGGTGCTCCTTCCGCTTGAACATGAAAATGAATATGGAAATAGGATGGGGCCTAAGGTCCTGGATTTCCCAGAAACGCCAAGGTGATGCTGCTGCTGGTATTCTGGGGGCCGTACTTGGAGTGTGAGGCCCTAGGGGCTTAGACTTTCTCTGTTCTCAAATCACAACTAATGATTAGCTATGCCTAGTAATTGTATCTTAATTTTTTTCCCCAGCTACCAAGATCTGTTATAAAAAATTTCAGACAATACAGAAATAAAAAATGCAGGAAGCAAAAGTTCTCAATACTCTTTCCTTCTAGAGACAGCTGCCGTCAACAATCTACTGCATATTCTTCCAAATTATTTTTTCTGTGTATGACTGTCTTTCAGGAAATGAACTCATTGAAAACCTTCTGTTCTTGCTTTTTTCATTTTCCAATATGTTGTGAGCTTTCTTCCCCCATGTAAGAACCTGTAGTCTTTCATTCTGTTTTAAGGAGGGTTCATCTATGCATTAGGTTTTTATGTCAAGTTTTTACATTAGGAAATTTACATAAACAAAATTTTAAAAATAAATATAGCATTTTTGGCAGGATCCAATGTTATATAAATGAGTAGTTTAAAATAGAAGTTAACTTGCCTCTAGATCAGGCAGTAATGGCACTTGTAAAGGAATGAGCAAGCAGAGTCAAACAAGACACTCTGGTAGGGTTAGAAGGGGGACATTTCCCTCTCTGAAATGACAGTCTCCTGGGGTGGACAGCGAGACCTGGGTCTGGGCTACATAAGGACGATGTAGCTAGAAGGACGTAAAGATACCCTGGGGGTTGCCCAAGATCCACCATTCAGGGTCCTGAGATCAGTGAAAACGCTCGGTGATGCCCACCTCCCCTCGCTCCCTTGCCAGGGCTGGAGTCCCCAGCAGCCTTTTGCCTCAGGCGTCTAGGCGAGTTGCCCCCCACAGCTGGAGGGCAGTGGTTGGTTCTGCAGTGTGTGGCCTGAGGCAGTGTGACTTTAGAGATAGTAGCTGTTTCAGAAGGCAGAGAGTAGCAGTATGGACCCAGCTTAGAGGCCCAGTCTCCCCTGAGGGTGAGGGTGGTGGCCTGTGCCCCTGACAGAGACTGGAATTCTCCATACAGGAAGGGGGGCTGGGTGTCTGTGCAGAGAAGCTGTTTTATACAAACGGTAGGCAGAATAAACTAAAAATCGCTCTTACTGTACATCTGAAACTAATATTACACTGTATGTTAACTGGAGTTTAAATAAAAAAGTAAAGGGTGTGCCCGGCTGGCTCAGTCAGTGCGGCATAGGACTCTTGATCTCCAGGTCGTGAATTCAAGCCCCACACTGGGCGTGGAGCTTACTTAAAAACAAAACAAAACAAAAAAACAAAACAAAACAAAACAAAAAACAAAACAAAACCAACCTCAAAACCTAAACACACAGAATACAGTATATAATACAAATAACATACAAAAAAAATTGCTCTCCAAATGGCTGCCTAGACTCTAGGGACACCTGTATTGGCTTGAGCCGTATACCTTTGGTTCCATACCAGGAACTCATTAAGGCAGATATCTCTGTCCTTTCTCTCTGTCTCTCACTTAATAAGAATTTCTGGCCAGAAATTCTTCTTTAAATTCCAGTCAGAATAGGAACGACTGGCCTGCGCTCTTTGCAATTAATTTGACTGCGAATCTTTCCACAATAAAAAGACACTCTGCACCTCCCACCCCTGGCCCCCAAATGAGGCTAGAAATATGATAGTTAATCTTCAACAGGCAATTTCAGACGTTTGAGATCCACTTCTACCGTGTGATTAATTGCTTCAGTGTTTGGCAAGTATTAGACGGGAGAGTTTTGTGGGGCGGAAGTCGAGAGCAGGCTGCAGCTGGCCCGCTGTTTGTTACTGCTCAGGCCCAGCCTCTGCTCTCCCTCAACAAAGCACAGCTGCTTCATGTCTGTCACAATCAATGGGATGACATTTCCCAACTGGTAATTACCAAAAGGATTCCTGTTGGTGCCTTTTGGAACTGCCAATCTTGAAGGTAGCTCTTGGCTCCTGCTGAGTACAGTATGTCTGCAGTGGGGCTTTTTATCTCCATTTTCATACTGGAACTGAAAGAAAGGTTTGTGTGGAGACTTGCCGCTTACTCCCTAGCACACCTCTTCCTTCCCCTCACCTGTCTACACGTTAAGAATGTCACAGAAGGCCCTCAAATCCTCTGCATACGCAGGCTAAGACTGGTCTAGAAGTAAATCAGGAAAAGATGCCTAAGGAACATTGACAAAAACACTAATGTGAGTTATAAATTAAAGTGTTTAGCTCTTCCCCACCCGCCAAAACAAAAATATAAAGTCAGTTATTTTCTGGGTAGCTACATGAGAGCCTTCTTCATGGTTTGGTGTTCACCGAAGAGCAGAATTTAGAATTGACCGGATACAGGAATCTAGGAAAAACACTCCCAGGTTGACCTCTCTTCACATTACACATACAGTCTTTCAGGCACCAGGATGCCATTTATTAGGCAATTTTTAAAGGAAAATAAGGCTGTGGCCAGGCGGCTCTATGGGAGGGATCAGTCTGTAACCACATGTCATAGAGGACTACATTTGTTCCTTCCATCCCTCAGTGATTCATGGCAGGAGTGCTATTTGCCAGGCATTGTTCTAGGTGCTGAGAACTGGAGCAGTCCCAGATGGAGGTGGGGAGGGCAAAGACACTATTCAGAGAGCACACAGAATTGAAGTTGAGAGACCCTCTTCTACCTGTACCCCGCCTACCAATCCTGGGCTCTTAGAGTCCGAGATCCTCAAGCCTTTGCTAGTTTCCTCACTTAACATATTTTGATGAGATGATTGTGGCTTCTGAGCCTTGAAGTTAAAAGAATGAAAGCACATTGAATGTAGATGGATTAGAGAACTCAGGCATAAGAATGGGGCTCGTATGGATAGGCAAGGAGAAATTCAGAGCAAAGTAGACATTTAAAGCGGTTAAAAGCAATACATGAAAAGAAGGAAGAAAAGCAAACTTATTTAGTACAGATTTGTTCAAAGTTTGAAATGGTTTGACAAGAGTGTCAAGACCAAAAAGCAGATCCAGGGCTGGCGGTAGGGAGAGGGGGTGCCACTGTTAATGGGTTAGCGCATCTTTTCGAGCTGATAAAGATGTTCTAAGATTAGATACTGATGACCACACAACTCTGAATATACTAAAACCCACTGAATTGTATACTTGGAAGGGGTGAAGTTTATAGTCTATGAATTATATCTCAAAGCTGTTATTTAAAAAAAGCACTGGTTCAAGCTTGCGTGCCATCTTTCTGTGTGAGGCAGGAACCTAAATGAGTGTTCCTGCAACAGACAATCTTCTGAATCTCTGATAAACTTAGTTTCTCTATAGGGGAAACTTACCCAAGTCAGTTTCACCCAAGTGTATATTTTAAGGGGTAAATTTTTGTAGCTTAGGCAATGAGGAGGGAGAAAATATCAATTATGAGAACTGTTAATATAGTAGAATTGATATTTATAAATATATATGTATCTAAAATGAATAAGAGAAACAAGCCTCAAACTGATAATATGTGAGAAAGCCATTTATCTTTGCTGTTCAAGATGGGAGCCTCTAGTCACCCAAGGCTATTTAACTTTGAATTAATAATGATTGAATAAACTTCAGGTTTTCAGTCACATAGCCACATTTCAAGTGCTCCACAGACTCATGTAATTAGTGGCTACTGTACCGGATGGGGTAAAAATAGAACGTTCCACCGGAGAGTTCTTCTCTACGTGTTAGGTGGTGTGATGCTGTCCCTCACACCACCCTACAGTTTGCCTTTGCAGGAGAACCTAGAACAAAGTTTCTTTTTCAAGAATCTGCATTGATAGTCCACTGAAACCCAGGACTGTCCCAGTGAAAATGTGAGCGCTTGTTCCATCACTCAGGGCTTCAATCAGCAATAAGGGGAGAATTCCTCAGACTCATTAGGTTAGCGCTCATGAAACTAAGGTTTTATTTTGAAGTCTGCATTGTTTCCCTGTACTGTTTCAGATATTTCACTTTTTCTGCCTCTTCTTTTTAGGTACATAGTTTAAAAATCTGATTAATATTTGACAAACACTCATGGTCGCCTCCCAAATATTTACCCCTCAGGACCTTATTTACTATTGGGTAAATAATGTCTTTGTTTTCTTTGTCCCGATTTCCTGACCTATCAAGTGGAATTTGTACTTTCCTCCCTCATGGCATTATAAAATTACGATTTGGGGATTATCTTTATAAGGTGTCACAAAGAAGAGTACTGTGTAAGGTAAATAATTATTATGAGATTTCTTTTTAAAATAACTTCTAATACCCATTATCTTTCTTGACAGTAATGTCAGGTAATACCTGAAAAAATACATAAAGAAGAAATCAAAAAGCCACCTGTAAGTCTACTCTCAGAGGTAAATGGTATAAACATTTGGTGGTAGTTTTTCATCTTTGCTTCATACTATATATGCAGTTTCACAGAACTGGAAGTGTATTGCCTGTGCCCTTAACTTCTAGCCCTAAGCGTAACCAACTTGACTGTGTTGCATCGTGCTTAACAACGTTGAGCCTGGTGCCCTCGCTGCCTGTCTACTGTGGCCCGCTCTGCAACTTCCTCGCTATGTACCCTTGATCGAGCTGGGATTTCTATGATGGGAATAATAGTGCCCTGCTCTCCAGGTAGTTGTGGGGCTCACATGAGTTAACATGAGTAAAGGACATGTAATGTGCCTGGCAGACAGCATTTACTGTTGTTACTACAAATGTGACCTGTTTCAGCCACTGCTTATCCTTTGCAGAACTAAAGTCCATCCTGAAACTTTCCTCTGTGCTCTGTGTTCCCAAAGTCTCCCAGGGGGAACCATCTAGTCTGTTGAGTAGAATCTGCCATGGTCTTGCTCTCTCACTCTGCCTGCCTTCAGCTGATGTCTTCTGCTCTTAAAATGGCTCTAGGTACCTTATGACTAGGAGCTGTTGTAAGAATGCCAGTGGCCATGCTAAATATGCTGTTTTCCAGTTCTTTCAAAACCAGTGCTCTTAGAGGGTACCAGACTGTTGCAGTTTTCATGTACAAATAGAAAGGCCTCTTCTGATTCTGTGTTGAGGAACCTAACTACTCTCAAGGGGCTGGCTTTTGTCTTGTTTCTGATTCTACAGAGGAGATGATTATAAATCCAAAATTTCGCTCTTGCAAACACTGGCATTTGTTCAAGATTCATAATGATAATTTATAGAAGTTGTAAGTCCCCCTTCTATGAAAGGGTGTGGAGGGGATGGAAAAAAATGGGGGGAGGAGGGAGAAAGTAAAACCTTGCCTTATCTGTCACAACTCCTCACCTACATAGAAGTTTAAGCTCCTTGAAGATAGGTGCTTTCTTTGTCCATGTCTCTTATAATACCAGTAAAGTCTTGGGCCCATAAAAACCCATTAGAGATATTAAAAATATTATTTCCAATGTTACAAGAAGAAAGAAGGAAAGTGATATTTATTGTATAGCTATGTGCCAGACACTCTAAATATGTTATCTCTTATAATCTTTATAGTGACGCCTCAGGGGGCACTTACTGTTCTCCTCTTCTCACAGGTGAGGTAATCAGTCTAAGAAAAGTTAAGCAGTTGCCCCAGGTTCCACCATGAGTAGGTGACAAAAATCTGGGTTCTTCTTAAGATCTGTGTGTTAGACCCCAAATTGTTCTCAAGGCATGGGGAAATAATTTGACCATGGGCAAAATTCAGTTTTACTTCAGCGAATGTATTTTGAGTTTGGAATAAATTTAGATTCATCTTTGAGTCAAAACATCTATTACTCAGTAAAAAGTTTGGTAAAAACAAATTTTTCATACCCCCTTGATAACAAATAATTCTTAAACTGCATTTAGGAAATAAATGCAGTTTAAGAATTATTCATATATCCCCTTGATAGCACATAATTCTTAAACTGCATTTAGGAAAAGTATATATAAATATTTAAAACATACCTTGAAATATGGATTTAAAAATTCAAGTAAACAATACAGGTTATAGTCAACCTATGATTACATTTTATTTTAGAAGTTTTAAAGGGAATCTCAAATGTGTAATTCTGCACTTTTTGCTTCTCCTCGAACAATGGAGTAGGGTTAGTTGAGTTTCTCTAAGACTGTTTTTCAAGCATTCTTTTGAGTTTCTCTCTCTTAGGCTCTTTATTAAAGCTAGTTTAACTTTAGCCAAGTTCTTATTTTCTAAGGGGCACCATTTTCTCTCCCACTGCCACTGTGGATTACTTAGGAAAAATGTGTTTGAACAAGGAGCCATGGTATCTTTCTACTTGAGCATTTGAGCTCCCCCCATTTCTTAGGACCATTCACATCTTTCCAGGCTTCAGACTCATTGGAATCTTCATGAAAAACTGAAACGCAGTGAAATAAATCAGAAGAAGGTCTGTTTACTTTAGGTCAGATATTGAACTTCTGATATGTGGTCATTAAGGTGAGTGGAAGTAAACATCCTCTTTAACTATCCAGGATAAAGAAAGTTCACAATAATTTCTTTTGTTTCTTATCTCTGTTTTTCAACAAAGTGTCACCAAATGGCAGTCCCTGGAATGCAGCCATTTCCCCTCTTAGGTATTCATCAGCAGATCTATGTCAGTTGATTTTAGATCTGGCTTTCCTGTTGTTTCACAGTGATGAAATAACAAGTGGTAACTTATTTAATCAATAGATTCGGCTTTAATATACATTAACTGTAATAGAAACTAGCCTCATAAACGTATTTGAAGAGAAGAGAGAAACTTCAATTTCTTCACTTACTGGTGACCCATTAATCATCAGAGTTCTACTTTCCTGTGAAATCATGGTCCTGAGTTGAGAGATGGTCTCATAGACTTGTTTTATCATGTAATTTATTTGGTACACTTTATCAGACTTTTTCCGAAAGCACATTGCTTCTGTCAGATCTAAATATCTTACAATATTGGTAAGGTACCTCTAATACTTGAAAGAGAAACTATTGAACAGTTTGGACAAATACTGACCTCACCATAACAGGTTGACTGGCTTGCAAAACCCGTGGCAACTGCTATAGATAAAAGCAACAGTACAAAGAATTAGAAGCACGATATACAGCAAGTCTTTTATCTAGACTTGACCTAATATAATGACCAGGGAGAAATTTTATGTAAGCATTACTGAGGCATGCTTGGAAGTTTCTTTGACATGGCATTAATTAGACAAACTTCCAGTGATAATGTGACTTTTTGGCTGCTAGAGGCATACAGTATGCTGCCCATGAACATATACAACTGGCTTACAAAATAAGTATGTGGCTCTTGAGTACACAATCTTGTAAACTCCTCAAACGAGAAAAATGAGAACATGCTCACTCTAGGTAAAATGTGTTGTTAATCAATGTAATTGTTCCAATAAATTAATTTTACTCCGTAATTACTTTTATTTAATACTTATTTAATACTTCCATAATAGGTTTTTACAGTTTTATTAGATACATTAGTTCTCTAGGTCTCCACTGAACCCCTACGATGTGAGAGGCAGTATGCCAGGAACTGAGGATAGAACATGTGTTAGATACAGTTGTATCTTTGAGGCCTTTCATTTAGTTTGGGAGATAGACAACAATACAGTATGATAAACATCAAAATTGAGTTCTATTCAAAGTGATATGGTAATACTAAGGAGGAAACCTTTAACTCCTGTGGGCAAACTAATCTGGGTTGATTTTTCAAAGGACACTTGCTACCCTTCACCCCCATCTGTAATCCTCATATCTACCCTCTTCCACATGAGGTTTAAGTCAAAATCTTCCAAAGACGGCCTTCCCCATCACCAGTATACCCTACCATCTTTCCCCACTGCACTGCTCAGAGTCTTGAAGGTAGTGGTAGAGTAGATTTCCAGTATACTTAAAATGTAAAAAGATACCTGATCTTTCTTCTTTCTTTATGGACAATAGAACTGTTTTTTTTTTTTTTTTTTTTTTTAAATAGTACAGTTTTGATATCTTGCCATGTGCCTTTAGTGCGGGGTCCTGTCACGGAGCAGGGAGGGGAGAAGAGGAGGAGAGTTCCAAAGATTCCTGCAGAAATATTTCCAGACATTTTTCCTTTTTAATGATTTTAAAAAATAGATAGGTTTGTCATTGTATTAGAGGAATTCAGAGCAAAAGTCTGGGGAAACGCTGGTAAGAACCTCCTCAACTACTTTTGCTAAGACTCTCTGTTTGGCTCTCCAGGCCTCTGTATTGTTTTCACTAACGGTCTGTGGTTAATTCCCAAGAGAGCCAAATACAAAGCCAACAAAACAAGCCTAACTCTTAAAATTCAACCTAATGGCATAATGATGATGGTTCTACTTAAGCAAATACTTTTTAAGGACAAAAAAATTATTTATGGCAGGCCAAACCACTCCAACTATCTAAGGGATAGTAGCACAATGGAGCCATCCTCATGGAATACCAGTCGAGGGTATCAGCCCCACGTGGTCCTACATTCCCTCCTGACCACTGGAAGTTAATGATTTCTAGAGTAGTTAATGGAAGATAGTTATTTGACTAATCTAGAACTATAAAGGCAATTCAGTGGGTTAATGTAATAGGACTCCTTGAAAAGAAACAATCTGTCCATAATTTGATACAGAAGAATTTTATAATGTAAATTTCAAATATGCTGAAACAATGCCTATGAAATATCAATGCCGCATTTTATAATCCTGAGGTGCTCCTTTGCTTCCGGAGACATCCTTTTTTTTTTTTAAATAGCTTTATCGAGGTGTATTTTACAAACAAAACTTTCACTCGTCGTAAGTATACAATTGAATAACTTTTAGTAAATTTGTAGGATTGTGCAACCATCACTGCAATCCAGTTTTAGAACATTGCTATCACGTCCAGAAGTTCTCTTGTGTCTGTCTGTAGGAAGAACCCACTCCTACTCCCAGTTCTAGGCAACTACTAATCTGCTCTCTGTCTCTCTAAATTTGCCTTTTCTGGAATCATACAACTTGTGGTCTTCTGTGCCTACCTTCTTTAACATAGTAGAATGTTTTGTGGAGCCATTCATGTTATAGATCACATGTATTGGTAGTTCATTTTTGCTTTGCAGTATTCCATTTAATAGAATTGTATACATGTGGAATCTCATGTGAGGGATGTACATACACTTTTTTATTGAAGTATAACAGACACATAACATTTTGTTCCCTTTTCCAATTCTCAGTATCTCTCCATTCATAGAAACACTACAGTGGCTTCTTAATGGCAAGAAAACAAAACAAAAACAATGAGGGTCTCATTTACTGACTGTTTGCATTCTTAGAAAGATTATGGTTTATAATAGCTAAACGGATATTGGTTATTTGTGTCCTTTTCCCCCCCCTTCTCCTTGACTTCAAATCCTTGAATCATGGAGATAGTGAATCTCTTTAAGTTCCATGCTTAAAATTTGTGTGACTATTTTTTTCTGGAGTTATAATCAGATTATCAAATAGTCTGTTAACTAAAACCATTTACTAGCCAATCTTAGTGTACTATTCGGTTCCATCCTTGACCCATTTTCCTTCTTACTCTATATAAATATTCTTTGGAGAATACTTGCCTTCATGGCTTCAACTTCAACTACCAGCAAATAAAGTCTGAGAAATGTATTTTTCTCTGAGGACCTGGGTGGCTCATTTGATTAATCGTCTGCCTTTGGGTCAGTGTCCTGGGATAGAGCCTTGCACCGGGCTCTCTGCTTAGCGGAAGCCTCCTTCTCCCTCTCCCACTGTCTACCCCTCGCCTTCCCCCCCCCCCCCGCCCCCACTTGTGCTCTCTTACTCTGTCACATAAAATCTTTTTAAAAAATGTATTTTTCTCATCTAAATTATGGCAGTTCTAAATGTATTTTGAATTACAAGGTGCCATTCTTTTCTAAGCATAAACTGGGGGATTTGGAGTTTTGTGTTACTTGGGTTCCTTATCACTCTATCTTCAACCTTAAATTTTCCCACCTAAACGGATAGATAAGATGGAAATTTGTCTTGCCATTTTCTCTCTGGGATTCTATCGCCTGTCATTTACATCTGTCCCACTGAAGCTAGAAACCACAGCACCTTCCCCAGCACTTGGCCCTATGCATTTACAGTAAGTGATACCTTTTTAAAAGTTTTTCTTTTAAAAAAAAATGTTTAATTCCAGTATAGGTAACAGAATGTTATAGTAGTTTCAGGTATACAATATAGCGATGCAACAATTCTATATATTACTCAGTACTCATCATAAGTATACTCTGAATCCCCTTCACCTGTTTCACCACCTCCCCCCCACTCCACCCCACCATCCACATCCCCTTAGTAACCACCGTTCTTTTCTTTAGAGTTGAGTTTGTTTTTTGGGTTGTCTTTTCTTTTTTTTCTTTGTTTTGTTTCTTAAATTCCACAGGTGAGTAAAATCATACGGTTTTTGTCTTTTCGTGACTTATTTCACTTAGCATTTTACTTTTAGTTCCATCCATGTTGTTGCAAGTGGCAAGATTTCATTCTTTTTCATGACTGAATAATATTCAGTCTCTGGCCATTTGGATATCTTTTTTGGACAAATGTCTGTTTATGTCTTTTGCCCATTTTTAATTGGATTGTTTTGTGATGTCTTGTATAAATTCTCTATATATTTTGGATACTAACTCTTTATTCAATAGATCATTTGCAAATTATCTTCTGTTTAACAGATTGTCTTTTAGTTCTATTGACTATTTATGCAGAAACTTTTTATTTTTGCTTTTGTTTCCTTGCCTCAAGAGATCTAGAAAAATGTTCCTATGGTGGATGTCAAGAAATTACTGCCTCTGTTCTCTTCTAGCCTCACATTTAGGTCTGTAATCCATTTTGAGTTTATTTTTGTATACTATATGAGAAAGTGGTCCAGTTTTATTCTTTTGCATGTAGCTGTCCTGTTTTCCCAACAGCAGTTATTGAAAAGACTTCCCGTTGCATATTCTTGACTCTTTTGTCAAAGATTAATTGACCATATAATTGTGGGTTTATTTCTGGGCTCTCTTTTCTGTTCTCTTGATCTGTGTGTCTATTTTTGTGCCAGTACCATACTATTCTAATTACCTTAGCTTTATAGTGTATCTTGAAATCTGGGGTTATATTTCCAGTTCTTCTTTTTCAAGATTGCTTGGTTGTCTGGGGTCTCCTGTGGTTCTATACAAATTTTAGAATGATTTGTTCTATGGAAAAATGCTGTTGATATTTTGATAGGGATTACATTAAATCTGTAGATTGCTTTGGGTAGAATGGACACTTTAACAATATTTGTTCTATTCCATGAGCATGCAATATCTTTCCATTGTGTTGTCATCAATTTCTTTCATCAGTATTTTATAAGTTTCAGAGTACAGAGCTCTCACTTCCTTGGTTAAGGTTATTGCTAGGTATTTTATGATTTTTTTGGTGCAATTGTAAATGGGATTGTTTTCTTAATTTCTCTTCTTTATTATTAGTGTATAGTAATGCAACAGATTCCTGTATATTGATTTTTTTATCCCATGACTTTATTGAATTTATCAGTTCTAGTAGTTTTTTGGTGGGGTCTTTAGGGTTTCTATATATATAGTACCATGTCATCTGCAAATAGTGAAAGTTTTATTCTTCCTTAGCAATTTAAAGGCCTTTTTTCTTTTTCTGGTCTGATTGCTCTGGCTAGGACTTCCAGTACTATGTTGAGTAAAAGTGAGGAGAGTAATCCTTGTCTTATTCCTGACCATAGTGGGGGAAAGCTTTCAGTGTTTCCCCATTGAGTTTCATGTTCTCTATGGGTTTTTCCCTATATGGTCATTATTATGTTGAAGGATGCTTCCTCTAAACCTACTTTGTTGAGGGTTTTTATCATGAATGGATGTTGTACTTTGTCAAATGCCTTTTTTTTTTTTTTGATTTATTGAAATGATCATATGGTTTTTTCCTTTCTCTTGTTAATGTGATATATCATGTTGCTTTGCAAATATTGAAACATTCTCACATTTTGTGAATAAATCCCAGTTGATTGTGGTGAATGATTTTTTTTTAATGTACTGTTGAATTCTATGTGCTAATATCATGTTGAGGATTTTGCATCTATGTTCCTTGGAGATATTGGCCTGTAGATCTTTTTTTGGAGTGTCTCTATCTGGTTTTGGTATCAAGGTCATGCTGACCCTGTAGAATGAATTTGGAAGCTTTCCTTCCTCTATTTTTTTTTTTTTTTGTTGTTGTTGTTCGTTTGTTTTGGAATAGTTTGAAAAGAATATGTGTTAACTCTTGTTTAAATATTTAGTAGAATTCACCTGTGAAGCCATCTGGTCCTGAACTTCTGTTTGTTGGAATTTTTTTTTTTTTTTCCCCCCCACTTACTGACTCAATTTCATTGCTGGTAATTGATCTATTCCAGTTTTCTGTTTCTTTCTGATTAAGTTTTGGGAGGCTATGGGTTTCTAGGAATTCATACTTTTTTTTTTTATATTACCCAATTTAAATGACAGTAATCTTACTGCATCGTTGGGTATTCGAGTGGAAAGATGAATCCCCACTTTCAGATAACACATTGGTATTTTTCTTGAATCTACCTACAGCTCTATAAGTTTTCTCAATCCACTAAACTCTTAACAATGGATATTTTTCTTTAAAGATCCTAGGAAAATGATCTTGGGGGTGTGGCTTTAGACAAAGATGCTTTGTTTAGGGGTCTTTAATGGGGGCAAACTTGAAAAAGAATTACTTCCTATTTGTAAGATCTAGTACCTTCCTCAGAAGGTACCAGATTGCAAGAGAAAGCAGGCTTCCATCCTCTGAGTTTTCTGAGAAGTAGGAACGCAATGACTACTGATATGGTCAACTCAAAAGTCTTTCTGGAGCCCCTAATTTTAACAGTTCTGTTCAGGGAAAGTAAGAAAAACCTTAAGGGGAGAAGAAACGAAGTCAACACACTTCTACCTTCTGTATGCTATTACCAATGTCCATATCAATCTTCAAGTGTTGACCTGTTTCCCAAACTCCAGACCTGACTGTACAGCTAACTAGTGGCTAGCTCTACCTGCAAGTTCTTTCGAAGCTTTATGCACTACCTGTCCCCAGATGAACATCTGGTCTCTCAAAACTGCTCCTCCTCCTGCATATGCCATCTTCATGAGTGGAAGTGACACCCAAATAGTTTCCCAGTTCCTTCCTCTCACTCTCTAACCACATTTAATGGTCAGTAAGGTCAGTTGATTATACCTCAGAAATACCCGTCCTATCTGGTTCCACTTCTAGGGCCCCCCTGCCACTCCCTCATTTTGTGTCCTCCTCCTCTCTTGCTTAGATTCTTGCAGGAGTATTTCGATGATCTTATCATCGCCAGACTTGCTGCCATCTGTCCATCCCCACTCTGCTGCCAATGTGACCTCCTGATTAAAAACCTTTGTGCTTCCTATTGCCCAGGATAAAGCCCAAATCCTGACTTGGCTGTTGCTGCAGGTTCTCTTTTTGGCTCATCTGTGCCATTCTTCGCCATGTGCTGAGTTCCAGCTAATCCAGAGGTCTCTCTTGTGTCCCAAATGCAATTCCTTTTCATGTATCCGTGCTTTTGGAAAGGCTAAGAAAGTAACAATGGATTATCCTGTTGCTCTTCTCCAGGTTTAGAATTTTCCCCATCCTCAGCCCTTCATCCTGCCCTTTCGGTTTGCCGACTACTTCTTATCCCACAAGTCCCTATCCAGCTATACTCCCTTTTGTACCACCCCTGCTCCCATTCACAGGAAAAGCTCAAATTGCTTCTATGTACATCTCCCCAGTTCCTTTTCCCCTGTGGATGTTGTGTATATTTTAATCTCCATCACCATGTGGGCTCCTGGAGGCCATGGCATTTTATATACCCAATGCCTAACACGGTGCCTGGCTACAGTAGGTTTTCAATAAATGAATAATGAAGTTTGCCAAGACTGTGGGAATCATATAGCTTGCCTTGCTCATTTTTACTAATGAGGAATTGCATAATTTAAGGCAAGTTCTGGAATAGGACCAAGGTGTTATGGCTGAGTTGAAAGCTCCTTCCACTATACAGCATGGCAAAATTAATTTGACAGATTTCTAAGGAAGGAATCTTTAGTTTTAGTGACAAAATGTCTCTCAGTAAGACAAGGAGATTTATTGGTGGGGGGAAAGTTCATTTTATTTCACAGAGGTTATCATATTATTCTATTAGCTTTTGTATCCAAGGCAGAAAAGTATGAAGATGGTTGAAAGGGAGCAGGAATTCCAGGCCTGGAGAATCATCCTAATGAAGAAATGACAGCACTTTGCCTAAACTCATCAGTTAGTGCTGATTAGCTTAGAAAGATGCCTTCTCTTAAGCTCTAAAATAAGTGAGATGTGGAAACTTCGCAGATCCCCAGGGATCAGTGCTTGGCTAAGGGACTGGCAGTGAGAGGAACAGGAAAGCAGTGTTTCTTTTGAAAGGGAGCCAAACACATGTTTCATTATTCTGGGTTCCCTGTTTGAGGCAAGTGACTTGATTGAAAATATCCAGTTATGGAAAGAAGCTGTAGTTTTTGTTTGTATTTTCATGAAAACGTTGACTATGTAGAACTAAAAGTCTGGAAAGAAGAACCAAAATTAATATTTTATTTTCGAAAGAAGATGCCCAGAGTTGGGGTACACATTGTGGAGTGAAAAATACAGAATTTAGGGTGTTTCTTTTATGCAGAGTAAAAAACAGCTACAAATGAGAGTAATTTGGTAGGGAAATAATCACTGTAATACATTTCTTTGCACAAAATGTATCTACCTCACCTTACTAAATTGAGAAAGATACAGATTATATGGCAGAAATACAGACTGTGTTTGAGAGGCAGATTTTAGGAATTAAAAGTTAAAGCACCACACATTTGGGAGAATGATGATTTTCAACAGCATTTAACACAGTTGCTGATAGAGAAGAGCAGGGAAATGGTGAATTTATATGAGCAACGGGCTGCTTCTCTGAGGGGAAGCGAAGGAGAGCCATGGGCATTCATGCTGGGGCTGGAGGTGGTAGGAGGGACCAAGCTGACACCACGGAAGAGGGTAGAAGCAGGTCTGAGCTGCTTTGAGTGGAAAGAAGAGATGCTAGTCGGCTTCCAACAAGAAGGAAGACAGGATTAGAAACAGTGGAGAGAGGGCTATTATTATCAGAAATAATTTCCAAGGTTACGGAAGAATAGATAAGAAGAATAGAAACTTGCTATATTTTCTACTGTATGTCTAGCAGAGTTCTGAGATCGAAGAATTAGGGTTAATTTTTTTGGTCTCGTTTTTGGCTAAAACTCCTATTTTCTAAGAGCGTCATTAATGTAAATTCTAGGGCAACTTCTGTCTCCATCACTCCTCGGACAGCTGCTCTGAGAGGTGAAGTCGGTTCTACCGACACCTGTGTCCAGTAAGCTCACTGGGTTCGGGGACCATCTTTCTCTTTGGTCATTCCATTGTTTCCACTGGCTTCATTTAGCTAACT
>CM052883.1:24853574-24888155 GCA_028534135.1 Potos flavus | reverse complement strand
TAGGATTGTAGGCTCAGATATCCTAAAGTTATGAAGGTGACCAGAATCTGGGCAAATGGTAGAGGGGCAAGAGGCCTTAACCATTTTTAAAATGCAAAATTCTAATTAAGAATTATAATATGTGTGAAGGGTTTCTGGGTACCTTGTATGGAAAGTCCTAGTCAAATGCCAAATATTAGCATTCCTGTCATTATAGAGTCCCAGAGCAGGGAGGCACTGAGGAATTTGCAACCAAATATCCTCCTCCAGGCCCTTTAGCACCTTCTAAAGATTTCATAAATCAGGGAATATGCAACGGTTTGCTGAAGGGATAAGTGTTTGAGAGGTGATGAAGTTTACTCAGAGAACTCAGAGTGCAGTTTTATTTGAACTAAAGCTGTGAATGGACCTACAGTGCTGAGGATCCTTCTGGGCCTGTTTAAATAGTAGCTCCAATTCCCTTCTTGAGCAGCTCGGCATGTTGGCCCCCGAGTGCTACAAATGCTGATCTGTACTGCTTGGGGCCCGGGCCCGGGTCAGCGCATGGGGCAAACGCCTTGCAACCTAATCCCTCAAGCACCAGCTTGAGGTACAAGCCTGCCATGAAGTTTTTCTTGACAACTTCTGGTCCTTCCCTCCTTTGAACTGCTCTGTGCTTTTTAGTGTTGCACTATTAACCGAAGCTTTCATGTCTGTATAGCAGGATGGGGAATTTTGTTCACCAGAAGTTCTGGGCACCGCTACTGCTTGGGAAAATGACATTTCCAGCAGCTGCCCAGTGAGGCGGGTCGCTGGTGGAGGGTGGGTGAAGGCAGGGTGTAATCTGGCTCCAGGACAGAGGAGACAGACCGGGAATGCAGCATGAGGTTGTGGTGAAGGGCACTCCCTGGATGGGAAAGACTGGGAGAGGCTTCTAAGTGGCATCTCTTGCTGTGGGCTTTTCTGGAAGAGAGAGAGAAAAAAAAAATAGGTATCTAAAATTATTCAGGAAAGTGTTGTGTTTTGGTAAGGCACTACATAAAAAAATCCAGAGTCAGTATCTAGCTTAGTTTTATAGTTGCTCTAGTCCTCCTGTTCATTTGTTGTTCATGTATATATTCATTTCGTATTTATTGAGTAACTTTTATGAGCCAGGCACTGTTCTAGGTCTGGAGATTTGGTGAATAAGACGGACGTTCTGGTGGGGAGACAGACGATAAATAACAATAAGTAGAAACGGTTGAGATAATGTCAAATATTATAGATCTAGGAGGAAAATACAACAGTGGAATTTGGAAAGTGATTTTTGTCCAGCTTTTATGTGGGTTTCATGTGTGTGGCTTATTCTCCCAAAGTCGACGTGAACTGCCCAGGACTATGCCTTCACATCTTGATAGTCTCCGTTATTCTCACGAACTACTTTATGCCTTTTGTAGATGGTCAATATCTCAAATATGTTAATCCAAGAATAGAGTTCTATAATGAGACAACTGTTTTTATTGCCGTATTGACTAGATTCCCTTATGCTGTACTTTTCATCTCCATGACTTACTGATTTTACAACTGAAGGTTTGTACCTCTTAATCTCCTTTATCCATTGCATTTATCCCTCACTTACCTCCCCTCTGGCAGCCACCATTTTGTTCTCTGTATTTTAGAGTCTGTTTTTTGGTTTATTACTTGGCTCATTTGTTTTGTTCAGATTCCACATATAAGTGAAATCATATGGTATTTGTCTTTCTCTGACTTCTTTAATTTAGCATAATACCTTTTAGTTCCATTCATGTTGTTGTCAGTGGCAAGTTTTTTTTTTTTTTTTTTTAGTACTGAGTAATATTCCCTCGGTGTATACAAATACATATGTATATATACATACATGTACACATACATATATACACATATGTGTATATACACACCACACACATACATACATCACATCTGCTTTATCCTTTCATCTATTGATGGACACTTGGGTTGCTTCCATATCTTGGCTATGGTAAATGCTGCAATAAACATAGGGATGCATATATTTTTGAATTGATGTTTTTATTTTCTTTGTGGCTGTGCCAATTCATATTCCCACCAACAGTGCATGAGTGTTCCGTTTTTCTACATCCTCACCAACACTTGTCATGTCTTGTCTTTTTGATTCTAGCCATCCTGACAGATGTAATTTCACTGTGGTTTTGATCTGGGTTTCCCTGATGATTAGCGATGCTGAGCATCTTTTCATGTGTCTATTGGTTATCTGTAGGTCTTTGGAAAAATGTCTTAAGGTCTCTTACCATTTTTCAGTCAGTTGTTTGTTTTTGATAGCTACATGCAAAAGAATGAAACTGGACCACTTTCTTACAGCAAACACAAAAATAAACTTAAAATGGATTGAAGACCTAAATGTAAGACCTGAAACCTTGAAACTTGTAGAAGAAAACATAGGCAATAATTTGACATCAGCTTGAGGAACATTTTTCTAGGTAGGTCTCCTTGAGTAAGGGAAATAAGAGAGAAAATAAACTATTGAGACTACTCCAAAATAAAAAGCTTTTGCTACTCCAAAATAAAAACCATCAAGATGAAAAGGGAACCTACTAAGTGGGAGAAGATATTTGCAAATGATAATTTGATAAGGGATTAACATCTAAAATATATTAAACCCCACAAATAATCTCAGACATTTGGTTTTGTTGGCTTTCTTAGACTTTCTGGGGGTGGTTTTGGTACCTCAAAATCTGTGGGTACCTCCTCAGAGTAAAAACCTCAAATATGCACAAAACAAAATTAATAAGATTACAGTGGAAACTAAATCCGTGCAGTCAATGGTTCTGAGTCCAGGCTGATAATCACTGAGAGACCATGTAAGTGTTCTTCATAACAAGTATTGTGAAAGGAACACTAAGCTTTGGATATTATAGCTCTTTCTATTTCTACAGCACTGACAGAATGAGCACAGTGGCTAAAGTAAACTGGCTCTGACCTTTAGGGGAAAGGACTGACTGTCATTCTTTTGGATTTACCTATCAGGTGAAGTTGGACACAATGTAGCCAGTAAGACTGTGGTTCAGAAAGTAAATGCCAATTCACTGGTTTGGTATTCTCCTAGTCAGGGTTATGGGGTGCTAGGTTAGAGCATGAGATACACACCTGGGAGGGGAATCAGCTTATTGGAAAATTACTCTGACACAGGTTGAGAAGGAAGTAGGCCGTGAAGCAGGATGGTGCGTGCCTGGAGCTAGTCTGTAGAGCGCCCACTCCGGGGCGGGGGGGGGGGGGGGGGGGGGGGAAGCAGTGCTGCATAAGGACACAGGTGAGCGGGAGGTAGAGATGAGGGCCCAGAGCAGGAGAGCGAGGGTCACTGCAAGGTTCCATGGGCTGTGGTGAAGGATGCAAGACTTTGGGCTCTAGGCTCTTCCAGAAGCCCAATTTTAGGGGGAATTCCCTGTGAGATTTCAGGTTATTCAGAAGCCAGTCTAGTTTTTCCATAAAGGTAAGCTATTGAATAGGGTTTCCTCTTTGGATTTAACATGGGTGACTCAACAATGTATAGGATAGCAACAAAGCCACCTGCCTTGAGGCTTCGAATTCTCTGAAAGCAGTAAGAGCTGGTGGCAGATGACTTGGCACCATCTACTCTGACTTTTCTATCCTTTTCTAGTCCCATATGGCTGGCCTTCAACTGGATGTTCCCCACAATGACCTCACTCTCAACATCTCCAAGGCCGATCTTATCTTCTACCGTTCCTTTGTTGGTGTATGATAACATTCTTTTCTAAGCTACGTTAATTAGAAAACAATGGAGCTTTTAAACTTTTTCTTCAGGCTTGGCCATATGCATTACACAGGGCAAACCCAATGGCTCATACATTTAAAACATCTCATATCTTCCTTATTCAAGAGCAGCAGCTTTTAAGAGGAGTATTGGCTCATTTCTAGATTTCTAACTAAGCCTGATAACTGTGGTCTTATTTTAAATTTTTGCATCTTCTATGTTTTTCATTATAATTGTTTTATTTTCCATTCCTGAACCCCCCATACTTTCCACTTCGGGGAAAAAATACATACTATCCCAATGATGCTTAAGATTCTTTTTACCCCCTCTGGTTTCAGCTCATAGTCATATTCTTTGCATGCTTGATAATTTTTGATTAAGTGCCAAATATTGTGAATTTTACAATGTCGGGTGCTAGATTTTTTTTTTTTATTTTTTTTTGTACTTTAACTATTTCTGGGTGTTGCTCTGGGGTGCAATTAAGTTGGTTGGCATCGGTTTGATCCTTTTGAGGCTTACTTTTAAGCTCTTAGGCAGGTCCAGAGTAGCCTGTAGTCTGTGTCTAATTTGGCACCACTACTAAGGCAATACCCTTCTGTATTCTCCGCAAGGCTCCTTGTATCATGAGGTCTTTCTACTCTGGCTGGTGGGAGTAAGCAACTCCTCCTAGCTGTGTGTGAGCTCTGGGAATTATTCCTCCTTCTCTAGGTAGTTCATTCTCTGGCTTCACTAGTTTCCCCACATGCCGTTCAGTACTCAAAGAAGCCAGGGAGCCCGCTATAAACTTCTGAGCTTACTTTCCCGTGTACCTCCCCTCTACATACTCTGCCCTGCTAATTCTAGTTTCTGTGATTTTCAACCCTGTGTCTTCTACTCAGGGAGACTGTCAGGCTCCATTTTGGTCCCATCTCTCAGCCACACTGGAAAACTCTCTACACTCAGACAGGAGCGAGCTGGGTCCCTTGTGCACCTTACCCTGTTTACCTTCTCTCAAAGATCACTGTTCTGTAGTCTGAAGTCTGAAAAATGTTTCTTATATTTTGTCTGCTTTTTTTTTTTTTTTTCCTTTTTGCAACTAGAGCATGTGGGTAAAATCTAGATCCTGTTACTGTCATGATTAGATGACCAGAGGTGGAAGTCAGTATCTCTATGACCAAGCCACATTTTACCTAGCTACCCTTATCTCCTACTATTTTTTCAGTTTGAATTATCTTTTAGTTGATTATTCACACCTAGCAAGATCAGCCTTCCATATCTTTGGATGGTTAAAGAGTGTCAGTCCTTTTGGTCTTGTAGATATTATAGTCTAGAATGTAAACAAGGGCTGTGCAAATTCTAGACATAGTAGTATTCATACTTGAAAACGCATGTTTGTCCTTTAAAATGTAGAATGAAACCAATTTTATCTCTTCACTTTTTATATGATGAATGATAGATGTTGAGTGGAGATGAACCTGCTACACACAGTTCTCTTCAGTATCCACCTACCATCTCCCCATATTACACCTATTCCTTCATTTAGCAGTAGATGCTTGCTAAACAGGGATAAAGAGAATGATCACAGACCCTCTCGTGGACTTCTCAGTGTTCATTATGTGGGCATCTTCTAGTCCTAATGGTGATTGAAGTTTCTTAAAACTGGGGTGTTGAGTTTGCCATAACTCACAGTAAGTTGTATTATAAGACTTAAGACCCATTCTCACTTCTACAGTTAACTGGGGGCTTAAAGTGATAATGATCCAATCTCTGAGGTTTGCATTTCCAGACTCAAGGAGAATTTTCATAAAGTACAGATAAATCAAGCAGATTTTGTTCTTGCATGTTCAGACAGACACTGGAAAAAAACCCCTAAGAACAATGAAAAATTTTTGTAAAGTTCTGGATCTTAAATTCTTTGCATGAGTCATAATTGAGATAGCTTAAAATAATTCTTTAGTTGACCAGAATTTTTTATTTTATTTTATGGTATATAAATCCTTCTGTTTTAAAATATCTGGAATTATAACTTAACAAGCAACCATAAAATGTTCTTGAAATAAGAAGCTTTTAAGCAGAAGAATAAGGAACTTCCGAAGAAGAGAAATTTGATTAAATTACCTGAAAACTGTCCCACTACCAGTGTTTACCATTTTTGAATGTTGACAATGAAGTTTCAAGATGGTCCTAATTTTGAGTGCAATCGGAATGTTTTCCTGCTTCCAAATGAAATGTAGAGTTTGCTCCTGACATTTTGGTCACTCTCAGTAATACAAACTCTTCTAGACAATTTTAATTACCAAGAATCCAAGTTGAAAAATAGGTCTAGTCAAATGCACTGGTGTTAGAAGTCATGGTTATGTCATTCTCCATTTCCATGCCTTGTGCCTTTACTCCTTTCCCTTAATCACTGGGCTGACCTCTCTATAGTTAATTGGTGGGGGAGGGGTGAAGAAGAGGTAGAAGGGTTCTTTCTCGAATGCCTTCGACATGACAAAGATTTACTTTGACCATGGCAGATCTCATGATGCTTGGGTTCTTTGAAGACCTCTCTCCATTCCACATTGTCCCATTGGATCTTATTCATGAGTTTCGTTGATGTGGATGAATGTATCTTCTGTTATGATTACCTAAGATTCAGTTGTTATTCCCTGAGAATTCTAACAGTTCCTCCAGTAGCTTTCTGATGCTGTTTTGTTTTTATTTGTTTTTGTTTGTTTGTTTGTTTTTCCCCTCCAGGAAGCTCTCTTCTATAAGATCTAAAATGACTTTGCTATTTGCTTAACCCACATTTAGTGTATGAAAAATGAACCTCTGAGACTCTCCGTCCATAGGAATGGTACTATTTTTCAAACCATCACTTGTACTCTGCTGCTCTAGTCAAACTCTTGTCCTTTAGATCACTCAGTTGCATCAGACACACCACCAGTCTGCTCTGTCCCTCAAATTTCAGAGGACACACTTCAAGCTCTCTGAATGGTCTTATGGTCTATCTCAAAGTCCTTATAGTTAGGCCTGACATTAGAAGACCATACCATTCTCCCATTCCATTCTCAAAATGGGGGTAGATGAAGACTCAGCACATTACAGTTGTCTCTAAAGAAATTCTCCCCTTAACTTCCAATTCCTTTCAGCTCTTCAATTTTAGCCTTTTTATACCTTATAGTGGGTTTGAGGGATCAACATCACAACCAGCTTTTTTAGCCACTTCCTTTGCTAATTCTGCATAAGTGATATGGGATTATATTTTTGAATGTCAGAGTAGTTGGCATTTACTTATATTAAGACTTCAGCTGAAACAGACCGAAATAGTTCCACGTTAAAACTTCTCTATATTTACATGTTAAGATGTGTTAGCTTTGTCCAGACCACAAAAGGAAAAATATCCCAGAAAGGAACCTTAAGAAATGACATTAAATGTTCAGTTTTATATTTTTAATGTGTATAAAAGCAAATTTTGTGTTTTTAACAGCTTATTTTCTGATTAATTTGGGTATTTTTATGCCTCATTCCAAGAATGGAATCTTAATGTATAGCATTGTGCTTTTAGGAAATAAGGTAAGGGGAACAATTATACTGTCATGTTTTTTTTCCAGAATATTCCACTGTTGGTATAGTACTCAAAGGTAGAAACAATGGAGAGGGATACACCTACCTCAACATATGGAGTTCCTTCTAAACGAGCTATACATGAGGCTAGTGTCTCCTTGGGAGCATAAGGTTATTCTTCTTGAGTGCTCTTTCCCATAAATGTGAAAGCAGAGACTTCTTTATACCTTCTTAAGTTTCCATAGCTGGCCCTTTTTAGAACATAAAAAAGTGTTCCATCTTGCATGAAAAACCATTATTCTCTGTGGCCCAAATCATGTCTGAATTGAGCACAGTGAGTCAGCAGGTGACCACCAGGGGGCAGCTATGTACAGCTTTTGGGCTTAATTTTGTAGGCACTGGGGAATTATGGAAGGTTTCAGAACAGGGGAGTGACCTAGTGAAAGTGTGTGTTGGGAAGGTTAACTTGGTAGCCAAGGTGAAAGGGAAAGAATTGTCCCAGAAAGTCTGATCTGGGCCTACTACTGTAATTTGAAGTAAATAAGGGCAGCAGGGGAATCAAGGTAGAGACTTAGAATGGAAAAAAATTTCCAGAATGTTCATTTTTTTAAAAAGGTTTTATTCATTTACTTTAGAGAGTATGCATACATGCGCGTGCCCATGCGTGCAAGAGCACGTGTGGGGAGTGGGGGAGAGGGGGAGGGAGAGAAAGGGAGAGAACCTCAAGCAGACCCCCAACTGAGTTCCTGGAGTTCAGAGCCAGAGGCAGACTTGGTATCAGCCAAAACCAAGAGTCAGATGCTTAACCGCTTAACCTACTGAGCACCCAGGCGCCCCCATGTTCACTCTTAATTAAAGTCCAGACCAAATGACTGAGTGGATATGGAAGAAGAAAATGGAGAACAAATTTTCTGCTTAGAGAATATTAATTCTGAAAATGGAAATAAAGCCACTTAGCCGTGTTTCTCAACCACCCTTATGTATAATCCATTTCATTTTAATAATTTTTTTTAAACAGATGAAAATTTTAAGAAAATACTCAATAAAAAAAGCTTTTTGGAATACTAGACATTCAGTCCCTGATGGTTTCTGGAGATTTTGGAGAGAATTGTCAGTTGGCCTCTTTTCTTGGAAGAGAAAAGGAATTAGAGTAAGGCAAACGTGGTGTCTACTCTTTCTTATTATATAGGCTTTATTTTTTTTTTCTCCATTAAAATGGTAGATGTTTGGAGAAATAAGGCCTGATTCTAGCTCTTTGAATGGCGGGTAAGCCAATGGAAAGTTGTGTTGTGGGAGGGTATTACCTCAGAAAAGCTTTGTGTTAGTACACATGTCCACATTACTTCCTGAAGCATACAGCCTCACCTTGTCAATAAAATGGGTATTAAGTGAAAAGATGTCCCCCCCATATAAATACCTGCCAAATGTATCTGAGAGGGAGATCCCAATGTAGTGCATACGTTATGTGTATTATACACTCTATTCTTACAATAAAGGAAACTAGAGAAAAGAAAATGTTATCAAAATCATAAGGAAGAGACAGTACTGCATTTACTGGGGGGGGAAAAAAAGTCCACATACAAGTGGACCCATGCAGTTCAAAGCTGTGTTGTTCTAGGGTCAACTGTACTCCCACCGTTTTGGTTGGAGTGAGGTGGAAAAGACAAAATACTACAATAAACACAGTGACGTTTTGAGGTTTTGCCACTGGGGAATCTGCATCAGTAGTTTAGATATAGAATTCTAGGACCGTGTCATGCCAGACCTTTGAAATTATGAAGTTAATTGCAGCAAACAGGCACTCAGGATAAAGGCGCTCAGCACTGTGCTCCTGGTTTCTCCGTGACTGCTCCCTGGAGTTCTGGACCGCTTGGTCCGGGTCTTCACTACCTCGGGCTACTGCGCATTTTGTATCCATTGAGGTCACTCATATGGTGGCACTTACCCTCCTTGGCTTGTCTAGATTGTCCTTTGGTACCCTAAGGGTGTCCATCACTTGCCTCCTCCCAAGCAGAGATGCCTTTTCCTTCTTGTAACTCCGAAACCTATTCAGAGACTGATTAGCTTTCACCTACCATTGCTACTACCGTGGACAAGCCACCAGAGTATCTTCCCTGGATTTCTAGAATTGCCTTTTAATGAGTGACCAAGCATCTGCCATAGCTCCCCGTTAAGTCTGTTTTTCAACATGGTAGCTGATAATCTTGACGGTCCATTCGTGTCACTTCTTGGCTGAAAATTCTGCATTGACTCCTGATGTCACTCTTAATCAAAGACTGAGTCCTTATAAAGACCTAGATTTCTCTGCTGCCTCATCTCCTGTGTCTCACACTTCACTCAATGTACTTTACTCATACTTACCTAGAATATTCCAGACATGGCAAAATGCCTTTGTTCCTTCAAGTCTGCTGGAGATTTAGGAGAAAATGAGGCCAACCCTGGCTGCCCTGTTTTAATTGCAAACTTCTCTTCCCACCACCCCTGATTACCTTATCTTCTTTCACCGCTCCCCACCCCATAGTTTTCTATATAATTCTAATGTACTGTGTAACTTACTATGTGTTCCTTTTTTAGATCTCTCTCCATCCACTGGAATATGCGCTGAAGTGAAGGCAGGAATCTTTATCTGTTTTATTCACAAATATATTGCATTTGTCTAAAGTGGGGGCCAGAGCAATGCCTAGAAAAGAACAGTAGATAATAAGGAAAGAACATACAGTCCCTTTATTTGTGAAACTTGAGTAGGGTCTAAGAATCAGATGTAGATCTGTAGCTCTTATTTTTAGGATATTGACATTACATAGGAGAATGTCCTTGTTTGTAGGAAACAAACACTCATGTATTCAAGGGTCATGAGGCCTCCATTAACAAATGACTTTTAAATTGACTTGTACAATTTTTGCACCATTTCAGTACGTTGAGACTCTTTCAAAATAAAAAGTGCTTTAAAAAGTGTGTGTTTTGGGGCGCCTGGATGGCTCAGTCAGTCAGTGGCTGCCTTTGGCTCAGGTCATGATCCTGGGGTTCTGGGATGGAGCCCCGCATCAGGCTCCCTGCTCTGAGAGCCCACTTCTCCCTCTCTTCCCCCTCCAACCCCCCCATGCGCGCTCTCTCTCTCACTAGCTCTCTTGCTGTTGCTCTATCTCAAAAACAAAACAAAACAAAAAATGGGTGTTTCTGAGGTGATGTGGAGGTAAAGACTGGTGGTATGAGGGACGGTAAAGGAGATGCCAGGCTGTGTTGCTTGGGTTCCTAGCGATATGTCCTTATTTGTGTTTTAGCACGCGGGTCTCTGGGTTGGGGAGTGTCTCCTCGAGCTGCTTAGATGTGGGGCTTTCAGTTCCACCACACAAGCTTCACCTTCCCATAGTGCATAGGACTCCAGGAGGCGGGGCCAGCGTCGGTTCAAGTACAACCTCCCCTTGTGCCTGTAATCCGGGCTTTGTGCTTCTCGCCACCACGGTGTCGAGTCTGAGCCCTCCGATTATTTTAGGGCCCCGGTTACTCTCTGCCTTCTAAGATTCTCCATGTACCTCTCCATCTATCATATATACTGGAAAACACCAGGCATACCCCTTCCTTCTGGTCCTTGCACACTGGAATGCTTCCCTCCCCTGCCAGATGTCCACAGGGCTCACCTCTTAGCTTTTGTCTCTTTTGCCATCTTCTCATATTTAAAATTGCTCCCTCCCTGGTTCTCTCATCTTCCTTTCTTTTATTTATAGGATGATCATCACTAACACATGGTCTCATTCACCTGTTTATTTTCTTGCTCCTGAAGAGAATATAAGGTCTAGGAAAGCAGTTGTGTGTGTGTGTGTGTGTGTGTCTGTGTGTGTGTGTGTGTGTGTGTGTGTATTTTTAATTGATGTTATTTTGTTCCTGATGTAAGCTGAGGTTATGGAATAGGCACTCAGTAAATATTCTGCAGATGAATTAAACAAAAACATCTGCCATTGTGGATAGGAGTCAATGAGTTGTAGCGTGTGTGGGGAATGGTTTGGGACTGACCTCACGCTGTGGCCTTCGGAGTCTCTGTTCCAACCTGGCCAGAAACCCTGTTATAATTAATAAATGGGGAGCATCTGTTTTCTAAAACCACTGTGTTCTTTTCAGTGCCGGCAAGGATTGGGCAATTGTTTGGAGTAGGTGATCTCCAAGGAAAAATTTCGTTTTTCTTTAAGTATGCCATAGTTCCTATAACCGTAGGTTCTAACATGGATATTTATGTTTCTGGAAGGGGAGGAAGAAAAATTTTCTTGATAGGATTCAAAGTCCATTATTTCTTAAAACTTAATGACTTGAAACACATTTATTTTGTCCATGAATCTGCAGTTGGGGCAGGGGTTCAATGGAGACACTTGGTGTCAGGTGTGCAGCTTCATAGTCTACTGAAATTTTATCGGTTTTATGCCTTATCAAAAAGGATAGGAACAAAGTGGCATTTACCAGCTAATGAGTAACATCAGCATATGCTGTGGTTAAGAAGCAGGGCACTCTGGAATTACAAGTTCAGTTTTGGCAGCATGTTTTGAAAGAATAAACTAGTAAGGAGCACTCATGTTTGTGGTAAAATGTTCTATAAACGGGTATTTAATATGAAAGGAGAAACATTATGTATAAAAGGAGTTCCACAATTAGGGTAGTTCTAGAAGTTTGTGTTGTCATATTGTAGCCCAAAAGTTTAAATCCATGGGAAAGATTCTAAAATAGAAAGATTTCAACTTGGGAGGAAACATGGTGGGAAAAGAAGCAAGGAAAACATTCTGGTTATCTACTGGAGTGTAGTAAACTCTCAAAACTTACAGGCTTAAATGAAACACCTGCCTTTGCCATCCCCCCCCCCCCCCCACCAGTAATGTAGATGAGGAATTTGGGAATGGCTCCAGATGTTGTTATCAAGGGCAGCTCAGGCTGCAGTCTCCACTTCCAAGATGGCCTCTTTATATGCACCTCAGTGCTCCTTGGCCTTTCTCTCCACATGGTGTCTCATCTGATAGGCCCTCTGCGATGACTTTTGCTTCTCACAACTTGGTGGGTTTTTTTTTTTTTTTTGAGGGTGAGGATAATTTTTATTTTTAATTTAATGTTTTTATTTTTTAAAAATTTTATCTAAATTCAATTAATTAACATATAGTGTATTATTAGTTTCGGAGGTAGACTTCAGTGATTCATTAGTTGCATGTAACACCCAGTGCTCATTATACCACGTGATCTCCTTAATGCCCATCACCCAGTTACCCCATCCCCCAGCCCACCTCCTCTTCAACAACCCTCAGCTTATTTCCTGTAGTTGAGTTTCTTATGGTCTGTCTCCCTCTCTGATTTCATCTTTTTTTTTTTTTTGCTTTTTTTTCTTAAATAACATATAGTGTATTATTTGTTTCAGGGGTACAGGTCTGTGACAACTTGGTGGTTTTAAGATGCTCAGATATCTTACTTTGAGGCTTCGAGCTCTCAGAGAACGTGTTCCAATGGACCCTGACAGAAGCTGAGCTTCTAGCCTCAGAAGTCCCAGTATGTGACCTACACTGTGTTCTATAGGACAGGCAAGTCACTAACACCAGTCAAGATTCAGTGGGGAAAGTAGCAAAGAATTTGCAGTCACCTTTAACCTCCCAGTCTGCCTTTTGGCCACAAGTTACTTACATTTCCCTGCAACACACAAAACATTCACATATCCCAAAGCCCCCCAGTCTCCTTTCTTTTCAGCATTGGCTTGAGGTCTGGGACCTGATCAGTTAAATCAGGTCCAGATGTAAGTTTCTCTGATGAAGTTTCTCAGGTACAATTCTGAAGACGTGTGAGCCAGAGACAAATTTTCCCCTCTCCCCAACACACATAAAATGGTAGGACTGGGTGGGAGAACCCCACTGGACGCTGGCTCAAAAGTGGGGAAAGAAGAAATCCTATAAACACTCGTTGGTTTGTAGCAATGATGAAATCCATTTGGACATGTGTAGCCACTTCTTGACTAGGGCCCAGTCCTGACTCTTGAGGGTGATTCTTCCTGGCTATTTGCTCTGCCCTCTGGACTCTTGGTTCTGCCACTGAGTCATGCTTCCTTTTCCATGAGAAATGGTCCTTGTTTCCAGCTGACTAGTTTACTTAACCTGCTCTCTCCCCCCAAAAATTCAAAGGTTCAAAAGCCTCTTTTCAATTTGGAATTTCAGTTCAAACTAATAGAATTCCTTTAAAAACTTTGTGGGTTTATGTGTATCAAATTATAATCCACTCCACTGGTTCTAAGCCAGACCACACTTCTTTCCAAAAGAGGTGTTTTGTTTGTTTTTAAACCTCGGACCAGGAGTCCAGATGCTTGGAGACAATATCCTTAAGATTTTTAGAGATACTTTTGTCTAGAAGAGGATCTGAGAAGCAGGACCTTAAGATTCTTAGAAGCCCTGGTATATACATCCTTCAGTAATTCTTAGCCATGTTCTGATATGGTTACCCCTAAGGGGATGCTTTACTGGTAGTGTTTGAGATTTCGTATTTACCTGGAGGCCATTTCTTATTTTGAGAGCATTTTGGTAATTAGAAAAACTAGGATTTAAAAACGTACTTTTAGGGGCGCCTGGGTGGCTCAGCGGGTTAAGCCTCTGCCTTCAGCTCAGGTCATGATCTCAGGGTCCTGGGATCCAGCCCCGCATCGGGCTCTCTGCTCAGCAGGGAGCCCGCTTCCTTCTCTCTCTCTGCCTGCCTCTCTGCCTACCTGTGATCTCTCTCCTCTCTGTCAAAATAAATAAATAAAATCTTAAAAAAAAAAATCTTATAAAAAATAAAAAATAAAAATAAAAACGTACTTTTAAATCCAGAGAGTCCTAGTTCCTTTATGTTTCTTCTCAATTCTGTTTGAAAGCTGAACAGTTTCTTTTTTTTTTCAATTAAACATCATCCTTTATAGCTATAATGAGCTGATTGTCACTTTCAGCATTTTATCTGGAAATATCTTTAGATAAATCATTCCAATCATTAGTTTTTTTGCTTGTTGCAAATTATGGGGATGCCTCATGTTACCAAATCTTCTACCACTACACAGTAGAGGGGACCTTTTTCTCCAGCCTCTGGTCACGATTTCCTCACAGTCCTTCAAGTCCAGTGAACGCTTTTCATTTTTTGGCTCACTACTGGGTCCACAAACCAGTGTTACCTGTTTTAGGTTTTTGTTTATAATAACATCCCAATTCAGGTACCAAATTCTGTTCTATTGTATTTATTGCTAACACCGACACATGATGACATGGAACAACCACTTCATTTTCCTCAGAATTTTCTGATCTAGGAATCCGAAGAAGGCTCTATGGCCAGTTTGTTTCTGATCCATTTGAGGGCATCAGCTGAGGCATTTAGAGCCAGAGAATCCACTTAATAAAGTGACTTCTTCACTCATGTATTTGACTGCTTCTTGGTCTCTTGCTCTTTCCATGTGGTGTCTCCAGGACCTCTTCATGTGGCTTGATCTTCTTATATCCTGGTGGTCTCAAGGTAGTCTGACTCCTTACATGGTGGCTCAGGGCTCCCACATAGTGTTCTAAGAGCTCTGGGAAGAAGTTGCAAGGCTTCTGATCACTTAGTCTATAATGTGCTGAAACAAGCCATCTGCTGCATTCTGCTGATGAATCAACAAACTAAGCCCAGCTCAGATTCAAAGAGAGGGGAATTAGACTGGAGCTCTCAATGGGAAGAATAGCAGAGAATTTGCTGCCACTATTAAAGACCTCAGGAATTCAGGGGTTGAGAGGTTTTGGTGGTCGATTAGATTTTAGAATTTTATTCATGCTAAAAGTATTCAGGCATTATTTACCTTTTATCACCTGTCCTTGAATACATTATTCTGTGTTGAAAAACCTACTTTCAGGAATTCAAGGGGTCAGTGAGGGACTGGAGACTGCTATAGATTTCTTAATGCTATCCAAATGAATGTGCGTATTCATTAGTTTTGCTCTGATACTAAATTTAAAGCAAGGGAAATTGGGTCACTGAAATATCCAAATCAATTACCACATTTGTTGTTGAATATTCCTAGGCACTGAGACACTACATATTTGCTTAGCTGCCTGATGAATCTTACGGAGTGTCTGGCTTTTCTTGAATTTCGGAGAAATAGAGGATTTATATCTTAACCTACAAAAACTGCATATGTGGGGAAATGAAGCAGAAGAGAGCAGAAACTACCACAGTCTTCTATGGGTCTAACTTAGTAGAGAAAAATGCATGGAGAACTCACACTTTGGTCTTTGTTCCCACAGTCTGACTAGTGTCATTTCTGCAATTCCCTGCTGATGTAGGAGGAAATATGATCTAGGACCCCTGATAATGAAGACCCTTGGGGAAAACAAGGAAACTCCTATTCAAAATCTCCATTCTACATATTTCTGACATTGTTTTGATCTTAAAAATTTTCCTAAAATGAAAAGGAAATAAGATAAAGTTACTTTCCCAGAACTTCAAGATGCATTTAAATTATATACTTAAGGGGAACTTCAAGACCCATTTCTAATTATAATGGGAATTTTGAGATACATTTCTAGCTGTCATCAATAATTAGAACTACATAAAAATTTTTTTCTAGTAGGCTTGTGAGATGTCAGATCTTTCTGAAAAAAAACCGATACACTTGTGTATGTGTATTAAAACTTATAAACATGTTAAAGGAGCATAAAAGCAACTTGTTCACCAGGCCAATATTTTTTTTTTTTTTCCAAACTTTCTTAACATCCTCTCATAGCCAATTGGATCTTAATCTTACCACAGTCTAGCTTTTGCCATTTCCCCAGAAGCCTGATAACTTTTGGCATTAAGGTTTGGTTCTCAGGCTTGGAGTAGGCAGACACAGCGCTGCCGAGCACACACACAGAACTAATGGAGTAATGAGACAATGACTTGACAACATGCATATGCTCCCCGCTCTCTGGATACGAGCTCAGGCAAGTATCAGTTATGACAGATTTGGCCCCTTATCCAAGTTAGGCTCAATCACGCCAAATATCACTGGCAATTTTCTCCTATGATTAAGATCTTTCTCATGAAGCAGCTAGCTTCTGACTTGGAAATAATGATTTTAAAAACCAATGTATTTCTGTTTACATGTTCAGTGGTGACTATCAGTAAAATGGCAAAACTTTGAAGATGCTCTTGCTGATTTGGAAGCTGGATAATAATCAGACAAGAATCATAAAAATATTGTTTAGGGGCACCTGAGTGGCTCGGTTAGTTAAGCGTCTGCCTTCGGACCGGGTCATGATCCTGGGATCCTGGGATGGAGCCCTACTTTGGGCTCCCTGCTCAGCGGGGAGCCTGCCTCCCCCTCTCCTCCCTGCTCATGCTCTTTCTTGCTATTTCTATCTTTCTCTCTCAAATCAAGTATGAAAAAAATATATAGTTTAGAGAAGGCAATCAAGAAGTTTATTTTACTAGGGAGAAAAGATGATAGTTGATAAAATTCTGTTTAATAAAGTATTGCTACTAATGTGTGAGAAAGTAGGGTAGTCACAGATCCTACCAAGCTCTAAAGAAGTTCTGTGCGGAATCTGATGTCCATGATAAGCTGTTTTGTGTGCTTCTATCTCCTACCACTTCTGATATGGAACGAGTATGTCTGGGTGATAGCTAGAATTTGGAGTTAGAAAATCCTTATTGATCTAGTGAGTCCATGTTCTAGGGCGTTTAAGATGCCTTGCTCATTGCTCTTGGAAATAGTTACTGAGTCACGTCTTTTGACCCAGCTTAGCGTGTTTTTTTACTAATCCATGTTGTCAAGCTGAATCCTACTGTTTTTGTTCTTCCTCAACTACATTTTGGGTGTCAGTGATGTTATGGGTTTAATCCAACACCTGCCTTATGCTAGGAATCAGGGCTACATGTATAAAAAAGTTCTACCCTCAGTGATCTTACTCTCTAGAGCTGAACAGTAAACAAAATGTTAAAATACAGTGAAATTAGTAAAAAAAATAGGGCTATTCAGAAGGTGCTATGGGACTATGGCAAAGAAAAGGTAAGGATCAAGGACAATTCTACAGAGGAGGTAATACATGAATCGGTATTTAAAGATGACTTGGACTCACCAGGCAAAATAAGAGGGCATACTCTAAATGAAGTAAATATGGACACTGGACTGGAAGTTTAAAGAAGCCTGTGTTTGTCTTGTTTTCAACCCCAGGTAAGACTTCCAATGTGTGTGTGTGGGGGGGTGGGGGGTGGATAGGAGGATTTTAGAGGTCTGATTGTCCTGGGAAGCAGCAGAGAGAGTAGATGCTAGTCGGCAGAGGGAATTATCCTGAAAGATGTTGGTGGGAATGTAAGATTGAAGGATGAGGTCAAGTGGAGTCAGGCTAGTGCGAGGGCAAATTAGGATTGGTCCCTATTCTACATAGAAGTGGCAAGTTAGTCATTAACAGAAAATGGACCAAGGAAGAGGGCCAAGGATTCAGCAATGAACAGAGAGAAGTTAGGGTACTGGCTGAAGAGTGAGGAGTGAGAGGTGAGGAATAAGGGTACCAGTGGATAAAGCTGGAGTGTTTCAGAATAACACTGTGAGACTGGAAATCTGTTTTCTATTCACACCCTAAGCAGGCAGCCAAGCTCTAGGTAGTTACCTAGGGGAGCTATGTACTTGGAAGATCTAGAGGATACTTTTGTATGGAAGAAATTTGAGAGCATGTGGTGGAGTGGGGTGGGGTGGGGAGATGTGGCCAGAGAAGTAGACAGTGATAAAATTATGAAGTCCAGGGGAACCTGGGTGGCTCAGTGGGTTAAAGCCTCTGCCCTCGGCTCAGGTCATGATCTCAGGGTCCTGGGATTGAGCCCCACATTGGGCTCTCTGCTCAGCAGGGAGCCTGCTTCCCCCTCTCTCTCTGCCTGCCTCTCTCTGCCTACTTGTGATCTTTCTCTCTCTGTCAAATATATAAATAAAATCTTAAAAAAAAAAAGTCCTTTAAAAAAAAAAAATTGTGAAGTCCTTCTAGTCCATGATAAGGAATTTGGAATTTAGAAGACACTGAAAGATTTTGAGTAGGGAGATTTGCATTTAAGAAGATTTTCTGGAAGCAGTGTCCAGGATGAATTGGGGTATAGGCAGTGAACTAGAATGTAAGGGCATTAAGTAGAAGACTATATCAATAATTCTGATGCAAGATTATCAGGACCTGAAGGCAGTGACAATAGGGACAGTGATAAAGAGGGGTATTTGAAAGATATTTTGGTACCAAAATAGACCTATTATTTAAGTGATCTTATGTGAATCCTCCTCTGATCCTCCTTCTAGCTTGTTGATACAGAGAGTGTGGAGGATTGTGAGATTTTTAGTGTCTAGTCATGGAAAGTATATGTATCATTTCTGTCCTATTCCTGTTGGTCCAAATGGATTCATATGTCCATACTTAAGTGCAAAAAGAATCCTGGGAAACATAGTCTCTGGGCGTCCAAAAGAATATGAACTTTACTGGGGCGCCTGGGTGGCTCAGTGGGTTAAAGCCTCTGCCTTCGGCTCAGGTCATGATCTCAGGGTCCTGGGATCGAGCCCTGCATCGGGCTCTCTGCTCAGCGGGGAGCCTGCTTCCCTCCCCCCCCCCCGCCTGCCTCTCTGCCTGCTTGTGATCTCTCTCTCTCTATCAAATAAATAAATAAAATCTTTAAAAAAAAAAAAAAAAAGAATATGAACTTTACTGAAGATACCCACACAGTCTGCCTTTCTAACCACCAAGTATATTTTCCACCATTCCTTTCTTGCACAGAAGACATGCTTTTTGTAAGCGAGATAACCTAAAGTCCCATATAGTAATTCATCCTGCTCAAAGTTCAGAATCTTGCAGATGATTTACAGTGAGAAATGAGACTCCTCATTGTTTGGTGACTTATAGTCTAAAATAGCAAATTTTCAATCCCCCCCATACACTGGTGTAACAGAGACTGAATAAACACCCTAAACACTTCCATTAAGAAATAAACGGAATGGTTAATAGAGTCACTGGTGTATAGTGACTCAAATTCACTGGATAGATATTACAAAATGTTCCCTATTCTGGAGATAGAGGAAGTTCCTTAATTAGTTCCAGTTCTGCTCTCTTGAAGATCCCTGGTTCTATCCTTTGGGAGGTAGTTGTCCATATCTTCCTTGACCACATCTGAAGTAGATGTTGGGACATATGCCTTGAAAGAGGCACAGCTTTCACAGAACATTCTTGCTCGGGGGATGTGTTATACCAGGTCTGCAATTTCTTTTTCAGTATAACTCCCTCAAAAATGTAATAGGCTAGTGATCTTATTGTTTCTAATCAGTTTCATGTGCCAATAACCATACTCTTTCCTAGTTCTTTTCTATACTGGTTCTCATATTTGCTTTTATTTTTCCTTTTAAAATGATTTTCTGGGTGCCTGGGTGACTCAGTTGGTTAAGCGACCGCCTTCAGCTCAGGTCATGATCCCAGAGTCCTGGGATCGAGTCCTGCATCGCGCTCCCTGCTCAGCAGGGAGTGTGTTTCTTTCTGTGCCCCTCCCCCTTCTCCTGCTCACTCAAGTGGGCGCGAGCACTCTCTCTCAAATAAATAAAATATTTTTAAAAAAATACATATTTCTGGGTACCTGGGTGGCCCAGTTGGTTAAGTGGCTGCCTTCAGCTTGGGTCACGATCCCCAGGGTCCTGGGATCAAGTCCCGCATTGGGCGCCACCCTCAGCAGGGAATCTGCTTCTCCCTCCCCCTCTGCCTGCTGTTTCCCATGCTTGTGCCCTCTCTCTCTCTTTGTCTCTCTCTGTCAAATAAATAAAAAATCTTAAAAAAAATTTTTTTTTCTCCCATATTTCTCCCTGAACATAACAGAAGCAACCTGAGGCTATCTGAGACATTAAACGTTGGTAGGAGGTTAGGACCCTTAATCAATCTTTGCTACAAGGTTATTATTTTGTTTAACTGGGAAGTTTTACTGGATTTTTTTTTTTTAATTTTTTTTTTATTCTTGAAGCTTTTCTCAGTCTTCCATTATTTATTTATTTTTTTTTTTTTAAAGATTTTATTCATTTATTTGTCAGAGAGAGAACACAAGCAGGCAGAGAGGCAGGCAGAGGCAGAGGGAGAAGCAGGCTCCCTGCTGAGCAAGGAGCCCGATGCAGAACTCGATCCCAGAACCCCAGGATCATGACCCGAGCCAAAGGCAGTCGCCTAACCAACTGAGCCACCCAGGCGTCCCTCAGTCTTCCATTATTAAAGGTTTAGTAGCAGTAGACTTTTCTAAACTTCTCTGCTCTCTTCTTTTTCTGCTTGAAACAAGCCAATTCTTTTTAAAATGCCTCACTTTCTTTTAATACCTTGCCTAAGGAAGCCAGCAGCAGGTAACACAACATTCTGATTCTTTCTAGCTATGTTTAGATCTTGAGATTTTGTTGTCATGTGGAAATCAGGCAACAGTTTTATTATTTTGCCATTGTGTAATCCAATATGTTACTATCTTTTTTTTTTTGAACCGATGTCAGATGTTTCGTTACTGCTTGGTTTCCAACTGGTAAGCCAATGCCAGGCCTTTTTGGTGTTTATCTGAATTTCTCATTTCAAGATAACAATTTAATTGGGCAGGCAAGCCTGAGTAATTAAAATCTCTGAAATCTCAATGCCTCAAAACAAAAGTTTAGTTCTTGCTCGTGCGTCAATTTAGTAAGAGCCTGCCATAGGGAAGGACTCTGTTTTGAGCAGTCATTCAGGGATCCATCCTTCCTTTTAGTGCCTCTGCCATCCTGGAGCTTGAGTCTTCCACTGGGCTCTGTGCATCTGGCTGTCAGACTAAGGAAGAGAGAGAATATGAAAGATCAAAATTTGGAAATGGCATACATCATTTTAGTTCACATTCTATTGGTAGAGTTGGTCACATGTCCATCCCTAACTGCAAGGAGAAAAAGAAAACAGGACTTGCCACAACGGACCAGGAGATGACTAGGGGATGCTACATACTCTGATAAGAAATACTGGGTACATCAGGTTTAGCTATACATTTGGGGGAGGAGAGTGAGTTAGGAATGGATGGTGGTTTGATTTTTCAGTCTGTTGACTTTGAGATATCTCAGATTCATCCAATGGGACAGTATAGGAAGTATTATAAACATCAATAAGCGTACATTAAAGGTATAATTTTTAGAAATAGATGTGGTAGTGATTTATATATGTTACTAACTTACACACTCAACATAATTTTACCATGTCTGTTGCTTCTTTCAACTTTCTTACTCTGACTACTTCTGTCCCAATACTTTCTTTTTCCATTTTATGCTTTCTTTTCTTTGTTTTTCTTTCACATTTTTACTCTTCCTCTTTTTTCTCACCTTCCCCTTTACCTTTACTCGCTTTATATTCTGCTAATACTCTTTATTTGAAGTGTCTGAAGGTCTATATTTTAAGTTAGAATTTTGTTTTAAGTTACAGCAATAAAAATAAATGCCTTAATTTTAGAATGAGTATTTAATAGCAATCTAGAAAAACCATAGGCATTGATTATTACCACATGTACTTATATTTGAATTGGCAAAACATTTTCTCAAAGAAGCTGGGTAGCAACTCAGGATTTCATTTTTCTAAACATATCATACTGATATTTTTCCAAGTTGGGCATCCAATATAGTTAATCTCTAGAAGGTTTCCAGTTTGCTCTAACTGTAGCAGATGTTTGTGTATTTTGCTTCTCTCTCATTGCAAAAGACACACAAGAAGCTTTGCATTTGATTTTGTCTATTTAGTAAGCAGTTACAGAAGTTATTCTAGCTAGACTTACTTGGTTTTTAGAAGTGACTTATGTTAAGCTATATATAGTTATAGGTAGTGCACTATGGGGTCTATGAAAAGAACAAAAAGGACAATTCGAATGGGAAAAAATGTATTTAAAGGGGTCATTGGTAATGCCAAGAATTTGTATCTAAATGAGCTATGGTATGGATATTTAATCATGTGGCGTCTATAATGACAGTGAGGAAAGAACACTTTGGCCAATAAATGGAAAGAAATTCCCTCAGTTAGAAATTTCACTCATGAAGTTGATTGAGTAATCTGTGTGTATGTTGTTTCACCATCTGAAGAACCTGAGATGGAAGCCCTAGAAATAGTCTGGTTTGGGGGTGTTTAGGAGGATTATGAGTATCTTCACTATGAAATTATTGTTCCCCCTCACTTTGTTAGGGCCTTTATGGTATCACTTGGAAGACTTGAAGCTGGATTCCTTTCCTAGTGTTCTAAGTCTAACCTACAGGACAGAAGGATTTTCCTTCATTGCTTTTCTGAACCATCAGTAAAAAGAGATAAACCAAGTTAAAACTTGTGTCATTTAATGAAATGTTAAGAAAGTTACTCAATACTTTATATGTGACTCCTTTTGGCAGTACGGATGGATTACGTATTCTAAAAGATCCTCACACTGAGAAATATGTAGGTTCTAGATAAGCAACACCAACGGCAAAAATGCTTTTACATCTATTGCCTACATCATAGAGAAGAGAAAGGCACACAAAAACAGAAAGTAAGCATACATTAGCCGAAACAAGAGTGGTAGGTAGAAGAAGCTTGAACTGCCTTGGAAGAAAATGTCAAAATCAGGGACTGAGTTTGGATATTAATGGACGTGAGAAATAATGGGAGAAACCATGTGGATCTGGAAGGAGATCAGCTGGATTTAAGACCTTATCATAGTCCTGGGCTTCTTGAAGGGACTACATCCTCAGTGAAAATGTAGCCATTTAAAAAAATAAATCTGCTTGCTCAAAGCAAAAATTAAACTTATTTATCTCTACTTAGGCTGTCAAGAGAATCATGAAAACTTGTTACATTTATTCTCAAATGGTTCTGGAGTCCAAATTTGTATTTCCAGTGTAATTCACAAACCCCAAGCTCTAATACACTAAGTAAAGATCATTCCAGGTAGAAAGGGTAATCTGGTATCCAATAGAAGAAAACACAAGCCTCTTTACAGGAAAGCTTTGTAGACCCAGACCTCTATACATTTTTAAAAATTAATATTTAAAAAACTCAATTACCCAAACAGGAGGAAACAAGTGACAGGACTTAGGAGAAATAATATATTTATGCTCTCAAGGACTTTAGATACTGGAACGATCTGAAAGACTTTATAAAAAATTATGTATAACATTAAATAAAAGAAGAAATTGGAAAAAATAAGAAATAAAAAACTGTGATACTAGTAATATAGAAATAAGATTATTGAAATTATAAATTTCTACTTCTGACAATGACTGACGAGATAATTTTACCAGCTCTCACTGAGTGCAAAGGAGCAACAATAACAATTCAGTGTTCTGATGACTTAATGGAAGTAATGGAAGCGAGAGAAAAATAGAACGATATATTGAGTGCTGAAAGAACATATAATGCCATCGAGAATTGTATATTTAGTGGAAATATTCTGTAAAAACAAAAGTGGACTAAAGAAATTTTCATACAAACAAAATCTGAGGGAATTCTTCACAATAACATAAACACTGAAGGAAATAATAGTGTTCTTCAGAAAGAAAAAAAATAGGAGTATATAAAAGTAAAAAGGTCAAACGTTTGATAAATGTAAACAAATACTACTGTAAAAAAAAATACTGTCTTAGGGGGTTAGAACATATCTAGAATTATAAAATGAAAAAGCACAAAAGTCATAAGAAGGTGAATGCAATGAAAGAGTCTTAAAGTTTTTATGTCATAAAAATACTAATTTATAGACATTAATAAGGGAAGTCTGACTCTTGTAATCTCTAGGGCAACTGGAAACAAAGATTCATAAAAGTATGTAAAGTGTAAAGCTGATAGAAGAGAAAAATGGGATTAAAAAAAAATCTACCACCTGGCATGTGGGGGCGGGGGTGGGGAGAAGAAGGGGAAGGGAATCTCATTATACCTCTTGTCCACCAGGGGGCACCTGACAGCCTGACTTACAGAATTCCTTTTTGCTTCATCAGGAAGTACCACTAGGCCCTAGTGTGTGCTCCATTAGCACCAGACAAACCAAGAAAACCAAAATAACACTGAAAGGCCCTTAAAATTGAACTGGTGTTGGAATCACAGGACACAAAAGTAGGCCAAGACCCATAGGCTAAACCTAAATGGGGTGACTACCTTCTAAAGTAAATGCTGTAAGCAGTATTGAGTCTCCTAGTGCATTAGACAAAATGTCCATTATACAGTAAGGAATTACCTGTCATTGCAAGAACCAAAAAACAACCCACCCAACAACTACAACCTGAAAAGTCAATCAATTGATGCCAACACAGAGATGAATTCGAGACCTACCAGACCATGACAAAGACCCAGTATTTGTATCCTTACAATCTCAGAAAAGGAGACAGTGGGGCTGAAAGAGTATTTGAAGAAATAATAAAGTTTTCAAAATTTGGTGAAAGACACAAATCTGTAGATCCAAGAAGTCGAGCAAATCCCAAACAGTATAATCACAAAGAAATTTATGCCAAGATACTTTATACTTCAACTTTTGAAAACTAAAAAAAAGAAAAAAAAATTTTTAAAGCAGCCAGAAGGAAACAATGCATTACCTATAAGATAATACCAATTTGAACGATGGCCAGTTTCTCATCTGCAACCATGAAGAGGAATGACCTTTTTTTTTTCTTTTGTATTTTATATTTAAATTGTCACAAATAAGTTTAACTGAAGGTTTGAAATCAGTTATTCTCTGTCCTTCCAGACCAGGGTCCAAACCAGTTTATTGAATACCTGCTAAGTGCCATGTCTTCAAACACAAGCCAGGAGGGAAAGGAGGCTCCCACAGAAGTGAGTTGCCCAAGGTCACCCAGCTGGGAGTGAGGAACTGTCCCAGTCAGGGCTGATTCTGGGTCCTCTGGATTCCAGGGGTGGCTCTGCACCTGAGTGCTGCCCTGGAAGGAATTGAGGTATGGAGTCTCAGGGGTCCATTCTCCCTCCCTGTTCTACACAGCATCAATAGCGACCCAGTGAGGTGCCCTCTCCTGGAGCCTGTTTGCCCATCTGCACAACGAGGATGGGACTGACCAGGTCTTGAGGGTGTTGCGTTGAGTTGCTCCAGTCCCAGTCCTCACCTCTCGCACATACTGGCATGAGGGGGCTGTCTCACCACCTGCTGGACTTCAGAAAAGACTCTGGGCTTGGCTGCCAGACCCACAACATTTTTCAGATGCTGAAAGAAAAGAACTGTCAATTAGGAATTCTATATATAGTAAAACTATCCTTTAGGAATGAAAAATAAATATATTTTCAGAAGGAAAGCTAAATGAATCTGTTGCTATGGACCTACCCTTAAAGATTAGCTAAAGAAAGTTCTTCAAACAGAAAGGAAATGATAAAAGAAGAAATCTTGGAACACCATGAGGAAAGAAGGAATAACAAAAACAGAAATGTATAATATAGACTGTCGTTTCTCTCATGGATTTTATAAATTCTACTTGATGATTAAACCAAAAATTCTAATTTCATCTGATACCAAAGATGATGATATTTAAAGGCAACTAAGCAGAGCCCTAAATGGAAGTCAAGTTTCCACACTTCACACAGAGTAGTAAAATGTTGGTATCAGCAGATTGTCACATATGAATATTATAGTATCCAGAGCAACCACTTCAAAAGCAAAATGCACTTAAAAGCACCAAAAATAAAGATGAAAGCCTAAAATATGTTCAAGTAATCCACAGGAAGTCAAAGGTGGGTGGAAGGGACAAGAATCAGAAAATAGTAGGTTAGCACCTATGTCTTTTTGTTTTCTATCAATTACCCTAACCTATCAAGGATTGCCCTTAAAGCTAAGTAGTCTAAATATATAAATAATGGTAAGTCTGTCCTTTGATTTAATAGTATTCAGATGAAAGACCTAACTGGTGAAGATCAAATTGTAAAGTTAATAGAAGGTAATGTGGGAGAACATGCTTGTTACTTAGGAGTGAAGGACTACTTAAATAAGATGTTAAAAGTACAAGCCATACAACTAAAAAGCCAATGGATATGAACACAGATATTAAGGGTTTCTGTCCAATGAAGAATGAAGCTAACCGATTTAGTGCAGAAAGATATATACAATGTCTAAAAATGATAAAAATGATAGGATACTCTGAGAATGTATAGAAATGACTGCTTACGATCAGGAAAAGATAGGGAATGAAATAGATATGTATATGAGGGATGCTCAAAATCATTAGTATTTACAGAAATATTAGATAGCATCTTTCCCAACTTAAGTAAATTTATTTACAAATTTTAAATTTATTAAAAGACAAACTTCTTAAATATGGATTATTTATCAAAAAAATTTTGCAGTGAATAAAGAAAACATGACCCAACTAAACAGAAGTGGCTATGTTGATATAAAGTAGACTTCGAAGTAAAGAAAATTGCTAGAGAAAAAGATAGCATAATGACAAAAGAATCAATCTATCAGGAAGACATAATGGTTCTAAATACGGACCAAACAACAGAGCCTCAAAATACATGAATACATGAATCAGAAACTAACAGACCTGAAATGAGAAATTAATCTACAATTATGGTGGCTCACTTTCATTGGTTTCCAACTGTATCAACAAACTAAAGATTAAAAATTATTTTTCAGTTGATGCAGAAAACGAATTTGACAAAATCACTTAATCATGGCAATACTTTCTACAGGAACAGAGGGGAATTGTCCAAAGTTGATAAAAAGCCTTTACAAAAAACCTACAGCTAACCTCATTCTTACTGACGAAAGGTTTAGTGCTCTCCTCACCTCCCCAGGAGTGGAAATAAGACAAGGATTCTGCTCTTGCCATTCTTATTCAACATAAAACTAAAACAAGTCAAGAATAAGAAATAAAAGGCATACAGATTAGGAAAAAAAATCAAACTATCTTTCTTTACAGATGGCATGATTGTCTTTACCAAAATACTGAGGAATTTAAATCCCCGGGAACTAGTGAGTTCAGTAAGGTCTTAGGATTGATTTCTGTGCAAATTTCATATTCTATTTTTTTAATATCCTGTTTCTATATACTATCATTGAACATAAGGGACTGAAATAGAAAAACATAGTATTTACAATCACATTTGTAAATGCAATACTTAGGTGTACACTTAACAAAGCAAGTATAGTATTTATTGAAAAATCAGAAAATTTTTAAGAACTCAAAGATCTAAATAAATGGGGAGTCCTATCTTGTTTATTGAGTAGAAGACTTAACATAGTAAATAAAGATGCCAATTCTTCCTGCACTGATCTATAATTTTACTGTAGTTTCTATTGAAACTCCATCAAGTGTTTTGTGTAGACACACTTATTCTAAAGTTCATATGGGAAGGAACAGACCCTAGAATAGTTAAAGCAGTTTTTTTGTCTTACAAATAAGAATAAAGTGTGTGTGCGTAGGGGCTTACCCAATATTAAGGCTTATTACATGGTTACCATGAACAAAGACTGTGATGTTGGTGGAAGGATCCGATCCACAGATCATTGGAACAGAATAGAAAACCCAGAAATAAGCCATGCAAAGGTGCAAAATGAATAGAGGAAGGATAGCCCTTTTTATTTTTAAAATGACAATAGTTTAGAAATGGAGAGCAGATTAAAGCTTGTTAGGAATTAAGGATGGAGGTGGGAACAACATGGATGATCTTTGTGGTGTTGGAACTGTTATCTCGATTATGGTACATATATGAACTGACATGGGTGATAAAATTATATAACACTTAATACAAATACACACAAATGAGCACAAATGTGAAAATTTGAATAAAATTGGATTGTATCAATGTCAATATGCTGATCTTAGTTTTGCAGTATATTGTCTTTAGAGAAAACTGGGCAAAGTGTAGGACCTTCTACATTTTTACATTTCTCAAAACTACATGTGAATGTATGATTATCTCAATAAATATCTGACTCTGAAAAAATCAAAAAGGGGAAGAATAAGAAAAGAAATATAGAAAATACAGGTCAAATAAAAAGTCTACCAATGTAGATTTAACCCCAAAGATATTAGTGACCCTGTTAAATGTAAGTAGAAAATATACTTCAATAAGAAAACAAAGATTGTCATGCTAGATTTTAAAAGTCTGTGGCTACATGGAGACACACTTTAGAATATGGAAAATTGAAAGTAAATGATATGTCATTAGAAGACAACATATTTTTAAAAACCTAACATACATACACTACTATCTGATACAGATTTAGGTGAAAAGTGTTCTCAGAGCCAAAAAGGGAAATTTTATAAATTTATCAGGAAGTTACAAAAATTTCAAATTAGTATTAGATTCTTTCAAACTTACTCAAAAAAGCCAGAAATAATGAAGTTTATCTTGAAAAACAAAATGAGATGATTTCCTTTGTCAAGACTATAATGAAGACAGCATGTAATTGGACCAAGTATATACAGACAGATGAATGGAATGGACAGAGTTGAGAATCATACAGATAATTTGATTTATAAGGATGGTATCCCTGTAGGGATATTCCCTTTAGGGAAGGATGGACTTTTTAATTAATGGTACTGGGCTTACTGATGTCTGTATAAAAACATATTTGCCACACACAGGGCATAAAAATATCAGTCCTGAATGGATTACAAACCTAAATACATATAAGGCATATAATTTCTACTAGCTAATTTGGAAAATCTCTTCAAGTCATTCAAGTTGTGTTGCTGCAGCTTAAACAATACCTTAAATAACAAATAGCAAAAGTTGCCAAGTTTAGTATATGTGAAATCACCATAAAAAAGGAATTCCAATTCTGTGCACTAACAACATATAGAAGGATTTCACTTAAAATCGTCTACATAAATTGATTTGTAGAATCAAAATTCAGTAGCCAAAAGGATTTTTCATAGAACTTGACAAACTAAAATATGAAAGAGGAAAAAGCCAAGACTAGCCAACACTGAACAACAATGGGAGATGATTACTTTAAAGATATCAAAGTTATTATGAAGCTATAACAATTTATAAATGTAATATTAGTACAGATATTAGAAAGTGACCCATCTATATCTAGAAATTTGTTATATAATGAGCGAAACACTAGAGCAGCGGAGAAAGATGAACTCTTCAATAAACTGTACTGGGAGTTTTGGTTATCCATATGGAAAAAAATGAAATTATTTCACACTATACCAAAAACTTTATTCCAGATGTTTCAAATGCATTAATGTAAAAAACAAAACTAAAAAATTTTAGAAGGAAATATAGGAGAATAGTTTTATGACCTCACGATAGGGAAATATTTCTTAAACAAGACACAGAAAGGAAAAACCATAAAGGAAAAGATCCATAATTCACCTCTGCTTAAATTAAAAACATCTGCTCATCAAAGGATATCATTAAAAAAGGACAAGAAATACCACAATCTGGGGAACGTATTTGCAAGCATAAGGCCAGCAAAGGATTTGGGTCCAGAGAAGATAATCACCTGTAAGTCAATACAAGAAACAACTCAATAGAAAATGTGGGCAAGACACAGATAAACTTTTCTTACAAGAAGAAATATAAGTGATCAACAATATCTGAATATATACCTCATTGGTAATATGAAATGCAAAATTAAAACCACAATGAAGTAGCATTTTCCATCCTCTAGATTGGCAAACATTAGGACATTGGACAATATCATGTTTGTTAATCTCTCATATGCAACTAATGGATGTATAAATTGGTGCAATCACTTTGGAAAACAATTTGGTATTGTCTTTAAAGCTACATATCTATTTACTCATGGCCTGGGAATTGAGCTTCTATAAAACATTCTCAAAAAACTCTTGCACATTTTCACTGTTACAGCAGCATTAATTGTAGTATTCACAAACTGGAAGCAACAAGTAATTCCTCTGAGGAGATTGGATAAGGTGCAATAGCATAGAATAACTTATGGCAGTAAATATTAGTGCACTATAGCTACCCATGTCAACATGAATTCAATTCAAGAACATAATGTTGGGTAAAAGAGAGTAAATTATAGATGATAATACCAATTAATATTAAGTACAGAAACATGTTCACCAATATATTGCTTAAGATGCATACTATGTTGTAGAACTATCGAGTACATCAAAGGGATGGTGAACACACAATTCAGTGTTTAGTTTGGAATGATGAGGGAAATATCATTGGAAGCAGAGCCCAAGGGCGTCACCAGCTAAATATCATTGAATTTCTTAAGCTGAGTAGTAGGTAATGGTTGTTCATTTTTAATTGTTCATAATCCATGTATACATTTTATATAGTACGTATTATACATAAAAAGTGAATAAGTGAAGTGATTGGTAATTTCACATCTGAGCTGTGTAGTGAGGTAAAAGGTTACACAGTGTCATCACTTCATCTTCCGTTTGCTTTACAACTCGTCTATTATAACATAATGTGAAGAAAACTCAGTAATGCTTCCTATGGTGACTTAATGATATGTATATTCCAAGGTCATATAAAGGCACCATCTCAGATTCTGTAAACCATGAATATGGCACTTGATGATATAAGAGTTTAAGGTGGTGAAGGGGCTGGGACAACTATTCATCACTCCTCCCTGCTTTCCTGATAGATAATGTTAACCATTCGAAGCCATTAATCTCAAATCCCTCACAGGGATTGGACACAGACTCAGCTTTTTTCTTTAGGTAGCCATTGCCAATGGACCCAAGTTAGCTCTCAAGTTGAAACTCACTTAACTTCACATTACTAGACAGCTGAGTCTGGTACATCGTTACAATGGACCATGTTCACTTGAAGGAAGGAGTAGTTTTGCTTTAGGTATTTTAAGTTCAGGACCAGAAAAAAAGAAGTTACAGGAAGGAAAAATCTGAAAGAAAGAAACTTTTTATGTCAAAATGTAAACCATGAAATTGCATAAAAACATAGATGTTTTGACAAATACATAAATGGATGCATCACCCATAACACATCAGATGGCAACTTTTCCATCACCCCAGAGAGCTCCTTTGCACCACTTCAGTCAGTTTACCCACTTTTCTGATTCCTTTCTTTCTTTTCTTTTTTTTTTTTAAATAGAATAGCTTTATCTGTGGGAGAACTTAATGTATATAGAATCATATAGGACATATTCCTTTTTGACTTGCTTCTTTCACTTAGGATATTGGATGTGAGATCCATCCATGCTGTAGCTTACCACAATTCCTTCTTCTTGCAGAGTAATATTCATAAAAAATACCACATATGGTTTATTTTGTTGATAGACACTTGGGTCAATTCCAGTTTGAGCATTTATAAATAAAACTATTATGTTCACTCATACAAAGAAAACTAGTACTGAATGTTCATGTTTTCACTCTAAGGTAATTGTTTAGAGTGGGGATGGCTGGATCAAAGGTAAATGTGTGCTTAACATTATGGGAAACTGACACTTTTCCAAACTGGTTCTATTTTATGCCCCACCCCACACACCCATAGTATGAAAATTCTCATGTTTCACATTCTCATTCACATTTGATACTGTCACATTTTCTACCTTAACCATTTTAGTTGGCATATAATGGTAGTTCCTCATTCAATTTAATATTTAGTAGCTCATTTAATATGCATTTCCCTGATGAGAAATTATGTTGAATACTTTTTCATGTGCCTGTTGGTCAATCGTATATCTTCCTTTGTGAAGAGTATAAGTCCTTTGACAAGTTTTATTGACAAGTCTTTTGTCCAGATATGTTTTGTGAATATTTTCTCTCAGTTGGTGGCTGGCTATTCATTTTTTTGATGGTGACTTTTGATAAGTAGTTTTAACTTTGAGGTTTAATGTACTCATATTTTCTTTTACTCTATTTAGGAAAAGTGGCCTATGACAAGGTTATGAAGAATCAAATATTTTCTTCTAGAATATTTACAGTTTTTTGTCTTTATGTCTATTGTCCATCTAAATTAATTTTTGCATTGTGAAGTGATGGTCAAGATTTATTTTTTTCCCATATGGGTAGTCAGTTGAAAAGGTTCTTTTCCCCCATGAATTACCTTGACCTCTTATTGAAAATTACTTGACTATATAATTGAGTCTACTTCAAAACCCTCCATTATGCTTCAGTGAGATCTATGTATCTTATCCCAAAACCAACATTTTTATTATTGTAGCTATTCTTGAGGTTGGGTAGCATAAGTCCTTCAGCTTTGTTCTACTTGAAAATTATTTTTGATATTTAGGGTCATTGCGTTCCCACTTAAATTTTGAATTACCTTGTAAATTTCTATTTAAAAACACTATCAGAATTTTTATTTGACTAGGCATAAGTGTATAGATCAATTTAGGGAAATTGACACCATGTCAGTTTTGAATTTTGCAATCCATGAACATGGTTTATCTCTGCATTTATATACATCTCTAATTTCTCTGAGAAATGTTTGTTTTTAGTGTATGAAGTTTATATCTTCCAATTGTTTTTAGAATAGAAAAATGCATTTTTTAAAAAAAATGTCTTTGTATCCTGTGACCTTGCTAAATTTAATTATAGGATATGATATATGCTATGTAGATTTAGGATTTTCTACATACATAATTATTGTCAATAAATACAGGGTTTTTGTTCTTGTTTTTGTTTTGACTTACCACATTTCGACCTTTAAAGTTGAAAAGAAGTTGTGAGGGCAGAAAGCCTTCCTTTCCTTTTTCCATACCTTAGGGAGAAGGCATTTAATATTTCACTGCTAACTGTGATGTTAACTGTAGGTTTTCTGTGAACGTCCTTTATTATATTGAGAAAGTTTCCATCTAAGTTTGCTGAGAGTTTTTGTTAAGAATGGATTTTGAATTCTGTCAAATGTTTTTTCTCCATATTTCAGATCATATGGTTCTTCGTGTCTAGTCTGTTGATACAATAAAATACAGGGATTATATATTGAATGTGGTCCAACCTTTCATTAGTGTAATGAATCCCATTTGCTCGTGATGTATTATCCATTTTTTTTTTTTTTTTAAGATTCCATTTATTTATTTGACAGAGAGAGAGATCACAAGTAGGCAGAGAGGCAGGCAGAGAGAGGGGGGAATCAGGCTCCCTGCTGAGCAGGAGCCCGGCGTGGGGCTGGATCCCAGGAACCTAAGATCACGACCCAAGCCGAAGGCAGAGGCTTTAACCCACTGAGCCACCTAGGCGCCCCTGATGTATTATCCATTTTATATATTCATGGATTTCATTTACTAATATTTTGTGAAGGACATTTGTATCTATACATTAAGAATGAAGGATATTGGTCTACAGTTTTCTTGCAATGTCTAGAAGTTTTCTTATAAGGCTTCATTCAGGATGGCCTAAACAAGTTATAAAGTGTGTTCTTCTTTTCTGAAGGAGTTTATATAGGATTACTTTTATTGTGTCCTCAGATGTTTGATAGACTTCACCAGTAAATCCATGGAGATCTTTCCATTCCCTCTCTGTTGTTCGATTATTTCAGAGATTTTTCTCCTTCCCTTTCCACCCCGTCTGACAACTCCAGATTCTGAGCTTCTCATGCTAATAAAATTATGGCTTTTTACGTGAGTTCTAGCCTCTCCATGCCAAATGGGTGGGAGACAACTTAAGTGAAAAGGTAAAATTTACCTTCTGTACTTTGAGTTTCCAATCCTCTCCCATCACTTTTATCTGTTTTTGGTCACCCTCCAGTGCCTCTAAATAGTGTTTTTTATATTTATATATTTTTGAGAGTTGACAGTTATCTGGGAAAAATTTAGTCCATTATAAACTATTCCCCTTTTGAAAGTCAAATCAATGTGTATCATGAAAATCTAACTCCTAAAGCTGACATCATTAGGAGTAACTTTTTTCATGAAGTGGTGAGTAACCGAATCTGGAATATTCAAACCTATCACGTGGTTATTTAGCACATAGAGTGTACAGCACATAGTGCTAATAGAAATGAGTTTCAGATTAGATGAAAACTGGACTAGATGTACTATGTATTTATCACTTTGAATTGTGTCTGAAGGTCTGAATATTCCATTCTTACAATCAGCAAAATATTTTAAGTACCTGTCAGAGCATTTAACCTTCACCTCAGTGCCACTGAAAGTTATGAAAAATTTTACTGAGAAGTTGTATTTCTGTATTTTCTAAAATAGTATGCAGTCCACACATACCTCCATGGGTCATCTGAAAGTAAACTGGGGAAAAAGTAAACTATACTTAGTGTCGGAGTACAAGTTAGGGGATTACGTTACCCAGGTTTGCATATGAATTCTACTGCTTTCTGCCTAGGTAATCTGGGGCAAAATACTTAAACTTTCTGTACTTCGGTTCCCTAATTTATAAAATAAAGATGAGAGGGGCGCTTGGGTGGCTCAGTGGGTTAAGCCTCTGCCTTCGGCTCAGGTCATGATCTCAGGGTCCTGGGATCGAGCCCCACATCGAGCTC
>CM052883.1:24724022-24853074 GCA_028534135.1 Potos flavus | reverse complement strand
GGCTGGCCGTTCCTGAGTAGGTGGCGGCTCTCACTCTCTCTGATCACCAGAAGTGACAGTTGGCAGTGCAGCTGCTTCTGCATCAGGAATTTGAGCTTTCTTCCAGTCTTTGCTACTATAGGCATTGCCAGGGAGTGGGAATGTGAACTCCCCAGACCTTTGCTCTCCTGTGCCCCAGTTCCGGAATCTAAGTCTGCCGCTTTGATTGGCAGAGTCAAGGTTACATACTTTACCCTGGGGGCAAGGGAGGAGGAGGCTGGGGAAGTAAGTATCGAACATATTCAGCTCCTTGTGCTCTTGGATCTCAGCCAACGCTGAAGAAGCGGGGCATTCATTCCCCAAACATATAAAAGAGTTCAGATTCATCTATTTTACGTGACAGATGTCCACTACAGACAGTAAAAAGACAGAAAGAAATCCCAGCTACAACATCTCCTTTGTTTGGGATCATCTGTGTAAATGAAAGCAGCCAGCCCATAAACCTTGATATACTCTGCAGTTATCACTGAGCTAGAACACCACCCACCATATTCAAATATAGAATGTGAGAAATGGCATGTCTGTTACCTGTTGGAAGTCGTCACACCCCCACAGGATGGCAGACCCAAATCTCTGAACTCAAGTCTCTGCTTAAAAAATCTGTGGTCTCTCCACTGTATGCTTTTGAGAGGGTTCTTTTGTATATAGACAGGTAGATATGATATAGATATGGCCACTAGTAATCTAGCAGTTTTGAACATCTTTACAGGGCTAGTAATTTCATTGAAATCATTTAATTTTGCCAACAACCTTTACACATATCATTAGGCTCATTTATAGGATTTTGAGAAAACAGATTCAGTGAAATAAAACACTTATGGGCACACAGCAAGTGAAAGATGCAGAATATAATTTTATGCTTCTGTGTTTTTTAAAATTAAAATGATACTTTTACAACTTTTTCCATCTGATCAATTATACTTATATCTTGAAGTGTTATTTCATCTTAAAAAGAATGTGTCATAATTCTCAAATTAAAATTTTTTTCCGAACATTTTAACATGTGGTTGTATGTGAAATTTGAAAAATATCCTGGAATAAAGATAATCTCTACTTTTGTCTAATGGTATACGTTTATTATTGGATACATATATTTAATTGCAAAAAGAATAAATGCATGAAATAAAAAACCACAAATATATAAAGTAGAGAGGAGAAAGTCCTGCTCTCTCTAGAGGGGACATAAAATCAATCGAGGGATTATTTGATTTATCTGATAATATGTTTATAAAGGCCCTATTTCTTGACATGTCAGCTTTAGGTATTAAATCCCTTTATAAAAGAGGAAGAATTTAGCTAGTTTCTCCTACCTTTCCCTCTTCACCATGTTTTTGTTCCATTTGCTGTACTGAATAGTCTATTAAATTTCCCTTATAACTTAACATAATAATCTCTGGAACTTCTACTTCTCAATCTTTTAACTTCAATTTGCTCATTCTCTTACTTACATTTTATCCTGCCTTTCCAGATCATTAGGTCTCTTAGCTGTATCTTTTTACATCGCTAATGTTTACAAATGTGCATTTTGCTCTGATTGATTGATTGATTAATTTATAAGCTCTCATTTATTTAAGTAATCCCTACTCCCAAGGTGGGGCTTGAACTCATGGCCCAAGATCAAAAGTCACAGGCTCCTCCAGCTGAGCCAGCCAGGCACCCTACTCTGTATTATTTAGTGTTCTGTGTCTTGACAGTAGGTTTATTTTTAAAATTGAAAAACAATAAGTATTTACTGTTGTTCTTAATAGACTATAAAGAAATGAATTGTTACAGAACTTGTACTGCTCAAAGGAGAACCAAAGTCACTGTTAAATGCATCCTTTCTTACTTCACTAAATGCTCAAAATCATTTCACAGTTAAGTTTGCCTTGGATATGGACCATGATTTTCTTGTTTTATTTTATTTTAATTATTTATTTTTTTGACAGAGATCACAAGTCGGCAGAGAGGCAGGCAGAGAGAGAGGGGGAAGCAGGCTCCCTGATAAGCAGAGAGCCCGATGTGGGGCTCGATCCCAGGACCCTGAGATCATGACCCAGGCTGTTTTAGCTGGGGGTTTTTTTCCTCCCCTCTTGTGGAGCCTCTAATTATTTTTTCTGTATTAAGAAACTAGTTTCACCTCATTACCACTTCTACGTATCAGTTATTTTAAAGAATTGACTTCCGTTCTGAAAACCTGCCTCTTGGCTTTAGCTGACTTGCTGTGAGGGAGAAAACAATAAGATAGAGCTGCTCCCCACCCTAAATATCAAACTGAGGAATTTTACCCCCAGGGGGATGACCTCACTACTAGCACTCCCCTGGGGATGATACGATTTCCTATTTCCGTAGTGAACTCATCTCTGGTTTAGAGCGGGTGCCAACAGTCCTGTTCCCGGGTTTCTGCGGGCGTGGAGGCGAGGTGGGCGCGGAGGCGATCTGGCCCAGTTGTTTCTAGACAACCCTGTTACCGGTAGGTTGATTCCTGCCTCCCGTTCCTTCTTTCTAAGTCAGCCACATTTGCACTAACCATTGAGAGGAAAGCTCCCCACATTTGCTTGGTCTTTTCCTGGCCTTCAGCTTCTTCCACTCTGCTAACTGGAAATAAGATTCCCATATGTTATCTCTCTTCTGGTAATTTGTGATTTCTCTGGTATACCGATGGGATTCCCGCCCTTTCTCAGCACTGTGATGAATATATTCTCTTTTATACGTCTTTACTGACATTTCACTGGGATTTTTGAGAAAATATTCACTTTATCTAGCAGGTTTGTTACCTTGAGCCAGAAGTTCCCCTACTTCTGTTTTCATTTTTGTTTTTTAATTAGGACACACTTCTTGAGACTTCAAGAAAAAGTTCTAGTAGTAATTATGCTTTGAATATAGATTCAGGAATGGGTATTTTATAAAAGGTTTCATTTATTATTTAGCCAAAATGTAAACCTAAAGGGATAATTTCAAATAACTTGAATGTTTGCTTGACTCAACTACCTCATTCTTCAAAGATTCCAGCTATATGTAGCAGCATTGAATTTTATTATGATTTATTTTGTCTTAGAACTTGGAAGTTATTTTGTCTTTCTGGATTTTAATTGTATCTGTGTAATCATCCGTCTGTCTTTCTTGGGTGGCTTTTAAGTCTCTTTCCCTCTGGTCTTTAGTGATTTCACTGTAGTATGCCTGGGGTGAATTTATTTATTTATCTCTGGCTTGGGATTAAACATGATCTTGGAATCTCATGATTCATGTCTTTTCATAAATCTTGGAAAATTCTATCTCTATCTCATTGCCTCTCTGACATTATCTCTATTCTCTTGTTTTGAAAATAACTTAGGACATATTTTGGATTTTCTCATTCTGTCTCTAGGTCTCCTATTTTTCATCTACTTTCTGTGCTCAGTAAGAGTAGTTTCTTCTGCTGTATCTGTCACCGCCCCATGAGCTCTTTATCTGGGTCACACCTACAGTAAACCCATTCATTTTGGTTTTACGTTTCGATAGGGTTTTTGTTTTTGTTTTTTTAAATTTCTGCAACTTCCATTTGGTTCTTTTACAAAGTTGCTCTTATTATGTCATTTTTAAGGTTTTTGAGTCTTTCTATTATGTGTTTAATCAATCTCAACATACTCATTTTCTAGTTTCTATCAGAGTTCTATCTGGATTTTATGAAAGTGGTGATCCTAGGAATGCTGATGGGTCTGTGGTCCCTTGTTCACGTGATTTGTTCTGCATTCTGTAATTCGGGATTGTGACTTCATCACAAGCAGGGCTGTGTCTGTGAGAAGCCCTGTCCGAGGGCCTGCCCTTCTAGAGGAGTTTTGAATTTGCTTTTGCAGGGCATCCCAAGTTTATTACTGACTTTGTGTTAATTTTTAACATTAATTTTTCATTCTAGGCTTCCCAGACCCCATGAATATTAGAATTTCAAATCCCCAACCCACAGGAGTTATTGCCCCATAATTAGGAATTCTCAGGGGAGATTATTTTTCTCCTCCAGAGTCTAGATGGAGATAGCCATGGTTTTTTATGGTTGTCTTGTGTTATTGGGTGGATTATTATTTTCTAACCGCTAGTAGGAGTATAATCTCTTGGGTGTCCTGATGTTATACGAGGTTCTTATAATTTCTTGTTCCTTGCGAGCCCAGGCCATATTTTCTGTCAGCAAAGTAAGCATTAGAATTCAGTCTCTCAAGAATGGAGATGAACACACACAACCCCATAGGGGTAGTTTCATTTTGAAAAGTTACCACTTTGGTTTTCAATTCTTTTCTCCAGGCATTTTCGGTGTATCAAAGCTCCACCCATTTCCTCACAAATTTGCCTTGTGTTTTAAAGGATGCAGGAAGTTTTTAGCCAGGATTTCTAGGTGTTTAGCAACTGGAGGTTGGTCATTTCTATCTTTTTTACAGATTGCCTTTTCTGGCATTTTTCAGGGAAAGGATGTGTGTTATTTACTTTAAAAAATTACATAAAAGTCATAGTTTCAAAGAATAGTTTTCCTTCTAAAATTGTTTTAATCTTGTCATTTTCCTATCCTCTCTTTTTTGAATGAAAATTGTATTCTGAAGAAGAAATGAACAGCAAAATATCAAATTTGAAATCATGACAATTTCAGCAGTTTTAATGATTATGCGTTCTTGGCAAAATCTCTGTAGTTATTTCAATTGTGAATGACTTCAATAAGTACCTTCCCATATGGAAGAAGACAACCTCATTTTTTTAAAAACAAGGCCTATTTTCTTAATTACGATAATGTTTTTAACAGCTTTATTGAGCTATACCCAACATGCCATAAGCTGCACGTACCTAAAGTATATATAATTTAATATGTTTTTGACATATATATGCACTGAGAAACCATCTTTATAATCAAGGTAGTGTACATATTATTACACCCAAAGTTTCCTTGTCCCCCTTTGTAATCTCTCCCTCCAGCTTCTACCCATGACCCACCTCTATGTCCAGGCAACTGCTGATCTGCTTACTGGTACTACAGATTAGTATGGATTTTCTAAAGGTAAATAAGTGGATGTAGTAAATGGATTTTTATGTCTGCCTGTCTTTCCCTCAGCATAGTTCTTTTGAGATTTGTCTGCGTTGTTCTGTGTGTCAATGTTTTATTCTTTTTATTGACGAGTAGTATAATATTATGCTAACATGTCACAATTTGTTATCCATTCCCACCTGTTGATGGGCATTTAAGGTGCTTCCAGTTGGGCGCTCCAAAATTAAAGCTGCTATAAGCATTTATGTGTAAGTCTTCGTAAGAGTATACAGAGATAGTTGGGGCGCCTGGGTGGCTCAGTTGGTTAAGCGACTGCCTTCAGCTCAGGTCATGATCCTGGAGTCCCGGGATCGAGTCCCGCATCGGGCTCCCTGCTCTGTGGGGAGCCTGCTTCTTCCTCTGACCTCTTCCCTCTCGTGTTCTCTCTCTCTCTGTCTCAATTAAATAAAGTAAATCTTAAAAAAAAAAAAAAAAAGAGTATACAGAGATAGCAAGCATGGTTGTAAAATGTGAGAAAAAGGAGTCAAGAATGGCTTCAAGAATGGCTTCAAGATTTTGGTCTGAGCAACAGAAAAATGTACTTGCCATGGATTGAGAAGCAGAAAGCTGCAGGAAGGACAGGTTTTACTGTGGGTGGGTGGGATTTTTGTTGTTGTGGAATCCAGGAGTTTGGTTTTTGACATACTGAGTTCAAGATGTCAATTAGAAATCTAGGTAGAGATAAGGAATAAGTTCTTGAATGGCTAAATCTGATTAGTGTTAGTGTGGTATAGTTTTCTTTACTTTTAATCTCAATTAAAGGGGATTTTATAAATAATCTTGATTATTTAAGGGGAATTTCTTGTAGACAACATATAGTTGTATCTTGTTTTTTTATGATCCTCTTTGACAATCTGCCTTGTAAATGGTGCATTTAGAGCGTTGATGTTCAAAGTGAGTATTAATACAGTTGGGTTCATATCTACCATATTCACCACTGTTTTCTATTTGTTGCCTTGTTCTTTTTTTCCTGTTTTTGTCTTGCATTCTTTTTTTTTTTAAGATTTTATTTATTTATTTGACAGAGAGAGAGAGATCGCAAGTAGGCAGAGGCAGGCAGAGAGAGAGGGGGAAGCAGGCTCCCTGCTGAGCAGAGAGCCCGATGCGGGGCTGGATCCCAGGACCCTGAGATCATGACCTGAACCCAAGGCTGAGGCTTTAACCCACTGAGCCACGCAGGCGCCCCTTGTCTTGCATTCTTTTTCTGCTTTTTGTGTTTTATTATATATTTTTTTAAAGATTTTATTTATTTATTTGGCAGAGATTGAGCACAAACAGGGGGAGCAGGAGAGGGAGAAGCAGACTTCCCCCCCACCCCCAACTCCCCAGCTCAGTAGGGAGCCTGATGTGGTGCTGGATCCCAGGATCCTGGGATCATGATCTGATCCGAAGGGAGATGCCCATTGGACTGAACCACCCAGGCGCCTGCTTTTTGTGGTTTTAATTGTGCATTTCGTGAAGCCATTTTCTCTCCTTCCTTAGCATATCAATTATACTTCTTTTTTTAAGTGGTCGCCCTTAGAGTTTGTAATACATATTAAAGCTAATCTAAGTTTACTTTTCAATACCTTTGAGTAGTGTGAATACTTTCTAATTACAAAATAATCCTAATTCCTCCCTCTTATTCCTTGCACCATTGTTATTTCACTTATCTATGAGCACACATAAGTATGTACCCATAAGAGATGTATACATAAGCAAATATAATCAGATACATGTTGGCCTTGTAGCAGACTGTTGTTATCTGTTAGATCAATTAATAACAATACGTTTTTATTTTATCTCATTTATTCCTTCTTTGATGCTTTTCATTACTTTGTGTAGATCTGAGTTTCTGACCTAGATTATTTTCTTTCTAAAGAACTTTAACTTTTCTTGCAAGGTAGGTCTACTGGTAACAAATTACTTCAATTTTTTTCTGAAAAAGTCTTTATTTCTCCTTCACATTTGAAGAAAAATTTGACAGGGTACAGAATTTTCAGTCGGTAGCTTTTTTTTTTCTTTCTCTCAATACTTTAACATTTTCATCCCACTCTCTTGCTTACATGGTTTATGAAGAGAAGTTGGGTATAATTCTTTGTTCCTCTACACGTGTTTTTTAAACTCTGGCTTCTTCCAGGATTTCTCCTTTTTTAACTTTGATTTTCTGTAGTTTGAATGAGATGGGCAGGTGTAGAGCTTTTCTTTGTTGTTTGTTTGTTTGTTTGTTTGGGGCTTTTTGCAAATATTGTTTGGTATTCTTGGAGCTTCCTGGATTTATGATTTGCTGTCTGACATTAACTTGAGGGAATTCTCAGTCATTATTCTTTTAAATATTGCTTCTCTTCCTTTCTTGCTTCCCCTTCTGGTATTCCCTTTACATAACAGCTTTTGTAGTTATCCCTTAGGGTTTGCATATTCTTTTTTTTTCAGTCTTTACTATCATTTCAGTTTTTGAGAATTCTATTGATATATCCTCAAGCTCAGATTCCTTTCTCAGTGTGTTCAGTCTCTATTAAACCCACCAAAGGCACTCTTCATTTCTTTTACAGTGTTTATCTCTAACATTTCTTTTGGGTTCTTTCTTAGGATTTCCTCCTCTCTGCTTACATTGCCCATCTGTCTTTTCGTGCTGTTTACTTTATCCATTAGAGCCTTTAGTATATTCATCACAGTTGTTTTAAATTCCTGGTCTGATAATTCCAACATCCCTGCCATGTCTGGTTCTGACACTTGCTCTGTCTCTTCAGATTGCTTTTTTGTTTTTTGGGTTTTTTTTTTTTTTTTTTTTTTTTTGTCTTTTGGTATGCTTTGTAATTTCTACTTGATAGCTAGACGTGATGTAGCGGGTAAAAGGGACTGCTGTAAATGGGTTTTAGAAATGTGGTGGTGACGTGTAGGGGGCAGGGAAGCATTTCTAGAATCCCGTGATTAATTCCCAGTGTTTTGAAAGCCTGTGTCTCTACCCGGTGAGCTTCACAAGTGGTTTCTCACTTTTTTATCTCCTCTCTTGGGCAGGAAAGAATGGCTGCAGTGGGTTAAAGTTTAGTATTACCCTTTTCTCTGGGACTTAGATTCTGATAATACCCAACTGATTAGGCTCTGATTAAATAGTTTCCCCTGAGGGCAGGCCTTGTTAGACAGAACAAAGTACGATAGCATAGTTCAAAATGGTTTCTTCCCCTTCCCCTGCTGGAAGCCTGAGGGGATTTTTCTCTGATAGTTAACTGTAGCAGCCGGGTTGAGCTCCTGCGGAAAATCTCACAATGCTGGAGCCCCCCACCCCCAGTCCTCATGACTGGGAGGTCTTCCAGTTTTTACCACTGAGTGTTGTCCACACTGAGGCTCTAGCAGTTCGTCAATTACAGTTCAGGTGTCCATACCCTGATCCAGGTCCTGCAGAGGGACCCTGCTCTAGTAAGAAAAAACTTCCTGTATTCACCTGTCTCTCCAATCTTGGGAGTGCTCTGCCTTGTATCATCCCCTCTCTTAACAGAATCAAGAGAGTTGATTTTCCAGTCTGTCTGGCAACTTTTTATTTGTTAGGATGCAGTGATGACTTCCAAGCTCCTTACATGCAGAACCAGAAAATGGAAGTCAGAGGATTGAGTCTGAAGTTCAGGGGTGAGGTCTAAGCTTGAACTAGGACGTGGAGAGTTGTCAGAACGTTGTTTAAAGTGGTGGTAGGTGGAATAAGGATGCCCCCAAGATGTCCACATCCTAACCCTGAAACGTATGAATAGTTACCTTGCATGGACAAAGGGGCTTGGAGGTGTTTTTAAGTTAGGAATCTGGAGATGGGCAGATTGCCCTGAATTGTCCTTGTGAGGCCAATGTAACCACAGGGGTCCTTATGAAAGGGCCAGAGTCAGAGAGACAGGGAGAGGGAGGAAAAAATAGAGGAATAGAGAGAGAGCCTGGAAGATGCCCGTGCTGCCAGCTTTGGGAATGGAGGAAGGGACCATGAGGGAAGGAATGCAGGCAGCCTCTGGAAGACAGGAAAGGCAAGGAAACAGATTTTTGCCTGGAGCCTCCAGAAGGCACACAGCTCTGCCGACACCTTGATTTTAGCCCAGTGAGCCTTCTAATCTCCACAAGGATTAAGAAAATGTGTTGATTTACGCTAGTAAGTTCATGGTACTTTGTTACATCAGCCCGAGGAAACAGACTGGATGGCATCACCTAGAGAGTGAGTGACAGCTGATAAATAGCGCTAGAATATTCCTCTTCTTATCCTTCATCTAGACAGCTAGGTTCCTTTTGGTCTCACTGGTTACAGAACCTACATAGGCCCAATTCCATTCTCACTTCAAATCACTTTCTGCCCCGCTGGGATGGAGTAGATGCAAGGTTTGCTCCCTGTGACCTTCTGGCCTTGGTCTGAAGGTTTTTCTTTACTTGATCTCCAGGATTTTGAAGCATGTGTCTTGATCACTAAGTCTACCACTTGATCTCCAGCTGTCTGGGTACTTTCAAGGCTTCTAGCAACTTTGACCTTGTTCTGTGTCACCGGGCTTCCTCAACTTCTTGATGGTTAGTTTTGGAGCTGTTTTGGAGCCTGGAGACTCTCCTCTTTGCTTCACTCGTTATGGAAGCTGGACTGGATCCTGATGGAAGAACCAAGCAGCACTCGGAGAATTTGGAGGATCGGAGGTTTATTTAACACCGGTGGGCTCAGAGGAGACTTCTCCAAAGGTCTGAGCCCAGAGTATAAGCAGGGAGGGTAATTTATAGCCTTCTACTTCCGCGTACTTGGTACTTTTGGCACGTGCGGGAAATGGGGTAGGAAAGAAGAACCTGGAAGGGCTTTGAGACAGGGACTTGAATTCTCTTGCTGGTTTGGTCAGCCATCCTAGAGTACAGTTTTTTCCTTATCACATTCTTCTGATTTTGAGACTCTTGCCTCTACTCAACAATATATGACTTTCAGGGATCCATTCTTTCCTTTAGTCAGCATAGTATGCCCATAGATAGTTTAAAATGCAGGAAACAAAATTTAGAGAGTTGAGACAACCTGCTTAGGGTCCCTGGTGGCAGACCTAGGTTTGAAGGCAGATTGGTCTCCAGGAAGAGTCCCTGCTCTTTGCTAGGACACTACCTGGACTCTTGATTTCTTAATATTCTGAGTTGATTTGCCTCCCGTGAAAGTTGACAATGCCTCTCCTTAGCTAAACTGAGGAAGATTTAATGCCTTACCTGCCAGGCCCAGCCCAGACCTCTTCTGCCCCTGTTCTAGCAGATGAACACGCCTTAGCTGCTCTGCGTGTCTGTCTACCTTTGTAAACCTTCCATAGATATTTAAACACTTAACTAAATACATTTCAGAACATTTGTATTTGCATAATCATTTTGACAATCAATCGAAGAGTTAAAACTTCAGTTCTTTCTCTCGCCAATGGAATAGGGGGTGAACTCCATATTAAATACTAAGTAAAAACCCTTCGATCCCTTGCTTGAAAGCTCTATCCTCTCTCTCCCTTCAAACCAATCAGTCAGTGAGCAAAAAGTATGCCATTAAGAATGCTGTAGTTTGGAAATGTTGCCATTATGCCTAAGAAAATTATTTCTAGAAACTGCTCCATTCATTAGTTCTTATTTCACTTCAGATCGAAGACCTGTCTCTGGACTGAAGACAGAAACCCAAGAGCAGCCTGATCAGTGAATAAGCAATGCAGCTCCCTCAGTCCTCAGGAGTGCAGTTGCAGGAGACTGAATGTGAAACTTCTATAATGAAAAGTAGGGTCAGAATTGTTATTTTTATTCAACCTTTACATCACTGGAGAATTGTCAGTCTCCAAATCCGGGCTGTTTCTGAGTATGGGAGACCTCCAAGGAGGGCTTTTCCAGGTCCATAGTTCTAGTGGGGCAACATAATGGCACTGGAGGTTGACTCCAGTTTCCTCAATGGGCCGCTGCTGACCTCATGGTGAGTCCGGGGGAGAAGTCAGGCTCTGCGTAAGGCAGAGCTGTTGAGGACAGGCTGGCATGATCGAGGTCTATACGGCAGGTTGAACGTGAGCTCTGAGCCCTTTCCCGTGTCAGCAGTTCCTTCGACACGGATGGTGTGGTGCTGGAGACGGCAGAGACCCCAGAAGCACAGCCCTCGTGTTTTAGGGGGTGTGTACCGCTCCTCAGACTACCTCCGCTCTAAGGACACACAAAGATGAATGGCCAGCCCGAATGACAGGGCCACTTCTCTCTGCAGGCTGCATACAGAGCGCTTTGTGCTCCTGACGGTCGCCAATACTTCCCCTCTGGCAGCGGCGCGCTGGCTTCCCTAGCGCGGCGGAAAGTAACGCTTGTTTCTGAATTGGTTAGAGTTCAATCTCAATTATGTCTGGGAACGACACACGTTCCTTTCCGCCTTCTCTGTGACTGCAGTGTTAATTTTCAAGTAAACGTGTGCAAGTTGCTTTCAAGTGGAAATCGCCACACAGCATTGACATCTATGGGGCACTCCGTTCGGAGCCTTCCTGGCCCCGGAACCGCAGAGGTGCTGAGCCTGTGCCGGGGGCTCACTGTTTCCCGTGTTCGCGCTTACCGCGCCCCCCCTCCCCCCTCCCGGGAGTGAGGCTGCCAGACGTCATTTGAACAGGATGGCATTCAAATCTGCCTCTCCTCCTCCCACAGCAAGCATAACTTCAACTTTTCCCTAAGTGGTATAAAGCCGGAGGCCCAGACCAGTCCAAGAAGGATAAGAAAGAGGATATAATTTAATTTGTTTGCCCTTTAAAAGTAACTTTTATTATGCACACAGCTGGCTCCGTAGATTTCCATGAGGTAGCATGCCCACCAAGAGTAAAGTGAAAGTCCTTTCTCTTGTGCAATGTTAAGTTCTACCTTTATTGCTTTTTTGAAGCTTTGGTATTTCAGCGTACGCTGTTTCTGAATTCCTTTATGTGGCTGCATTGCTGTATGTGGACCTTGATGAAGAAATGAATGTCATGCCCCCCCCCTCCCGCAAGTGGCACACAACACAACAGCTTCCATCCTGAGGCGCACCTGTTTCTAGTATCTGCACAGAAGCAGCCAGGGCGTGCTGCCGCCCAGGCTGCCCATGCAGCTGTTGTTTTGTCACTAAAAAATACAAGGGTATTCATGTAGGTTTCAGCCTCGTGAACTCTGTACTTGGGCTTGTTAAGGGGAGGCCACCAGACTCTGTCTGGACTGCTGATAATAGGTTAGATAAAGATCCCACAGTGACCCTCACACAGCAGTGTTTCTAATAAAGGAAGGAAGTCTCCAACGGTATACAGTCCAGCAGACAGCAGATGTGGACCATGCGAAATTAATGATTAACTGCCCGCCAGTGTGTGTGTCAGGGAACAGTACTGCTCTTTAAGGGGCTTACATAGTCTATGAAAGAAATTAGCTCATGAGAGGGACTCATAAGGATAAAAGAAAAAAACTTAAGGAGAGGCTTGACATATCCTGCTTTTCTCACAGAGCAAAAAGCTGAACATGATGGTCTCCTTTTTACAGTGCGAAGTTCTGATTCCGAAGTCGGGGCAGATCATCCACTTGTGAAAACAAGACATGAACATTCCTGTTACTCCTTCAAGGGGGAGAGAGATGGTGTGCACTCAAATTGAACTCTAAGTGTACCAGAAAGAAGGGGGAAATTATCCAACAATTATCTCAGACACAGAAGACCGTGAAACCAAAAATATTAGGAAAGTGACAGCAAAGTAGTAAATAAGACTTGATGTTCATAATTCATTATCCCTTTGTATTTAAAGGGGCTTTAAAATGCTCAGAAATCCTCATCAAAATTTACAGGTAAAAGTAAAGGTAAATGTTAGGTGAGTATTAGCACCCTTGTAATTCATCGAAGACATGTGCAAGGAATATAATCTCCCAAATACCTTTTATCATGTTAATTTCTCCACGTGACTTAAATTTTCATATTGAATCCCTGTGATGGCTCAGCCGATTAAAAAGATAATAGGAATCCAAGAAGTTCTGTGATCAATATAAATCTTGAAATGTTCATTTGGCTGAAGACCCCTTGGGGTCCCTGTGCCTCAGCCAGCCCTCTGGACCCTCCAGAATGTCTCTGCTCCGCTCAAGCAGCACATCTTTGCAAAGACAAAATTTAAGTTTTGAGTGACTGCTCATAGTACTTCGTGTCTGGTACATGGTGCTTCCTTTTGAGGAAGGGGTAAAGTCAGTGCGATTCTGTATATAGAAATTGGGAGTGGGAGTGGGAGAACATGTTAAAAGGAACTAGTAAAGGAGGAGGAGGAAACTCTACAGTTTTTTGTCTTACATCTAAGTCTTCCTGTAGACTGATTTGGAGCTCCTTACTGAACTTTGTTTCTTCCTGCCTGCACCGCCATCCCGCCTCTTCCATCCAGAAAGGCTGGTTTATTTGCTATTACATTTGCTGTTTCTTCATATGTTCTCTCTTCTGCTTCGTGAAGTTCCCGAAATTAATCACTCCAACACACACACTTCTTTTTCTTTTCTGAGTTTGATTCATTTTCTGTCTTTATTATGTCATTTAATTAGTTCATTCTCATATAGTATTTTTTTGTTTTAAAAACATTTTAAGTTCCTCGAGGGCAGGGAAGATATATATAAGTTATATATATGTATGCTTAACATAAATATGCTCAAATTGTTCCCTAATATGCCAATTGTATTTCAACAAATTTGTGTTATGTATGTTTATAAGACAAATCTGTTGCAAATTATTCTTTATACACATGCACACACACTCTCACATATCGGGCATAGAGCTAGATGTGATGAAACAGGTGATTGCTTAAACCTGGAGAACACGTGTTTTACTACTTTTAATCTAGTTTGTTACTTCCTTTTTGCATTTTAGATGGTGTAGTCCTCTTCATATAAGGATGAAATAGCCACATTGAGGCTTCTGAGAACACTTCCCTTCCTACCAAGTCTCATTTGCTCTGGCTGACCCACTTTGGTCCTCAGATTTTTTTCCTCCCAGGTTTGGTGCATTCCCTCACTGCCTATGCCAGTGTGGAAGGACATGGGACTAAACACTGTTTTTAAATGTTATGTACATCAAAACTTCTTTCTTTGCGTCTACAACTGACAGCTGTCCTCCTATTTGAATGTGGAAAGGGGCAGATTATCTTTAGATACATAAATTTTTTTTGAAGATTTTATTTATTTATTTGACACAGAGAGAGAGAGAGAGAGTACAAGTAGGCAGAGCAACGGGCAGAGGGAGAGGGAGAGGGAGAAGCAGGCTCCCTGATGAGCAGGGAGCCTGATGTAGGACTCGGTCCTAAGACCCTGGGATCATGACCTGAGCCGAAGGCAGATACTTAACCAACTGAGCCACCCCGGGTGCCCCTAGATACATAAATATTTAAAATTTATTTATTTTAGAGAGGAAGAGAGTGTGAGCAGGGGCAAGGGCAGGGGGAAAAGGAGAGAATCCCACAAGCAGACTTTCTGCTGAGCTGGGAGCCCATCGGCTCTAGGGGCTCCATCCCAGCACCCTGAGATCATGACCTGAGCCGAAATCAAGAATCAGACGCTTAAGCGACTGCCCCAATATGTAAAATGCTTATTCTGAGCATTTCAGTAGAGTACCTACAAGAGTCCAGGTTGTCTCTTCAGGGGCAGTTATGGGGTCTGGGATCTTGATAGTATATCTGCCAAAATTTCACAATCAGGAAGATAGTAACAGGCCAGCATGCCCACTGAGGGGTTGGCAAGCCAGATTTGTATATCTGGAGAAGTGATTCCTAGATGTTGGAACTTTATATAATCCAGTAAACTTTTTAGAAGTTGGGGTACAAACTTTAAAACTGTAAGTAAGCCTGTTAAAAAAAAGCCATTTCACACAATAATGACCCAAATAAAGGATAATCCTTAAAATTCGATACATCTCACTTTATGAAAAAATAATCACATTATTTTTCTTATTTTCCTAAATCCTATAGGAACATCATAATTGGCCATCACTAGCTGATGGTTTGGCATAAGGAATCTCTGGCCTAGACCAAGCGGAAGAGGTTTAAAACCAAGGTTCCTCTCATCACCTCTCTGGTTGGGAGAGGGGACTCAGTTTTCTTTTGATAGTTTCTTTCATGACCTACTAACCATTTGAGGAGAAAAGCCCTCAGGATAGATTTGGGAAGAGGAAGGGCTCAAACACATGCAAGAAGTAGGAGAATCTTTAAGAGTGCCCATGGCATAGCTTGAATGTACTCAGCTTTGCTACAAAATAATATATGCTTTCTTAGGAGTCTCTGTGCTATGCAAACTCATGCATTTTCATGGGAAGTTATAATATCAGATTTGCACTGGTATGGCTCACGATACACACAATGAACAGAGATACTTGGTAGATGTGTAAAGTGTGTATTTGTACATTCCTCTACAGCTGTTCAGATTCCTGCATTTGCTATAATGTTTTTATTGGACGAAATTGTGTATGTGCAAACATGAGATTTGTGTCACGCTCAAATTGTTCCTAATATATCAATAATGTGGCAAAAAATTTGTGCGTTCACAACATAGTGTAGAACTGTATATGTATATTTCAGAACAATGACAAGTTCAACAAACACTGGATATAACTTAAATCTAAGTGAACTCTGTACAAACCAGGTATCAAAATGGAGTGTCTCCAACTCTTGACTTCAATACATAATAATAGTTTTAAACCCCTAATTGTATAACTTGGGGGAAGTCTAAGCCTCCTTGAGATTTCCATGTCCTTGTTGTTCTGTGGGCCTCTTAGTCTCTGGGGTTTTGAATTTTCAATTTGGGTGCTGTACTCCTTCACTCAGGAGCAAGACTCAAAAAGCCCCCAGCAGTAGGCTCACAAAAAGCACTGGCTTCACATTGGGCACCAGCAGAAAGAGGGATGGGTGTGTGGTCAGGGTACTAAACCTGTTAGCTCCCTCTCTGCGGTCACCCTGGCTGGCTATGTCCTTGGAAGGAGTCCTAGTTCCTGTAAGCCGGTCCTCTCCACGCGGTGTGCTGATAAGCACGACCTCCTCAGCACTTGGAGCCAGAGACAGTAATGGCTGCGCTGGAACCAGCTCTGAGCACTTCCTTGGTTTCCTACGCCTTCCTTGTTCAGTTTTTAAGCACTCCAGATGCCAATTTGCATACGTGCCATCTATTTCTTACTGCAACCGTGACTTGTATACCTGGATACAAATCCTGCTTGTTTAACTCTAAGTGATTGCCTTAATCAGCCTGCGTTCAGTTACCACTCACAGTTGCTGTGAGAATGAGATTGGAATAGAACGATGAAGAGATCGCGCCAGTGAAAAGAGTGGAATAGTCAGCGACTGAAAATTATTGTGATTGTTATTGATTTTTATCTTTTCGCATTCCTTCATATTGAATCTGAGTAACAACTAACCGGGGTTGGGCAACAATCTGAAGGTTGAATTTAAGACAACAGAAACTTTTTCTTTTTTATCGGGTTAAATAGCTTCACAAAGTTTACTCCATGCCACGATTTCATTCACGAAAGTTAAGAACTGATTGTGAAGAATTAAGTAGAATGAACTCCTACCAAGAGACTCGTCATTGGCCCACTCTCATGAATGTGGCAGCTTAGGTCATCTCCCTCAACAAAAGAGGCCTTTATTATTCGGGAAGGCGAATGTTACTATAGTTTTATAGGAGAGAAGTTGGAATATTTACATTGAGCATCTCCTGTAGAACAACTTCTAAACCTGAATGAGAATCGTCTGTTCCGTAAAGCCTTTTTTTAGGCCACGTCTTTGAATTTGTTCATTAGTTTTTTTCACTCTGGATTTTTCCTCTCATGGAATCTGGCTTCTGTAGTTCTTTTTTTCACCTCAGATTCTCTTCGTTTCCCTGACTTCCTAATTTTAGCTCTTTTCCTCTTTGTATTTCCGGATATTACTCCTAAACTTACAAACAAAAACACAGTCAATACACAAGGCGGATGACCCATCTCTGTCGAGCAGCAGGCAGGTTCAGGTGGCAAACTGTTTCTCGGACATGAATTCCTTTCCCTACCTCCTGTAGACTTTAATCACTTTTCACAGCAGCCCATTTGCCTGTGAGGGATCATTGCACAGGGCAGGTAGTGGAGTTAGTAGAGCTTTGGGCATGCTTTCTCGATGGTTAGGGTTTGAGATAATCTCAGGCAGCTACAGTGGCTGGTGAAGATCAAAGGTATTCTGCTCCCCTGAGGTCAAGATCACTCTTGCTTTGCAAGTCTGTGTGTTCTAAAGTTATGTCTGCAGATCCTGCGTTCTCTCCCAAAAAGTTTTAGCAAAAGACATGGAGTGGAAATAAAATCTTAAAGGCAGCTTCTAAGTCACACAAATTCAGCTCCCTGTACTCTTCTCCAGAGATAATTTGTATGTCATAAGCTTGAGGCTTACAGTATATCTCGACCAGTCTTCCTTTCTTCCCATGAGCCATGTTGTACCTTTCTGGATAGAAGAAATGAACAAGTCACCCTGTAATTAATTCTATACCTGACTCCTCACTTTAACCCACCCAGCCTTTACCCACAGGTTGCACGAATTAGCCCAGACCCTATTTGAAGATTTAAAATGAAAAATTAATACCTCCTGCTCAGTTAATTCTTGGACTTTTCACGACGGGTGGAAGTAAAAAAAAAACAAACAACAAAAAAACCCCTCCTATTGTTGACGAAAACTAAGGGAGAAATAGTACTAACTGTCCATGTAGTTTAGGGCTACGGTGTGTTGGAAAAGAAGATGGGGAGAGCTAAAATGATTCAGGTTGTCTTAAGCATCTTTGAATTGCAAGTAAAACATTCTAAACAAACTCACTTAAATGGGAAAGGAGAATTACAGGGATAAAGATATACATATAATGGAGTTTCAAGGCAGGGGAAAGTTGAGTCCTACTGGAGACTAGAACAAGGACCAGGGAAAAAGAGGCAGTGAATTTCCTACCTTTTGTTTCTTGGTCCTACTTCTGCGTACACATCTAGTCCCTTCTTCTATCTGTGCACACAGGCTTTCTCTGCTTCTCCAAAATGTGGTAAACTAATGTTATTCAACAAATTACTGCAGTGATGAAAATATCCTATATTTTCCATATGGTAGCCACTAGCCAGAGATGGCTGATGAGCACTCAAAATATGGCTGGGGTGAAAAAGAATCTGAATTTTTAATCTTAATGAATTTAAATTTTAACGGCTTACATGTGGCTAGTCTCTACTATATCGGGCAGCAAGATGGTAAAAGATAACTCCCCAGTAGTGCCTGCATTTGCATATCCTCAATATGAGCAACTAGCAGACACTGACTAGCCATCTTGAATCCCAGTTCCAGCTTCCCAAGAGAGAAACATTGACTGGCCCAACTTGTATTGGGTACCATCCCTGGTTCGACCAGCTTTGCCAGAGGGATAGGAATATATACTATCAATATGGCATCCAGGGCCAACCCTGATTTATAGGGAGGGAGATGTAATTCTTGAGGAAGATGGTCATGTTCTGCGTAGTTACTCCAAAAGATATCGACTCCTCACGTTAACTTTCTACACTGATTAATTTCACTGATTAATTTTCAAATCACCTTTACTTGCCTATGCAAAATAGATTTAAGATTCTTGTTTATGCAAAAATAGGATTTATGCTTTCAGTAACATCAGGGAGACAGGTTAGTAGGATCAAATAAAACTTTGGGAATAACTCAGAAATCCATTTCTGGAGGCATTGGCCTCAATTTAGTTTTCTCTTTCACAGGCAATTTAGTTTGAGAGGGTAATAGATCACTTGACTAGCACGCTAGGAACACAGGAATATTATTCTCTTGTCTCTTATTTTTTTTTCTGCTGTCAAAATTTATCTCTAGTTTCTAACCAGTGGAACAGATAGAAGAGGCCACATAGCTTTACAATGCTTGACCGTGGGATGGAGCCTTCTGCCCTGGTGTTAAGCAACCTTTCTTGTGTGGGTAGATGAAGAGTGTCAAGTACAGTTTAAGGTCAAATCTCTCACATTTCTTAGGTGGTGCCCTTGATTTAGTCTAAGTGCTTTGGCCCTGTCTATCTGACCACCCCATCTGTCCTGACCTTTGAGACCTATTGGCTCATTAAGATCTCGGTTATTGACATCTGACTTATTCTAGCCTCGGGCTTTGCTTTATCACTTCCCAACCTTGCATGCTCCTTGATCCCAGTTTTTAAATCCATTTCCCAACCTCTAGCTTGCCCTGATCCATATCAGGCATAGTTCCTGATTACTCAGATTTTCTGTCTTCACCATCTGCCCTGAGGGCACCGGTCTGATGAGTTCCACTGTCTGGATGACAGATATGTTCTTTAGCAAATGTTTTGAACATGTTTCCTATGTTTTTGTTAAAAAGTACATGGATGTAGTGCAGTGGTATCTCAACTAGTGAAAATCTATGTTCTAACAACTTTTCTTAAATATTGCCAGAAACTTTATACACTGGAGTGCAATAATCATAAAGCAATAGGACTTGCATTTCTATTGTCAAGAAAAATCATCCCAAAGGATGGCTGCATTATCTTTTAATACCTATTTTAGACCCATCTTCTAATTATTTTTACTTCATAGGCCAATGTACTATCTGGCTTTGAAATTATTATTGCTTGGTGCCCAGACATGTGGAGTTACACATTTACATGCAGTTTTTATTCTATAGAGACGTGACTGATTTTGGTCTGGTAAAAAGATATATAATGGTTTATTGCCTTGTAGGACATTTATCAGGTTTGTGTCAAACTAGCTTACTCTGATATTCATTTTTGTATCTCTTAACACCTGGAGATAGTTCCTTAAAATGTTTTTGGAAACAACTTTACCTCCTACTGGTGTCCTCATTAATTAATGAGTTGAATAAATTGTGCACATGTTCATGGCATATTTGAGTCGGTTCTTAAGTTATGAAAATTTTGCCAATGCACATGAGATAAAAAGTATCACAGGACTAAAATAGTATTAGAAGCAAAATCAAATGTGAATCTTGTGGGGGAAGGAGGAGGAGCTGCACCAAAAATAGTGAGGTTGAAAGGAGAGAGGAAACAGATAGGCGTTGAGTCAGGGAAGAACATGCCAGAAAGGAAACTTTAGATAGAACAGGGAGCTCCAATAAGTACACAAGAGTTATCCTGGAGTAATTCTGCCCCTCACCCTGCCACTAAGAAGTCACGGAGGAAGATCCTCACGAATGAAAAATATTAATAGATATATGTCTACATATATCTGCAGTTTTCCTCACGGGACGCAAAAAGTTCAATACATGAAAAAACACAACATTTTCCCCCCATTGTGGCTTAGGGTGATACCCTGAAACTTGTGACACTAGATTTTCTTCGATTAGCTGATATTAAGTGATTCATTTTAATAGAGAAGAAAGTGATAGCTTTAGAGGGCAGTAGAGTGGGATGCGGAGGGATTGGCATCGAGGAAGAGAAGAGGGAGAAGTGTGAGGAACAGAAGGCAGTCTGTGTAATGCTTTGTCTTCAAAATATTTGTGATTTTCTAAAGTATTTTCATTTCTTTTTAAAATAGAGACTTCATTATTAAAAGTTTATTCCCAAATAATTCATTAAATGAGTCATTGTTACCACTTTTTCCCTTTCCTCAGAAGTAATAACATTATGGCCAGGGGATCCAACTTCTAGTCACATCAACCGTTTGCAAACTGTGTGGTTGGTCAGAGTCGGCGTGAGTATATTATTTCTTCATCCAGCTATTTTTAAGAATGAGCAGAACTATCTATTTTAACTTCTGAGTCAGGTTCTATTTAAACATAACACTTTTAATTCTGGTTTTTATCTAACTCGTGAAGGAGAATGCCACGTTAATAAAACAAGATAAAATAAGAGATCTCATTTTGAAAAAGAGTTTTCACTTTTTAAGTTCCTAATGTGAATTCCCTAAGTAGGGAATTTTCCCAGTGTATTTAAAATACAAATTTATTAAAGGAGGAGAAGAGATTTCCAGAAACACATGTGCCATGTAATGTGAAGTACTACTGAAACCTATCTACCTTGGTCAAGATAATTAGATGAGGAGTCCCTATGTCACATTAGCTGGCACCTTCAGTTTCTGGGATGACACCAAGAAACAGCTATAATGTAAGCAGTAGAATTCTTGCTTTTTTTTCCTCCCCTTCCTTTCTCTCTCTTCTTTCTTTGTCTTCTTTCCAGGCTATGTTGTTGCAGAGACAGGTCCAGGGCTCTCCGTTGGGGCTAAAATGATTGATTCCTGTCTGGGAGAGGACTCTTGCGGGGATTGAGTACTCTCAATCCAGCCAAGGTAGAAATTAGTAGAGCAATATCTATCTTGCATAGGTCCAGCTGCTGAAAGAATGGCCAGCAGTCTGTCACTTAAATTATTATTCAGATTTATGTTCCTAAGAGGCTCTGGGCAGATATGCTAGAAGGCCACTTTGTGAACTTTGGATGGCAGCTACTTTGAGAGGGTTCTGAAGGACACTGGAGCGCTCGTGGGAAGACCACTCTGCTTGGGTCGGCCCCTGAGAACTGCGAGAGGCAGGAGCCCCAGATGCCTGGAGAAGCTGCTTAGAAACACCATTAGAAACTCTGTTCATGTGGAGTATGGAGATTGTTGACCGTTGTTATATCCCTCAGTGAGGAGAAGCAATAAATTTCTTGTCCAGAAATCTACTCGCATGGGGTCTCCAAATTACAACGAAGAGTTTTCCTACTCCCCATGTAACCGGAAACTCAGCCCTCAGATTCTTGGCAGGAAAGATTTTGAGTTAAATGTGACGACAGACTGAGAAGCTTCAAGCTCCGTTGGTAAAGCAAGTAGGGGGAAAGGCAAGAAAAGCACTTCCTTAACCTCCACCCAGATTGCAAATTTATTTTTGTGTCTTCGAGATAGGTTGTGTTCAAGCTTTCTGGCAAAATGACAAAATGAGATTTTTCAAATTTACCTTTACACTTCACAGATATGCATGGTACCAGACTTACCACTGAAAACAGAACAAAACAAAAAACAAAACAACAAAACAAAAAAACCCAAAACACAGTTAAGCTTCTAGCCTGTACTGTTGGGTTTGTTTTTTTTTCTTCTTTCCATTAATGGGTTCTTTCCAAGACAGGAAATCAACAAGACAGAAAATTTATAGCTAGTCTAAGTTAAAGAATGCTGTTCTGAGCACTGGATTTTCTTTTCTGCTTTTAAATATCCCCATTTGTCTTCACATTTTCTTTTCCAAACCCCTCCCCATCCCATTCCATGCGGTAAATGCTTAATATGCTAACACTTAGGAGAACAGAAGGCTTTCTCCAGAGAGAGTCACAGAGCTGTTCTGTGTGACTGCCAGAACGCGGACCTGAACCTTCCCTGCCCTGGGGGATGCAATCTGTCTCCAGTCCCTCGGCAGACAAGAGGCCCGGGGGCACCTTGGACTAGCTTTTTCCTTCCAGAATTGGAAGGTGGCTTTAAAGATGGAGGGAACTCTCCAGAGAGATTTTTTTTAATAAGGCTATCTATGGAAGTGACCAATGGAAAAAGACTCTGGCTAGGCACGTGCCTTTTTGTCAGCAATTTCTCTCTTCACTCCATACCCTCGTTCTGTTAAAGGTGTTCTTCGAAAAAGTTATGTTTCTTCCAATATGCCTTTTAGTAGTATGCACGGAGATGATTAAGATAGGGTGCTGATCTTATAATTATAGGAGTCATGATGCATCATTATGTGAGGCAAACGTTTAAAAAGAGAAGGAAAGATATAATACATGTTTGTCTATTAGTAGCTTGGAATTGTGAGAGTCACAGAGACAGAGGGGATGTTATCATAGACTCCATTTTTTTAATTCATTCTTTTTAATTTAAAAATAAAAGAACTGAGAGTTTTCCAGCAATAAAATTGGCAAAGATTATTTTTATATGATCACATCTGCTAGTATGAGCAGGAGACGAGGAAATTGGCATTTTAAACATTGCTCGTAGTATAAATTTTTGGAAGACAATTAAAATACACAATTTACGGATTAAATGACAGGACATCTGGGGTTCGCTTTAAAATTGTCTAGTAGGATGGGGTTGGAGGGAAGTTGAGTAGGAAGAATAAAACAAGGTTAATTGCATATTAATAATTGTTGAAGCTCACCAATGAATAAATGTGGATGCATTACACTATTTCCTCTAGTTTGTATATGTTTAAATTTCCATAATCATTTAAAAAGAAAAAACACACATGTCTTTTCATTCATACGTGTATTCATTAAATGCATGTCTCTGCAACTATGCTAGGCATAATTCTATGTGCTGGGGATATGGTAAGGAGTAAATTTATCTCTGCTCTCAATGAGCTTAATTCTAGGGGCAAGAAGAGGGCTATAAAGACATAAAAAATGAACATAAAATATAGCAAGTGGTGATCGCTGCTATAAAAGCAGGAGCACGTTAAGGAACTGTCGAGGTGAGACTAGTGTGCTTTTCAGGACAAGGTCCTTATGGGAAGCCTTAGGCAGAGAAATACAGAAACCTAGGAAGCAATCTCTGTGACTATCTGGCAGAAGAATATTTCAGCAATGTTCCAGGAAGAAGAAACAATAAATGCAAAGGCTGTGAGGCGAAAGCATGTTTGGTGTGCTTAAGAACTACCAAAGACAATCCGTGATGGTGATAGGGCTGTGAGATTAGAGAGATACCCAGAGACAAGATGGTTTAGGGCCTTGCAAATCATTGGAAAGACACTGGCATTATTCTGAATGAGATGGGAAGCCATTAGGGTTTTGAACAGTTGGATGACAGAATCTAGCCGTTCTAGGAGTCCGTCGGAGATGGGGCGAGAAAGAGTGGAAATAGACCAGAGGCAATCTCTCGTCAAGGTGAGAAATGACGCTGAAGAGATCCGTTCAGAAGCCATTGGACTTCTGGACCTTTTGATGGCAGAGTCAATAGGATGTCCTGATAGATTGGATATGTAGAATGAGAGAGAAAAAGATGACTCTAAAGTTTTTTGGCCTGAGAAACCAGATGGATGGAGTTGTTATCTACATATATGCAGGTAAAAAAACAAAAACAAGTATTGGGTTTTATATATGTGAAAGTAGAGGTAACTTTGGACAGATGTTCAGTCGTTGGTTATATAGTCTGGAGCTTAGAGGAGAGGTGCAGCAGGGACTTACAGTCGATCTCTGCAGAACGCGAGGGTTAGGGATGCTGACCTCCCCCCCCACACCCTCATCCCACCACTCCTGCTAGGAAGTCAAAAATCTGCAGATATAGTTTTGACTCCCCCGAAACTTTAATAACCTACTGTTGAATGGAAGCCTTACCGATGACAGTTGGTTAACACATATTTTGTATATGTGTTATATACTTATTATTAAAATAATGTAAGCTAGAGAAAATGTTGAGAAAATACCTTTACAGAACTGTACTGTATTTATTGAAAGAAATCTGCATGTAAGTGGACCACAGTTCAAATTCACGGTGTTCAAGAGTGAACTGATTAAGTGTGGAAGTAGTTGGTATAGAGATGATAGCTAAGGCCACGGAACTAAAGGAAATCACCAAGAGCAAGTGTCAGTAGAGAAGAGAAAAGGTCCAAAGTCTGGGATACTTACATTTTTGGTGTTAGATGTTAAGGAAGGTGAGGAAGAATCAGCAAAGGAGGGTGGAGAACCACAATTAATGCCCCTAAAGTAAAGTGACCAGAGTATTTCAAGAAGTAAGAACAGATTGACTGGGCCCAGAGCTGCTGCTGGGCCAAGAATGATGAGGACTGAAGTCTGCTTTGGCTACTGGGGGGCACACTGCTGTTCAGGATAGTGGTGGAACAGAAGCATGATTGGAGTTTTTTAAGATAGAAAAGGGAGACAGCGGTAACAGTAAGTAATGACAACTCATGTAAGGGATCTTGCTGTAAAGGAGATGACTCCGCAGTGTGGCAGGGAACTAGTAGCAAGCTCAGTTTAGGGAATTTGGGCTTTTAATAAATGGACGGCTTCCAACGGTTTGGACGGGGAATAGGGAAGCCACAAAGGACAGGGCATTACTGTGGGGCTATTACTTCCCCATCACAGCCGATGAGGTGAGAGGAGGGAGCCATTACCAGAACCTGGAGAGAGAAGGAAGTAGAGGTCTGTGGGGGTGGGCTGTCTGGCCGGAGCTGTGATGCTCTGTTGAAGGATGCGAGTAATCCCAGGCCAACTTTCCAGGTAAAGGAGAAGTCAAGGGAGAAAGTACGCCAACTTCACTGTCCTCTCTTCATCCCTCCATTCATTCTCTTGCTCCATGCCTTAGTATTTGAACCCAACTCAAAGCAAGAGGGCCTGGGAATTTGTCAGGGAAGTCCATGCAGATCCGTTTCCTGAGACAAGAGGCGGAGAGTGGGTCTGGAGGGTTAAAAGGAAGATACTCACACAAAGATCAGAAATGGACCAGCAATGTGAAGGCACTGCTCTCCCCAAGAAACACTTAGTTTGTATCCCAGGTTGACCTACTCATGCTTCTTGTACCTACGAATTCTACAGATGTCTTATATTATTTGAAGTTGAGCTCCAAGGCATCTATGTGGGGCCCTAATAACATGTTCTGCTTTGGCTCTGTTTCTTATAGGAAAAATCACATACTCAAATGTCTGGTTGACATATCCTTCTGACCAGAACTGTGAATTTCCAATTCTGTGCTGAGGAACTAGAAACATGATTTTGTCACATTGTTGCTGATGCTGGGATAGTAGCTAGATATTAACAATAGGTCAAAGGTTGAGCTTGAGAAAGCCCAGCACTGGACAGAATATTGCCACAGTTGAAGCCCCATTTGTGGACACTGTAGGTGGTGGATGTAAGGTGGATGGTAATTGTGATGAAATTGCATCAATGATTAATAATTATCAATTCACTAGAAAGCACTCATTGAGCACCTACTCTGAGCTGAAAGCTAGGTTGACAGTTGTGTGGGAAAGAATACAGAAAGTGGTCTTTGTGCTCAGAGAACTTACTTAGCTGGAGGTACAATGAATCCACAAACCAATAAAAATAATAAGATGTAATTAAGTGTAGAATTGTTTCTTACAGTCCATAAATTCTATGCATTTCAGAGAAAATGAGAAGGATGATATTGATTAGGAGTGTGATACAATGATCTTGATCTGAACTTGGAGGGAGGAGTGGGGCTTGAAAAACAAAGTCTGGAAGGATTTTCGGGGGGAACTAAACAACCAAGGGCTTTTGGAGCTGAATTGAAGGACTCAAGGAGCAAGCAAGGGCAGGGATGATGGCAGATAAAAACTTTTTTTTTTTCTTTTTAAATAAACTTTCCCAAGTTAAGGAAGAAGAAGAAGAAGAAAAAAAAAAGAAACTTTACATTCTTGAGCCAATTGACTGTAACATGACATGAGGATTAACTTCTTTAAAAATCTTTGGAGAAAGGCAACCACTTGGTAGGGAGGTGATTTAGTTTAACAGGTCATTAAACAGGTTAGGAAACATGAATTTTCATCTCCTTAATGACTCTTTTGATATCAAGTCCTTCAGCCACTCTGACCTTATGTCAGGGAAGGCGTACTTACCGACTGCTTCCTCTCTGCTGGGCCTCTTGTATACCTTATATTATTTTGTTCTCATAACCACCCTAGGAGTCATCTGGGTTTTATTTTTATTATTTTTTTAATGTACATTATACAAATGAGGAAACTGAGACTCAGAGAAGCCAAGAAACTTACCAAGGTGCTTAACTAGAAGCAGTAGCGCTGTGATTCAAACTTAAGCCATCTGACTTGGCGACACCAGAGTGTCGCCGACTGTCTTGGTTTCAGAAGGTGATAGCGTCGTTCCCTAGTCCCGCAATGGAAACACACTCAGGGAGGTTGAAGTAAATTCCGCTCTTCTAGCCCTTGTCCATTTCTGTTTTTCCATCTTGTGATATGGCATGACTTAAATCATAACATAGCTGCATGTTTCACAAGAGAACGCCTTGAAAACTGCAGTATCTGTTTTCAAATAGCACGGAAATTCTAGAGGCCAATGTGTTTTCTAAGAGTGAAAAGTTCTTGGCCCAGTACCCAGGCACAAGAGTCCCCTGCTATGTGCCTCCGTGGAAACGGGCCAGGGATGTCCGCAGTGACGCGGCAGAGGAATGTAGCCCTTGGAGAGATAGGCAGGGAGGGCGCTCAGCAACAGGAGGAAATGGCTCCATTTCAGTAACCTGCAGGACTTGGAATTCACAGGAAATGATTTCTTCCCTTGTGGGAGCTGAGGCATCCAGTAAATCTGAGGGCCTGTCAGAGGGGCAGCCACCCCTCGGCTTGCTGATTACATTTGCAGTTAAAACCCAAAAAACCCCACTTGTGATAGTTCTGACTTTGAAAATTATATCTTACAGGGATCTTTGCTAATGCCTCCTCTACAAAACAGATTTCCTCTTCACTGAAAATCCCTGCAGCCCGCAGAGATAAGCCGCCGGTGTAGATACGAAGCAGAGCCTTTTCCCCCCAAATGCAGGTAGAATGGGACTTTGGTGTGTTAATCAATTTCTACATAGTCCAATCTGCCTGGAAACTTAGGGTAATTCCTAAAAATGCCACCCTTTACCTCCGATTCACAGAAAACTATTCATGTTGCTTTTGAGGTTTTAAGCCTGGTGTCTGATTGGTTTCCCCACTGGGGCCAGGGTTTGGTTAAGAGCATTGCATTCTTAAGTCAACTGAAAGGCTGACTATTTAGCAACCCAGAAGATGTCGGTGTAGATTCTTGAAAGTTCTTCATGAATAAGCGCTGGTTCCTCAGGAGGCACGTTCAGCTGGGAAGTCACTGTGGCCCTTTCTTTTTCCTTTGCCGGACCTGGAATTTTAGAAGTCTCTGATGTGTGGAGCAGGGGGGATAAAGCACTTGGTGAAAGTCTTTAAAAAACATGTCTTTTGTACACCCCAGCCTCCGAAGGGGCCCCTGCGAAAAAGTCAGACTGGATAGAAATGATGATTTAATGCGGCTCCTTTGGTCTGCGGACCCATCCTCTTCTATTCCACAATGGGAATCTCCATCAAAGAAGAATAGTAATATAATGGAATATTTGGTCAAATTTCAACTTCCGAGTAAAACCCTCTTTAGGTTCTTCCTGTGCTTCCGGTTAACATTTACTAGGAAAGGTAAGCAGGTAAGCAAGGCTGCACATTTGGACATAGACGGAGCTCTCTCCGCAGCTTCGGAGCCACAATAGCGTCGCTCTTTTTGTCGCCCCTTCACATGACCCCATGCAGGGCACCTTTCTCTCCATCATCCTGTCCATCTTCCCTTTGTCTGCTCTCACCTTCTGCTTTCCTCCTCCTTCCCTTCCTTCTTTCTTCCTTTATATCTCTTTGTACTTCTTCTTTCTCCATCCCTCCCTCCTCCCTTCTCCCAAAAACAAATGACAAACACAGATACACTCAAAACCCTTGAATATCCATTGTATTGAGGAACACGATGGTTTCCAGCCAGTCTGACATCACATTCTATTTAGCCTTTTTTGGGTGTGTGCCTTCCGAGCAGGGCAGGGCCCAGCCCATTTCCAGTATGTTCTTGCTTTTAGACTGCTCTTCTAAAATTATTTCAGTAGCATTGGAGTTAGAAACAATTTGAAGTACTATCATGGATCATTATCTCCATACAGGTTTTTTTTTTTAAATTACAGTTGACACATAATATTACATTATTTTCAGGTGTACAGCATAGTGATTGGACGAGTCTCCACATTAGGCTATGCTCACAAGTGTAGCTACCATCGGTCAGCACACAACGCTCTTACAATAATTTTGACTATATTCCCTATGTTGTACATTTTATCCTCATGATTTATTCATTCTGTAACTGGAAGCCTGTATCTCCTACTCTCCTTCACCCATTTTGCTTATCCCTCTACCCCTCTGGCAACCATCCGTTTGTTCTCTGTATTTATGGGTCTATTTCTGCTTTTTGTTTTGTTTTAGATTTCACATATAAGTGAATTCGTATGGTATTTGACTTTCTCAATCTGGCTTCTTTCATTTAGCAAAAAACCCTCTAGATCCACCCGTGTTGTTGGAAATGGCAAAAATCTCATCCTTTTTGTAATGGCTGAGTAATATTCTCTTGTGGTGTGTGTGTGTGTGTGTGTGTGTGTGTGTGTGTACGATATATATGTGTGTGTATAAACACATGCCACATCAACGTTTTCCATTCATCTATCGATGGACTCTTGGGCTGCTTCCATATCTTGGCTATTGTAAATAATGCTACAATAAACATAGGAGTGTGCATATCTTTTCAAATTAGTGTTTTTGTTTTCTTTGATAAATACCTGGTAGAATTACTGGACATATGATATTTCTATCTGTAAGTTTATGAGGAACCTACATACTGTTTTCTACAGTGGCTTCCCCAATTTACATTGCTACCAACAATGCATGAGAGTTCCTTTTTCTCCATACCCTGAGCAATACTTGTCATTTCTTTTTGCTTCTAGCCATTTTGACAGGTGTAAGGTGATAGCTTATTGTAATTTTGGTTTGCATTTCCCTTGCATTTGCATCACATGATTAGTGATTTTGAGCATCTTTTCACATGTCTATTGGCTATCTGTGTATTCTTTGAAAAGTCTGTTGAGGTCTTTTACTCATTTTTAAATCAGATTCGGGTTTTTGTTTTTTTTAAGATTTTATTTATTTATTTGACAGAGAGAAAGGGATCACAAGTAGGCAGAGAGGCAGGCAGAGGGAGAGGGGGAAGCAGGCTCCCTGCTGAGCAGAGAGCCTGATGCAGGGCTCCATCCGAGGACCCTGAGATCATGACCTGAGCTGAAGGCAGAGGCCCAACCCACTGAGCCACTCAGGAGCTTCCGGGTTTTGTTTTTGTTTGTTTGTTTTTTTGGGTTATTTTGGTGTTGAGTTCTACAAGTTCTTTATATATTTTGGATATTAACCACTTATTGGAGATATCATTTGTGAATATCTTCATTCAGTGAGTTGCTTTATTGTTTTGTTGATGGTTTCCTTCACTGCACAAAATCTTTTTATTTTGGTACAGTCCCAATAGCTTATTTTTACTTTTGTTTCCTTTGCCTGAGGAGAACTATCTAGAAAAATGTTTCTAGACCTAGCTAGAAAAAAGCCAATATCAAATAAAGTATTGCCTGTGTTTTTTTTTCTAGGAGTTTTAATCACTTTGAGTTTATTTTTGTGCGTGGGGTAAGGAAGTGGTCCCATTTCACTCTTTTGTGTGTACTGTCCGGTTTTCCTAACACCATTTGTTGAAGAGACTGTCTTTTCCTCATTGCATATTATTGCCTCCTTTGATGTAGATTAATTGACCATATAAGCATGGGTTTGTTTCTGTGTCTTTATCAATTTTGTTGTCTTTGTGTTAGTACTATACTGTTTTGATTACTATAGCTATGTAGTATTTCTTGGAAATCTGGGCTTGTGATTCCTCTAGCTTTCTTCTTTCTCTAGATTGCTTTGGGGTCTTTTGTGATTCTATACAAATTTTAGTAGCATTTTGTTCTAGTTTTGTGAAAAATGCTGTTGGTATTTTGATAGGAATTGCATTGAATCTCTAGATTGCTTTGGATAGTATGGACCTCTTAATATTAATTCTTCCTACTCATGAGCATGGAATATATTTCCATTTGTGTCATTTTCAATTTCTTTCATTAGTGTTTTATAGTTTCCAGAGTACAGGTCTTTCACCTCCTTGGTTAAATTTATTCCTAGGCATTTTATTCTTTTTGCTACAATTGTAAATGGGATTTACTCATTAATTTCTCTTTCTGCTACTTCATTATTATTGTATAGAAACACAACGAATTTCTGGGCATTAATTTTATATCCTGCAACTTTACTGAATTCTAAATTCTTCTAATAGTTTTTTGGTAGACTTCATATGGTTTTAAACGTTGAATTGGCAGAATTCATATCTTCATATATAGAAAAACTCAAGACAGAATAGTGAATGATTGAAAATCAGACACAAAGTTCTAACTATCAAGAAATCAACAAAACGCTGTTGAATTCGTATTTTTAGGCCATTAGAATAAGCAAGATGGGCATACAAACATCACGCATTCTCAGTCTCAAGTAGCTTATGATCATGTTTGGGATGACAGGGTACTTACACATGAAAAAATAGCTAGAAGTAGCTCTAACTAAAATTTATTGAGCACTTATTGTCAGCCATTGTGGTGAGATCTTTACCTGTGTTCTGTTCTGAAGTCCCGGAAACAACCCTTCAGTGCATGCCACATCGATCACGATCAGCATTTTATGAGTGAGGAAACCGAAGCTTAGGGATTACGTAACTTGCTCAGGGTTTCCAGGCTAGCATGTGGTAAATCTGGGACGTGAGCTCACATAAGCAGTAAATGTTGTATACAGATGAACAGGACAGAAGAATGTTCTTGAAGTTCAGAGCTGTAAAGTCACTGTGTACTGGGGAGGTTACAAAGAGACAGCATTTCAAGATGAGAGGAGACCTTAGAAAGCTGAATTTTTTCCATGAATATCACACTTGGGGAAATTGGGACACAAAGACAGGGATAACCTGCCGAAACTGGTGGCCTCTTAATGGCAATTGTAGGATGGATGAGTAGGGTTTTGACCCCCCTCGATGGAGAGAGCCAGATGGAGAGAACATTCTGTGGGGGAGGGAACAGGAACGATGGTCTCCCAAATCACATTCCGATTGTTTTTGGTGGTGTTTTCTTTTCACAAAGAACATTTTGTCAATATCTGATATGTTTAAAAATGGTTCCAGGAAGAGGATTTGGGAAAGGAGAAAAAAGGGGACCCTTTGGACATGTTGTCACTTGCCACAGTCTGAGGGTTCCTACCCCCATGGGACTCCCAGTCAAAGTTGCACGTTGCTCCTGTCTGTCTGATGAAGTCTCACGGTTGTCAAAAGGTATCAGCCAAGGACAGGCGAGCAAGACTGAAATAAGGCTACAGCCGAGACAGAAATGCAGTAGAAAACATGTTGGCATACAGTCTAAAGCTTTGACGCTGAGAAAATCAAGCTTGCAGGGAAACATGCTGCAGTCTCTTTCCTCTGTGTTATCCTCGAACAGAGCAGTTTTATATAGAATGTTTGCTGCAAAACTAGACACAAATAGTTCCGAGGATTAACTTTGAATTTCCTGGATTTGGTGGGCATAAATCAGGGCCTTCATGCTATTTTAACACTTTTTGAAAACAAGGTCCTTATGAATAAATGGCAAAACTGGGTCAAGAAATGCTTTATTCATTAATAAGTAAAATCTAGAACTTGGAGTAATGCTCCCTAATTATGAAATGGGCAGCGCTCTGTACTGTTTTCTGATTGGCTGACATCAGTTTGAATGCAAAGCTTTATTTCACTGCAGAGTCCTGGCATACTTCACACATTAAAATTCTAAGCTGTCTAAGTAGGTGTGAAACTAATTTTGTGTTTATTTTTTAAAACCCACCTATGATCATTTAGGACCATCCACTTCACTTTGGGAGGGCAGCACCCGGTTGTAGGTGGGCCCTGGGAGACAATAAAGGAGAGGATAATTTCTTAAATGGCTTAAACCAGAATATTTATAGTTTCCTGGAATAGTTGTAACTACTTATCCATTTTTCCAGCCACAACTTTTCTTAATAAGAAGGGCTTTGAAAAACCTGCTAAATCTGGGCATAAAAGGAAACAGAAGTTTTCCTAGAGCAGTGGAATTTTTTAAAGTCACATAGTAACCTTATTGATGAAATCAGGAAGAGAGCACTTTCAGATCAGACTTGAGGGAGGTTATTTACAAAACATGGGATTTTCTCAACACACCAGGCACATTCTGCAGGGTTTCCTGCATTTCGAAGACACATACTGTCACTAGTTTCTAATCAAGTCAGACCAGCTTGCAGACTCGTCTTCAATGGGGAATGCTAAATGGCATTACCAGCCACTGATTCATTGAGAATCAGCGGGAAGACTCTTTGCAGAGGTCATTTGGCACTTAGAAAACAAAACAAAACAAAAACAAACAAAAAACTCAGATTCATTAGCAGTTAAAGTAGAAAAAAAAGTTTATTTTCTTCTTGGATAGAATGTATCTATCTTGGATTAGTCTTCTCGTAAAAGCACTTTCTTAGTTTATGACTATCCTAAAAAAATTCCATTTAAAAATGTAGTGCCTTTTTGAACCATGGGCAGTCTGATCCAATGTATATTTTGGAAAAGCCCAATTCACACTGACCGTCATTAAAAACAGTTGGTTTGGTACCTTCACCCCTGGAGATTTAAACTGTTCTGTTGCAAAGGAAGGGTCGCTAACTCAAAATAGGGCCTTGGAAGATCTATGATGGAGAATTTTTTCCCCCTTCTCTTTTTTATTAATCCTCCTCCTCCTCTAAAAAACAAAGTACTGAGTAAAAGAATTCTGGCCGTTGTGAGGTGTTGGTAGAACGAAGTCTCCCTCTCAGACTGGTGGCCTTCTCCTCCCGAGGTCACCATCCCTTCTCATTTGGGTCCCTCGAACAGAATGCTGACAAGGGGGAGGTGGAGCGCGCCCCATGCCTTCCCCTGTCTTCCTCCGGTTGCTCAGCCTGACCAGGGCTCTGCAGCTTCGTGTCATTAGTCCTGAAGCATAGCAGTGAAGCTGGGAGACCGCCGCCGTTCCCCGTTCTGTGGAACGTGCGGTGTGCTATAGACAGGTCAGAGGCATCGACTTCGAATGTGAAGGGCAGGTATCACGGCTAGAGAATGAGAACAGTCTTACAGTGAGGACACGGTATGACAGGCAAATCCCTTGTTTCTTTCAACAAATTTTATGGGGTCTTTATGCAAATTGCAGAAAATTTGCATAAATTTCTTAAAACGAATTTTATGGGGTCTTCATGCAAACTGCAGAAAAATGCAAAGCTATATATGATGAAAGACCTTCCTTCAAGAAGTTTTAAGGGCAGGGGTACCTGGGTGACTCAGTGGGTTAAAGCCTCTGCCTTTGGGTCAGGTCATGATCTCGGGGTCCTGGGATCGAGCCCCGCATCGGGCTCTCTGCTCAGCAGGGAGCCTGCTTCCCCCTCTCTCTCTGCCTGCATCTCTGCCTACTTGTGTGATTGCTCTCTCTCTGTCAAATAAATAAATAAAATCTTAAAAAAAAAAAGTTTTCAGGGCAGTAGATGACATGACACACGAACACCCGTAACTGAGATAAATGGCTATAGAATAGTTTTGCTTATGCTAAAAAATGCTGCTTTTCCTTTATTAAACACCTATTATCAGACATTGTGAAATCATTTTACATATATTATTTCATGTAATCTCATAGCAGTGAGAAGGAGAAGGCTTTTTTTTTTTTTTTTTTTTTTTTTTTTGGCTAGTCAAAGCAGCAGGAGTGAAGGATCAAAGAACCCTGTAACTGGCTTCGATCAAAGAATTGTGAACACCACTGCTCTCAGACCAGCCGGAAGCAGGCGCTGTTATCCCCATGTTGACAAACGAGCAAGCCGATGCTTAGCCAACTTAAGAGATCTAGGCAAAGTATGTGTGGCAGGGCTGGGATTTGAATATTGGAACATCCATATCTGTCTCCAAAGCTATGTTTTTAATCGCATATTAACCCCATTTCTCATCCCAGTTATTAACCAATCGTTCCTGTCTAGATAGTGGTCTAGTTCCTCTTGACTCTCATAGAATCCTCTGCTTACGGAATCCTTCCAAAAAGCAGCCTGTAAGAGTACCCGAGTAAAAAGCCAGATCACTCCCAGCCCAGGAGAATAGAGAGGAGAGGAGATGGCTTCTAGCCGAGACCTGAGAGGAGAAGAGGAGGAGGAGTTTTAGATGAAGTGGCGTAAGAGAGAGAGACTGATAAAGCCGTGAGGAGGCTTAACAACCAAGGAACCAAATGGGAATTTAGACAAATAAAAGGTGACAAAAACATATTAAGGGGTGGCTCCATTAGAGTGGGGCCTGATCTCCTAATTGCCCTCACAGACCTTTGGGACCTATATCCTGCTTCTCGTCAGCAAAGAGACATTAACGATAGTTCAATATTAATGGGCTAGTCAGGAATGAGTTAGTTTCTTTCTCTGTTGCTCATCTGTGGGAATTAAAGCATCAGTATTCTATCTATTCTAACATGGGCTTCTGTGTGTTTTGGTAAGTTGGGTCTCACTTTGTATTGCCCGTTAAGGTCACAGCAGTGATGGGGTTGATACAAGGAAGGCAACGCTGTTTGTCTAAGTATCAGGGGGAAAGGAACTCTCTAAAGGGCGGCCACTTAAAACAGTTTCCTGGAAGGATGTCAGGTTCTCATCAGATTGTGATCTCTGAACAGACTCTAGGGGCACATACCACCCTCAGGGGACTGACCCTTGGCTTCGTATTTGGGGGGATAAGGAAACGTAAACAACAATGCATTTGGAGTCCAGCAATCTGCCTGGAAACCTCAGCCTTGCCCGTCAGCAGCCACCTACACCTGAATATTTTTCATACAGAAATAACAATAATCCTGGACCTAAATTTTAGGGTTATTGCAGAGTAAAGGAAATAATAGATGTGAAAATACTCCGCAAATGGCAAAGGCTACTCTAGAGGTTCCGACCGCAATTCTGGATTCTCAGGTTTGTGCTCATCTACCCTTCTGGGTTCTAACTGGTGAAGAAGAAACAATGAAATTGAGGTGGGGGGAGCAACAATATGAATGGAGGTCCCGTTCTTTTTTTTTTTTTTTTTAAAGATTTTATTTATTTGTCAGAGAGCACAAGCAGGGGGAGCAGCAGGCAGAGGGAGAAGCATGCACCCCACTGTGTAAAGAGCCTGATGTGGGGTTCGATCGCAGGATCCTGGGATCATGACCTGAGCTAAAGGCAGAGGCTTAACCGACTGAGCCACCCAGGCATCCTAATGGAGGTCCAATTCTTAAAGTTGTGGTTCCCAAATTAAAGTTGAATCAAAGAATGTGGTAAGACCCTAACACCAAGCCAAGGAGCCTTCTAATATGGGTCCTCAAAACACAGCCTTGCAACCCATCTGCAGAGAGAGCTGGATCTGTGAATCAGGCTCTGGTCTGTGACATGAGGCATCCTGGCCTCTCTCTACAACCCCACAGAAGGCAGACCCAAGGCCCTGACTCACACGTTCTTTACAAAAGAGAAGGAAAAGAAGAGGCCAAGCTTACCCACTATTTGTTCCACGTGGCTGGCAGTCATGACAGAAAGAGTGGCATCTCTCCCTGCTTTTGAGACAAAGAAGTGCCTCCCACTAGGGAGAGGAAGGCCAGCCTAATGGGAACGATTGGTTCTTTCCTGTAGAAGATCAGCGGAGAGGGTCTCCAGTGTGGTCTATTCCAATACAGTGGGAGTGGCGACTGCTGGTGGATTTTACTTTATTTTATTTTATTTTTTAAAGATTTTATTTATTTATTTGACAAAGGGAGAGAGATCATGAGTAGGCAGAGAGGCAGGCAGAGAGAGAGGGGGAAGCAGGCTCCCCGCCGAGCAGGGAGCCTGATGTGGGACTCGATCCTAGGACCCCAAGATCATGACCTGAGCCGAAGGCAGAGGCCTTAACCCACTGAGCCACCCAGGCGCCCTGCTGGTGGATTTTAGTCATTTTGGTGATACTAGATTCCTTTTGAGAATCTGATAAACTGGTGAATATTGTCTCAGAAAAAAAATTCATTAAAAGGCATTTAAGGTTGGGGCGTCTGGGTGGCGCAGTCGTTGAGCGTCTGCCTTCGGCTCAGGTTGTGATCCCAGGGTCCTGGGATCGAGCCCCGCATCGGGCTCCCTACTCAGCGGGAAGCCTGCTTCTCCCTCTCTCACTGTTTCTCTCTGTCAAATAAATAAATAAAATCTTTAAAAAAAAAAAAAAGCATTCGAGGTCAATATTTTTATATAGTTCCAGAAAGTTCATAGACACCATCCATGGACTCTCATTGGAAACTAGAGTTCGAATTCCAAGGCTGTACAAAAGTTACTTGTTAAGAATTTTCCTTATCTTGAAGGAATACCAAAGCCTACTATTAAAACACTGTTTCTCAGAAAGTGAAGGTGAAAAAAAGTTTGTATATATGTATGTATACATGTATTTGAGAGAGAGTGTGTGAACATGTGAGTGAAGTGACAGGCAGAGGGGGAGGAAGAGAGACAGAATCCTGAAGCAGATTTCCCACTGAGCCCGGAGCCTGATGCGGGGTTCCATCCCCAAACCTCCAGATCATGACTTGAGCCAAAACCGAGTCACCTGCTTAACCCGGGGGCCCCCAAAAGTTGTTTTTTAAAATGATTCCTAATGTATCAGTGATTTTCCATTTTTCTTTAGTTATTCAGGGGTTCATTTTGTATATCCTAGCAAACTTTGGCCTATACAGAAGAACAGTAGGTTTATTCATTTTAAAGTTATTTATTATCTTATTTGAATTGTGGAATATAATACCTTAGGAACTAAATCGCTGTTACGTTAGTTAATTGAACATTGCAATAGAAATTTATTTTGGAGACAAGTTTTAATATGAGTCCTTATTTTCTTCAAACTAAGTGGTACACAGCAACTAACTTGATGGAATTTTGGAACATAATGGTCATTCTCTCCCCTTCAGAACACTCCATTTTTTTCTACTCTACCCTGGGGCTCTCTGTGTCTAGAATGCAGCCTCTAACAATGGCTATGTGTGTGGCTCTTAATAAAAAATGATGAAACAAAGGTAGTGTTCCCTACCCCTCAGCCAATTCTCTGTCAATTTCCCCCCTAAATGTGCTTCTCCATCCCCATTTCCACTCCAGCTTGTCCTTGGCCTTGCTCACTTCCACTTCCCTCTTGGAACCCATTCACCTGAACTTTGGGCCCTCTAAGACCGCTTTCCAGCCACAAGAAAACAGTTGCCTTCATGGCAGAATTCCACTGTCTTTTAAAATCTTGCAATTCCAGAAGAAATCTTGATTTTCACATTGAATAATCCAAAGGTCCATGTCTGAAAAAAAGAATAGGGGGGAAAAAAAGCATTTCAACACAGAATTTAAGGCTCTACCTCTGTAGAAAGAGTCTGTTTGCCCTTTAAAAGAAAGGCTTGGGGTGCCTGGGTGGCTCAGTCAGTTAAGCGTCTGCCTTCAACTCAGGTCATGATCCCAGGGTTCTGGGATTGAGTCCCGCATTGGGCTCCCTGCTCAGCGGACAGCCTGCTTCTCTCTCCTCCCCTCTCGTGCTCTCTCTTACTATCTCTGTCTCTCTCAAATAAATAAAATCTTTAAAATAAAATAAGAGCATATTCAGTAATTCCAGAGAATTAAGGTTTTATAAGGAAGCAAAAACTTGGGAGCATAGTCTCAGACAATACTCCCCATTACAAAAGGCATTTCTGGGGGAGCCCGGCTCACTCTGTTGGTAGAGGATGAGACTCTTGATCTTGGGATCATGAGTTCAGTCCCACACTGGGTGTAGAGCTCACTAAAAATACATTTCTCTGCATATCAATTTCTAAGTCATTAAAGAACAATAGGATTCATAGATGAATCCTAGGATATAAATTCAAAGTTAAAATATCAATAATAGATTTCGCCAATACTTTTTTTGTGTGCAACTTTTATTGTTCATTTAGATTGAAGACCAGTTTCATATTGGATTATTTACTGTATAAAATTCTTGAAATCAAGATAGGCAAGCCACTCTGGGGTCTAGTTCAGGTTAGTGGCTGGCTGCACCTCATTTAGACGTCCATCCATCATACTTTTAATGACATCCAATAATCTAAGCTGCATAGGTGCCAAACAAAGTCATGAACTGTGAGGAATTTCTAAGGTAATGTATAATCACGTCCAACATTTTAAATAAATACAAAATTGACGTTATAAACTGTTGTCAGCTTTGAAGTCAAAACCAATGACAAATCTTAAAATAATTTTCTTTGGCAACCATCTAAAACAAATTTATATTGTTTAGTAGTACAAAATGTTTAGTGAATATGATTTTTGTATTCTGGCATTACTTTATTATATTTTACACATATATTTTCAACTGAGGTAGTAGGCTTTAGTATTAATGTCATTTAGCAGATAAAAATGATATGTGCATACTAATAACGAGATTTTTCAGAAGCTGAAAAATCAGAGACCTTTTCCCCTATCTCGGTAGCTTTGGATCTATAAGATATTTCCTCTGAGATCAGAAGACAGTCTTCTTTTATAAAACAGTTGACATATTGTTGATGGAGTAAAGAGTTGATCTTAGTGAAAATTAGTAAATACGGACTGTATTTTCTGCACTGGCTTAAATTTATTTAGAAGAGCAAATCTCCTGTCTACATTAGCAATTTTTTTTTTTCTCTCATTTTCTCTTTCTGGCTGTTTTCATAGAACAACAATACATCCAGTTGGAAGATGAAAATTTGGACTAGTCCATGTTTTTTTACATCTTTATATCATCCATATTTGTTTGATTACTCCTCACATGGATCTTCTAAATACCACACGAGAATAAAATGATATTAATTGTTTTATTTTATGTTTCATTTTACAAAAATTTTTTTAATTTAACTTTGGAGTAGATATTATTTTCAAATTATATAGGTAAGGAAGCAGAATATTTATATCTTTTACCCTTTTTAAATATTAGTTTGTCAATATTTTCTTCATGGTAGTACTTTATGTATTTTATACCTATACGTGTATATATAAATTTAAAAGTTAAGATTTTGTGTATATATATCTTAATATTAAAAATTAAAATATATATATAAACATATATATACACACATAGAAAGGAGATAATATAAGCAACTTTATTATAATAATTTAACAACTTCTATGAAATGGACATATTCCTTAAAAATTGACTTACTGGGGCACCTGGGTGGCTCAGTCGGTTAAGTGGCTGCCTTCGGCTCAGATCATGATCCCAGGGTCCTGGGATAGAGTTCCGCATCAGGCTCCCTGCTCCATGGGGAGCCTGCTTCTCCCTCTCCCTCTGCCTGCTGCTCTGCCTACTTGTGTTCTCTCTCTGTCAAAAAATAAATAAAATCTTAAAAAAAAAAAAAAATTGACTTACCAATACTGACATAACAAGAAATAGACAAATCAGAATAGTCCTGTATCTATAAATATAATCAAACCTATAATTTAAAACTTCCCTAAAAGAAAACTATAGGCCCAGAATGGCATCATCGGGGAAAGATTGATACTTAGGCATCATTAAAATTAAAAACTTCCATTCATTAAAAGATACCATAAATAGATTGTATATTGACACAATGTATACACAATCTTTTCTATATACATATATCTCTCTTTTATGTGAGTGTATGTAGATATACAATATTTAACTCTTATTTCCTCTTTCCCTCTCCGTCTTTATTTCAGGCATTTGTTAACTAAGATATTTTCATTGTTAAGATTTGTCATGACGTTGTAATCAGAACCTATATCCTCTATGATTTATTTACACATTGATTCTAAAATTTAAAAAGTAATAGAGTATTCATAATGTAATACATATATATTTTTATCTGAAGAGCCATATAGTATGATTTGACACACAGAGAAAGAAATAACTCTGTATCACTAAATAGATATCAAACTCAGATGAATTCTTTTTCTTTTGTTTGTATTTCATATCATCAATTGCTCAAAAACATTTCTCAATTTCCTTTTCTTTCCATTTGAATGATAACTTTTTTATTGAGCTTTTCTCCCAGCTGAAGTTTTCAGTTGCCTCTATGTTTGTTGACATAAGAAACATGTTTATGTCACTAAGAAATTTAAATTTTTTGATCATGCCATTTGTCTTGAAGTTCTTCTAGAAATTCTGCTATTTGGAGTTCTGACTTCCAGTTCTAATTTGGTCTAACTCATTTATGGCCTAGCTATGTAAATCCCAGGATTTATTTGCATTGTACCCTTGGATTAAGTCTTCTATGTCTTGAAACATATTCTTTTTTTAAGATGGATGTCACCTTGGGAACATTCTACACTTTTCTGGAGAACATCATCAATAGTTTTTTGTTGTTGGTTTTTGTTTTGTTTTATTTTTTCAGAAAGATACATAGAAAGTTAGGTTTCTCAGGCCTTTGTATATTAGGTAACGTATTTATTTTAGCCTCTAGTTTGTTGTCGCCTCAAAGTGAGCAGAATCAATCTCCCACGCAAAATCAGTTTAAATGTTGAAATCGATGATGTCATACATTCATCAACATGGTGTGAAACATTTATTACTCACATAATGAAGATTTCTGGGGAGATAGGACGGCAGGTACCCAAGCCAGTTAGAAATGGCTTGAGTGAAGGCTACAGAGTAAGGTCAGAGTGAAGGTACAAACTTCTTGCCATTGCTGAGTGCATGGTCCTTTTTTTCAGGTTTACCTGAATGTGGGGCAAGTGGGGGAGAGAGAAGGGTAAAGATAGAAAACTGTCAGGGGTAAAATACCAAGAGTGGAATCAGATTCTTATCATATCCTTGTACTCAAATAACGGTTCATCCGAATGTACAACTTTACATTGAAAATCATTTGCCTGTAAAACCTTAAATATGTTGCTAAATTTTCTAAGAGCACCTTCCGATGATGACAATCTGGTGAGAATTTCTTTATAGATGAAACGCTTTTTTTTCCTAGAAGCTTAGTAGATCCATTTGGTATTCTGAGAATTCTGAAGCTTCACTATAAAGTGCTAAGGCATAGGTATTTTTTCCACTCATGTTGTTTGACACTTGGAGTGGTTCCTTTCATTTTGGCATTTATACTATATTTCAGTTCAGGGGAAAAATTAATTTCTCTTCATTTTTTAAAATTTTATCTTCTCATTTGTTTTCTCTTTCTCTCTGGAGATCTTACAGGGACAGATTTCATGCCCACTGGATTTATCTGCCATTTCTATGAACTGTTAAATTTATATCTCTCCTTTTTGTTTTATAATCAGAGAAATTGATTTTACCTCCATCCTTTAGCCCTCCTATTTTGAAAAATTTGCCAGTGTTATATTGCAATCACTAGAATTCTTTCAAGTTATCTGGTTCTTCCCTTTTCACAACAACCTGTTCTTATTTTCTGGATGAATTTCTTTATTAATCACTTTGAGGACATTGTATCAGTTATAAGTGTGTTTGGTGATGAGCAGTAGAGAATCCAACTATCGTAGCTTGATAAACAAGGGTGTTTATTTGTCCCTTGAGGCAAGAATCTGGGGATAGGCACACTGAATTTGATTTAGTAAAGAAGATCTCTTTATTTTTGGGCTCTGCCATGTTTAACATGCTTATCTCTAAATGGTCATAAAAGAACTACTACCCTTTTAGGCATCTTTTCGGGTTCCAAACAAGAAGAGATAAAGATAAAAGACTGAACTGAATCTATAGCTTTTCTTTACCTAAAAGTAACTATTTTTAAAAATGCTCTTAAAGGCTAAATGGCTGGGAGAAAAACATACAAAAACTCCCCAGAAAGTTCTCAGTGACTTCTATTTATAGATCACTGTCCAGAATTGGGCCACATGGCTACCATAGACCAATCATTGGAAGGTTTTTAAAAGAAGGAATTGCAAATGGGATTGAGTCAACTAACCGACAGTGTCCACCGAAGATACTAATTGGAATTTTATTTTATTTTTTTATTTTTATTTTTAGTTTTAGTTTTTTAAAGATTTTATTTATTTATTTGACAGGGAGAGAGATCACAAGTAGGCAGAGAGGCAGGTAGAGAGAGAGGGGGAAGCAAGCTCCCTGCTGAGCAGAGAGCCCTATGTGGGGCTCAATCCCAGGACCCTGAGATCATGACCTGAGCTGAAGGCAGAGGCTTTAACCCACTGACCCACCCAGGTGCCCCACTAATTGGAATTTTAATAAATGTTATATTTTTTGAACTGTCTCTCTTTTATACGACTGCTATTTCTCAAATAACTAGTCGTACTTGGTGCTACTCATAGCTAAAGAACTAGATTCAGTTTTGTCTCTTTATTTCAAATTATTTTTCTCATTTATGTATTTGCCATTTATGCTAAAGTTAAGATTTTTCAAATTTGGTCATGTTATACTAGCGTTTGTCAGTTTGAAAACTTTACTTCACTATCTTAGATGGTGCAGCTATAATAATTAAAATTCCCTAAGTCCTATATGAAGAAAACTTCTGATTTTACCTTATTACTAAAGCTAGTGCTCTCTTTCATTAAATGGAAATTGGTCAGCTCTCTACCATGTACTGTCTCCACTCTTCACTATGGACATACAATCTTGGTTCCTATTTGACTCTGGATCTTTGCCAAAAAATTTGAAATGAACCAGAACAGCTCATTTTCCAAAGTTTGCAAAAAGTTTAACTTAACATTTGTTTTCATTATTTTTCTTTTTTCATGGACTTCTGGGAAGAATCTCCTTTGGGTTTGAATTCTGAGGGAAAGGGAGGAAAGAGAAATAAAAATATTATGGAATTGGGCCAAAAGAATAAAAAAGGTAAAAGTGTTCTTATTGAAAGTTTTGCTTCCTTGAATTAGTATAGTTTTACAAGTACAGGTATTGATTTTGTTTTTATTATCCTTAAGCTTTACTAGTTCATGAAATCTGCAGAACTACATTTTTAAAAATGTATAAGGAAGATAATGAATTAACCATACACTAACATAATAAGACAGGAACTGGGATATAATTGAAGGTGGAGTGTGGGAGGACAGAAGAGGGTAGTTATAAGAGAAGCAAGCTCCAACATTTTTGAGCCTTTGCTAGAAGGTGGGAAGAGAAAAAAAAAAAAGATTAAAATGATCTTGATTGTATACTAGGCTTTTAGGTTAGCAAATATGTATGCCAAAGGGAAGATTTGAATGAACATTTAGACTTTGAAGTGTTTATCTAAGTGGTGAAATCCATATGAATAATTCACCTGGATATGGTACCTGTACAGTCTGGATTAAGATAGTTTTGATTTTATATATATTCTTTACAACAAAATATTTTGTTAAATATAACTAATTACAAAATAAATAAGTAAATAAATATAACTAATTACATTTAATGTACATTCTCAAAAGATGTTACATAGCAATACTTATTTTAAAATATTTTGTCAAGTCATGTACACATAGACCAAGTGACTACTAGGAGAACAAAAAAAAAAAGTGAAATTACGTTCCAAAGATTATTCAAGTTCACTTGACAGCAGAGGCGGAATTCAGGAAGTGGAAGAATTAATGTTTGAGTAAATGCTTTGGGTTAGCAACATAAGAGGCCATTTAGATACATCATCATTTTTTTTTTTAAGATTTTATTTATTTATTTGACAGAGAGCAATAGATCACAAGTAGGCAGAGAGGCAGGCAGAGAGAGAGGGGGAAGCAGGCTCCCTGCTGAGCAGAGAGCTCGATGCGGGGCTCGATTCCAGGACCCTGAGATCATGACCTGAGCCGAAGGCAGAGGCTTTAACCCACTGAGCCACCCAGGCGCCCTGATACATCATCATTTTTAATCTTATAACTTTCGAAGTATTATCTGTATTTTAAGTATAAGAAATCTGAGAACATAAGTAATTTGTTCAAAGTCAGAGTTAGGTCAAGAGGTATATGAATTTGCTAGGGCTACCATACAAAATACCACAGGCTGAGGGGCTTAAACAACAGAAATTTATTTTCTTGCATTCTAGAGACTGGCAGTCCAAGATCAAGGTGTTGGCAGGATTAGTTTGGTTTTTTTTGACACCTCTCTTCTTGGCTTGAAAATGCTGTCTTTTTCTGGGGCTTTCTCACCATATTCTCACATGATCTTTCCTCTGTGGGTGCATACCCCTGTGTCTTCGTGTGTGTCTAAATTTCCTCTTATATGGACACCAGTCAGATTGGATTAGGGCCCATCCTAATAGCCTCATTTTAACTTGATCAACTCTTCAAAGGTCCTACCTCCAAACACAGTTACATTTGAGATACTGGGGATCTGGACTTCAAAATATGAATTTTGGGGGAATGCAATTTAGCTCATAACAAGGGGACAGTTGTATTAGGAATAGCAAAATGGACATAGACTTTCCTCCTCTTCTGGTCTCGGAGTGTCCTGTAATATAGAAGGAACACATAGCTGGAGGGCATTGATTGTCAAGTATTTATCCAGCATAAGTGTAGCCCAGATACAGAAATGGGTCCAGCTGGTACAGGTAGAGAGGATACTAGACTCAAAAACCTATGCTTGAACATTTAGTCCAGGAGGAATCTAGAAAATACTTAGTCTAAGCTCCTCGCTTTACAAATAAACAAAAGTCCAATTGTGAAATGACTTGCAGATATCATAAAATTGGTGTTACAGAGCTAACATTTTTATAAGCTGTTGTATGCTATTCACTGAGAATATAATCAGCAAATAACTATAAACATATACATTTATGTGTATTGGATATATAGATATATAATACATAAAAAATGTCTTCTAATCTTTAAAATGGTATTTGGAGGTAGTCTTTACTACCTCCAATTTACTGATGGAAAAAAAGTCCTGCAGCTGAGATTTAACTTTTTTTTTTTTTTTTTAAGATTTATTTATTTTAGAGAGGGAGCAGGAGGGGAGTGGCAGAGGGAGAGAGAATCCCAAGCAGACTCCCTGCTGAGCACAGAGTCTGAGGTGGCGCTTAATCCCATGACCCTGAGATCATGACCTGAGCCTAAATCAAGAGGAGGGCGATTAATCAACTGAGCCATCTAGGTGCCCTGAACTTTTATGTTTTATGGATACCGTTTTTTCCTTCTCTTTCAGCCTTAGGATTTTTTTTTTTTTTTTTTAAGATTTATTTATTTATTTGAGAGAGAGTGAGTGTGAGCGGGGAGGGGGGCAGAGGGAGAGAGAAAATATCAAGCTGACTCTGCTGAGCATGGAGCCTGAGGTGGGGCTCAGTCTCACCACCCTGAGATCATGACCTGAGCTGAAATAAAGAGTCAGAGGCTTAACGAACTGAGCCACCCAGGCACCTCAGGCTTAGGATTTTTTTGATCAGTAAAATGGAGACAGTAATGACTACTTTCACATATCAGTTTAAAGATTAGAAGATAGTTTTTAAATATAATAACATAAATATAATCCATATAATCATATAGACACACACATCTATAGATATAGGTAGAGATAGATAGATGTATGGTCTCGCAGGAAGAGTTCACAAAATCTCCAGAGGGGAGATAATCTATCCAAAACAATTCAGACTCTCACATGTGATAACATGCTAACTGACATAAAGGAAAATCCCTCCTTGTCACTTATTTTCATGTGATTGTATAGCCCTGACAATTACAACTGGATGTCTCTGAAGACCTAGGTAACCTGATTTCATTTTGTTTCATTTGTTTTATGGGCAGAGGGGCTGCTGCTTTAAAGTTCTGCAGCACACCCCCTCCCCAGGTCGTTTAAAGAGATTGTGGTTGAGGGAGCCAGTGAAATTTGTCATATCTAAATCTATTTTTCTCCAGGAACAGGATGAACAGTCCATGGGTACCAACTGTGTCTTTCCATGAGACAGGAAAAAGAACTTGCTTTGTTGAACCTTGAAAGCCTCTGCTCGAGTCCCAGCTCCTTCTCTTGAAGTTGGGCCTATAGGTGGCAGCAACTGTTAGCTATTGAGCTTGGGTGACATGTGCCAAAAGTTCTCTTGAAATACTCTGAATAGTTTAAATATTCTTGGATACTTGAAAATAAATTTTTCTCTAGATAAGAAAGTGAAAGGTCAAACTTGAGTTGTGACTGTTGAATGATTCACACAATATAGTCAACATTAAACAGATTAAAAAGTTGCTGTGGCTGAAACATTCTGTATTTTAGAAGTTTAAGATGCGATCATGGTTGGGTCCAGTCTTTACATTTGCTGCTGCTGTGGTCAGATTGCTTGTCCTTGGCTCTCCATGGTTTTGTGTAAAATGGATATTTGAATCTTGATATTCTCCCTTCAGTTCCTCTGTGCCTATCATTCAATAAAAGGTGAAATTTCAATTCACGTACTGTTTTACACAATGAATGTGCCCCAGAAACATTGAATGCAATTCAAGTTTTTGCAAATCAAACAACGCTTACATGCATAAAGCAGCTTATACCTTAAGGGTAACTTGCAGGGAAAATCCTATTGCAGTTTGAATTATTTCATAGGAACTTTTTTTGAGGGTTTGGAATTTTGTTAATTTGTTTTCCTAGATGAGGGACACCTGTATTCAGTCATACCTTCCAAGAATCCATTAGGTTCCAGGAAAGTGGGGGCAATATGGACTTTAGCTGGATGTCTATAGGTGACTGCTACACCATATTTTGGCATAACTAATCTGAACACATTAATCATCCTCCTGGTTTATGTAACTTGTGGCTCAGTCTACTGGGGAGATGGTGGGTTGCAGCAGCTGCATTTCAATCATCTGGACCTAGCCTTTGTGTTTCCTCATTCTCAAGAGAACTGAAAATGATGCTTTTCCACCCACTAGGCCTCTCTCAATCCCCTGAGATGTCATACAGAGCAGGAGACTAGCTGTTTCTAACACAGACCTTTGTAGTGACTACCCAGCAAAACCAAGTTTCTTTGACTTCATAATTTCCAAACGGAATTTTTTTTGTGCGAATTATTTAATTGGGTTATTTCTATTATGTAAAGAAGATTTCTAGTTTTCCTTTGCTATCTTGGCCAATTTGAAGGGAAAAAGAAATGGCGTCACTTTGGGAACACAAATTTTAATGCATGCCAACAGTGAAACTCACTGAACCAGAGCTGAAAGTAAAACATAGTTTGGAAGAGAGGCATCTATAGTATAGATGTCAAATAATTTTAGAAAAATGAGGTATAGCCTTTTTATGTTACAACTCTGGTAAGAGGCATAAATTTTTTTTCTTTACTTTTATTTTTTATTTTTAATTGTTTTAATTAACACATAATGTATTATTTGCCCCAGGGTACATGTCTGTGAATCCTCAGGCTTACACATTTCACAGCACTTACCATAGCACATACCCTCCCCAATGTCCATAACCCAGCCACCCTATCACTGCCCATCCCTACCCCCCAGCCACCCTCAGTTTGTTTCATGAAAATTTTGGTTTTAAAGTAAGATGGCTGAAACTGAAATTGAGTGGGAACAACTGAATATTGTACTGGAGCTTACCGGGAGATAAAAACCGAAGGTTAACTTCCTCCTTTGGGATTAGCCTGCAGTGAATCTATTAGTTTTTTGCTTGTTTTGGTTTGTTTTCTGGGGGGTGTGGGGTGGGAGGGGTGGTCTTTTGAGTGTGCTGTATGGAAGAGAAGAGGATATAGAACAGATACATAGACATCGACCTACAAAAGCAATGTTTTATATAATAGAATCAGCTATAATCTGTCTAGAATCCTGAGCAAAAGTTCCTAGGTGCCTCAAGAGAATGTATTGGAAAACAAAAGTATCACATACCTTTTAGGGCACTGCTGAGGGAAGAGTCTAATACAAGGTGAAGGTGGAGAAATGAAAGAAAGTTCTTCAAACAGATGGACATTTTCTACAGAGAACTTCCTTGTTGTCCTTGCACTTGAAAATACAGTATACTGTGTTTAATCCTTTAATCTTTATCTTTAAAGATAAGGATTAGTCCCAATGATTATTTTATTATTGTTTCAAAGCTTATATAAAATGTAACAAGGCATAGCTTATATTTTTTATATATATATTTTAAATATATATATTTACATATGTATATATTTAAGGATCGTGCCTTTCTCCTTTTTGACTTTAAGCTTTATCATCACTAGGTAATTCCTGTCTCTCCAATAAACTTTGTCTGTTTCTTTGCTCAAAACAATATTTAGCAGAATCAGTACTTAATAAATAGTCAAATTCCAGATCCATCTTTCCTTTGTAACACACAGGCTTTTCTTGTATCCTTAGACTTAGTCCTCATTATAAATTCCCTATACTCAGTGCATATTCTTGATGCTATTCTCCTTTGCCTTGAGTTGGCTAAACTGCAGCCACTAGGTCCTCAAGGAAGTATATTAGGGGATTCTAGAAAATAATTTCCCTTCGGAACTTCTGTGATTTTGAGGAAAAAATTGAGTGCCTCCAGGAAGGCCCACCCCCTTTCCTCAAAATAACCCCATTCTCTGTAATATTTTCTAGAGTCCACGTTTTAAAATTCCTTCTTCTTACACACACACACACACACACACCCCATCAAATTAAGCTGTGATTAATAGTACTATGTCCCATAAAAGGGATCTTTTCTCTGTAGATTAGACTAATCATAAGACTTCAGCATTATATATTAAATGTCACTTTTTAGATAAAAATGGCCAGGATGATTGACCAAGGCCCATCTTTGCCGTCTCCGCATGGCTGTAGTGATTGTGTAGCAAAATGGCAGTAATTTCTTGGACTCAAGCTCTACGATGGCAGGATTCTCAGCTATTTTGTTCTTTGCAGTTTTGCCAATGCCTTACCAGAGCATGGCAGCTAATAGTTGCTCAATAAATACTTGTCGAATGAATGAATCATTAAGAAAATCACTGGAGTAAATAGAATGGTTTGCTGGGATACAATGTCTAGCTTTTTCCAGTGTTGAATTAAATTCAGTTTCATCCAAACACTCTGTTGTTGTGACTTCTAATTAAGTTCCTTAATTTTCCAGAGAACGACTTCTGTGCCTATTGACTCATTGGTACTTTGGCACCGTGACTAGATTAGCAGCCACTTTCTCTTCAACATGCACCAAACCTACCTCTAACCCAAGAAAGAATTCTTTCATAGTTGCCTCACTCTTGAGTGCTCTAAGGCTTTGCGAGTTTTTGCTGTCTACTTGAACAATTGATAGTAGTCCTTTGAAGTAGAGCTTTGAACAAGAGATAAGAAATAGTAATCTAACTATAGCCTATGCTGATAATCAGCAGGACCATCTTGCTATTCAAACCATTGAAGATTGTTAATCTCACTCAAAATTATGTTGAAACCATAGAATATGCTTTCTAATTCTCAACTTCTCTTCTTCTCCTTCCCTTTGGTATCCTTTATTTTTGTTAAGTTGTGCTGGCAGGATATAAATGTAAAGGAGAGTGGTATTCTCTATCTACCCTCTTTCTTGTGGGCAGAAACGAAGTAAGGCCAGAGTGTAAATGTATGTGCCTTTCTTTCTGATTAAACAGTTTCAAACAAGAATCTCACAACAGACGTGTTCTTTTTAAGAAGTATCAGTAGCAAATATTGGGAACTTTTTTCTTGAGTGGGAGGGACATTTGACAAAAGGTACTGCTGTTCGTACTAAGACTGATATTATGCCACCTACCAATTCAACCCAGATCCAGGAGGAGACAGAGTGAGCGTCACTGAGTATCTATTCCTGCATTCTTATGCTTCAAAGAGTCTTGAGACAAATTCTCAGAAATGGGCTGAATAGCCAGAGGAAAGTTTGTTACTCTTAAAAGGTTTATCCACCCTTCTACTCTCCCCTCATTTGGTCTTTACCTCGTCCAGGGGAAAACTAGTCAAAGGGCTCATTTAGAAACATTTTCATTCTGTCGAGACTGGTTCAAACATTTTCCCAAAACTACTTTCTGGACCAATCTGGTTTTTCTGCCAAGAAACTTACTCTTACTGCGACTCTGTTTCCTGGGATTTGGACACAAGCTATTGATGGCTTTCTGTGGTTTTCTCTCTCTTCGTGTCTCCATATTGAGGTTACTCACCTTAATAAGTCTTAAGTTATTTCCTCTATGAAATTTCTTGGTCCTCATTGTTGAGAAACAGAACCAGGGGGAAAGGGAGCTCATGTCCCATTACTGAGGCAGAGGCTTGGGACACCCCCAGTGGCTCCCTCCAGAACCGCCTCCCCCCCCCCCCCCACCAGTGGGTATGGCAGCAGGTTCCTGAAGTCAGAAGTATTGTCCTGGGGATTACACTGATTAGCTCTAAGTCAGTTAGGTAACAGGAGCCCTTTCAGTGGTGTCCTCGGATTCTGTCAGGTTGACTATTCAAATGCTGGTTTTTGGGATCCCCTCCAGCATTCCTTAATGTAATCCAGGCACGTTATTGCAGGTTTTATTTGAGAAGGGGCTACTTACTTGTCACTTAGAATTTTTTCAGTTTTAAGTCAAAATCTTCTTAGTCAAGGGGGAAAAAAAAAGAAGAAAGCAAAAGAAATGAGAGAATATGGTAAATTGGAGCTGGTCGGGGAGGCAGAAAAACCCAGAACAAAATGCAGTAGTGTATCAAATGCCAAACGTACATTAAGTGCACGTGTGCGCTGGGGGATGCGGTTTCTGTTTTGTTTTACATAGTAACTGTAATGATTTTTGTGCTGTTTAGTGTTTTGCTTTTTCAAGGAACTACTAAGATCCATGAAGTCAAAAGCAAGGGAAGATAGGCAAGAGTGCAAGTCTAAGCTGTTCACGGAGCTTGGATACGTGCTTCTGTGTTCCAGCCCTCGCTTGGAGGGAGTGCTGGAAGCTATTGGGGGATACGCAGTTTGCCATCTTAGGGGGTTGGACTGGATGCTATTAAGAAAAGAGACAAATTCCTGGGTCCCAGGGCAGAGGCAGTGGCTCCAAATGAGTCCACTGCGATTGCTGCCAGAAGGACAAGATTCATCAGCCTCTCAGGGGTGTTCAGAACTTGGGGTACAGGCAGAGAAGAGGTTTTTAAAAACCAGCCATTGGACAGTATCTTTTAAGTAAATATGAACTGTTGAGTTTGGGCAGAATTTTGCCAGGCTTCTTTCATATACACATTTTTTTTTAAGCATCTACCTAGCTTGGTGCCTGACACATTGTTATAAAGATCTAAGAAATGGGATTTTGGGATTTTAATTTCTCTTTTCCTATAGCTTAAAGGCCTTCTCATAAGAACTGAAGCCTAAAACAAATCAATTTGTGAATATCCTAAAAACCGAAGTACTTTGAAGAATGCATACCCCCCTCCTACTCTATTTTCCTGGATAGTCTTCTTTGCAGTTAAAAATGTCATTAGGATAAAACATAGATACTGCCTTTGCTTTGGAGTGCTTAGTTAGCCCTGGTGAATTATTAGCTAAATAAGATCGTTGAAAAAAATATGGAGATAGTGAGAGGCAAGAATATCTCTAACTCTCGGCTGGTCCAAGTTATACAATCCTGCTTCTAAAACTGTCATTCATTCTGAATTCTCTCAGATGACCCCAAAATAGATAATCCATCTCTGATGCTATTTACTGTGGCTATTTTCATTCTCTGAGTGCAACTTTCTAGCCCTTAAAAATAATAATACTTCCCTCCCTCAACACTATCTTCAGGACTTCCTGCCAGTTAGAGACTTTTATATCCTCCCCCGCTCCTCCCTTCTGGCTTCTCCCAGCTGTTGGAGCTGCCTCATGATGCTGCCAGCTTCCACACTCCCTGGAGAAGTGGCCTCCTCTCCAGGTCGGGATGGCGCAGGCGGTTACAGGTGCGCAGCCCACTTCCGTCTGAGACAGAGACAGTGTGGGCCCACGTCCACATCTATGTATTTCTTTTCCTCACGAGTAGTTGTTAAGCTGTGAATTCTGTTTCTGAAAGTCAGGTTTTGAAAGAAAAGGAAAAAAGAAATGCTCTGGCTAAAAAGACTCCAGAGGAGGGAGCAGAAGTGGTTGCTATGAGCTTTGAAACGCGCGCGCGCGCGCGCGCGCGCGCACACACACACACACACACACACACACACACACACACATACACACACTCACAAATACACGGACAAAAGGATAAATTGAAAAAGAATGCAGCAACCCCTGCTTGTTTAGCAGTCCGGGCAGCCCCACAGATGAGGAAGTGCGGCTTTGTTCCAAGCTAAAGCCTTGTTTTCTTGTTCATTGTCTTTCAGGGTAAAATCAGGGGGGAAATTCACCTGTCTGATGCAAAGTTAAACTGCTGGCTTTAATGTGACTGCATGGGAACTTGGGTTTATTAATGAATACAACATACCCTCTTTGATTTGAAAGCTTTCACCCTGCTGAAAAGATTCAAAAGGCATCGCTTCCTGCACCAGCGCAATTCCTTTATCCGTCTCAGTGGTTCACCCCTACCCGGCTGCTGTATCTCATTAACGAGCATTTGACCACTGCAGCCAGCCTGGGAGTGTGTTGACACTTGAAAGGCCCAGGCAGGCGTGGGCAGGCCATCAGCTATGGCAACAGGAAACTGCCCCAGAGACAACACTGAGAAAACAGCAGCTGCAAAAGCCAGAGTCAGAACAGACATAAAGGGTTGCCTATATCCACGTCAGGCTGGGCTCTCGGTGCGTGCCTGTGGGTCTGAAGTCACACGTCCATTTACTATATTTATGGGACAGGCGCGTCGCTATCAACATGTATTGGAATCGAGACTTGCTGACGACCCAGAATAATTTTTTTGACTTACAGTGTTCTCAAAACTTAGGTTTCAAAAATCTTCGTCTCCTTCTAATGCATGTTCTCGCTGATGTACGTAAGAATGATCACTAGAGGCTTAAACTTGATATCCGCATTCATGCTGGTGGAAGTCATGTGTATAATCACAAGTATATATACCTGAATCCTTATCCATTTTTCATGCTACCACCCTATTTTTCAAAAACAAATCAACTTGTAAAACTGTCATATTAAAGATGTAAGATTTCTCAGAGATTCTTTGGCTCAGGAATCAAACTGTGGTAACTTTGTGTAGACTAAGAATGAACAGCTGTGTGAAGATAGCTCACAAAGTTAAGCGGGATAATCCACATGTATAATTATAATTTAAATGCTTAAATTAATCAAATGTATTTACTAGTCATTGAATTGGAGGCAATGAAGTACGATCCCCCTGAATCTGCTCCTAAGTGTTGTGTCCGTAGTCATCAGAGGAGCTCAAAGTACAGAAACCAACTAGACTGTCTCATGCAATGTTTGCAGCAAGTAGTTCTCCAAATCTAGTGTGTCCACGTTCAAGCCTATAAAAGCATTTTGAAAGGATAGGTAAGCAATAGTTCAAAATCTCACAATAAAGTTTGTTATCCATAAGGAAAATGGATAACATTCCTGTTTTTTTGAAACAGGAAAAAGAGGTCACTCCATATTAGGTGAAGAAAGAAAGCTAAATGATAAAAGACACTGATATGACATGTTATAAGTGAAGTTAGTTGTCGTTCCAAGACTGGTGCATTATTTTCTTGTCATCATCTATAATAGACTATTAGTAATTATTACATCGGTGTGTACTAATACCTTATTTTTTTAATAATTTAGATTTACTTAGCCCATTATGTACATATCGCTGATGAAACTACCCTAACTTACACTGTTACCCTAAAATGATTAATTAGATAAAAAAACATGTGAACCTAATTAACATTGCTGATTAACTTTTTTGTTCATAGAAAATGTTTGAGTACAGTGAATTTTCCAGTTCTACCTTCATCTACCTGTTCTTTTTCTTCCACCTTTTATATTCCAGGGAAGAAAAAAAATGTACCAACCACCCCTGGACATTTGTGTTCTTGACAATATGGTAAATTTAGAAATATCTTCTGATGGTTATTAATATTTCCATTTGACTTCAGTTTTTCCATGGCAGTCATATTGGGTTACATTCATGTTTAATAGGCAGGGGGATACCCAGGCTCTGGAAACAGATATCTTGGGACAAACTTCCAATTCTGCCACTTAGCAGCAAGGCAGACCTTAAGTAACTTAACTTTTTTGTGCTGCACTCAGACCCCTAGTTTGTTAAATAGGAATAAGATTAATAGTACTTATTTATAGGGCTTTGGAAGCAACAAATAAGCATGGATCCACACATACAGTGCCTATCACTGCCTAAACACTCAATAAATGTTAACTATTTTTATTAACATCAACCCTTTCGCCACTATATTACGCTCTTCCTCTATACACTATTGTATATTTCCATAGAAATCACTGTAGCTTATGTTGTATGTGTGTTGACTTGCTTATTTTATAATAAAACCCCTCCCCTGTCTTCTCCTACTCACAGATACAGACTCGTGAAAATAAGTTCTATGAAACAATGGACCTTATCTGTCTTGTTTACAATTGATTCCCTTGAGCCTAGTACACTATAGGCGTACACTAATGGCGCCATAGATTTTTTTGAATCTTAAATACTAAATGAATGAATTTCCATAGCTCTAGGCTTAAAGGTAAAATAAACAATGAAAAAACAAACAAAAAAACAAGGATGAGTTTTATAAATTAATCCCATAATGGAAAAATGCCTGATGTATACAGTTCTAGGGACAGGATGAATACTTGTTCAATGGATGTCTATATTCCTCTAGATTATAAAATCGATGCCAGTGCCATGGAAAACACCCTGATAACGTTGCCATATTCAGTTCTATTGGACTGATTCAAAGTTCCTGTCCTGTTTAACTTGTCTTCTAATCTCATCTATGGAATAAGTTGTTTATCTACAGGGCCCATAATATATAACATTCTTATTACACATTGGCATGATTTCACAGTGTTGTTTGGAGTTTTTATGAGTTGAACTTTTATTTTTTGGTAAAAATATTATTTTTTCTAGTAGAGAATTGGGGGATTTGAGGATAGTGGAAAGATGGCACCAAAAAGGAGAAAAAGCCAGACACTTGAAGGACCATAGGAATAAAGTAGGGGCTCCAGTAGCGACCTAGAGGCTAATCTTGAAGCCTTAACCACATGGAGACCCAAAGGTGATAACCTCAACTCTGCAAATGCTGGGCTGCAGTCTGCCCAGGGCAGGGACAAACTGTGGGTTATGGGGAGGGGGCGGATATCAGATTTTTCAGAGTTGAAAAATGTCCACACCACCCAAAAAGCACTGTGATGAGCTCCATCTGATGTCTCCCATCAGTCTAGCTTAACTCAGACTCAGTGATCTACAACAGAAATGATCCCATCTTAGCATTAATTGACTTAAATTCTATCTTTTTATAGCTTCACTCACACCTAAAATCTCCCCCATCCCCACGTCACCCATTGTGATTTGGGACCACTGTATATGCTGGACACCGTTCTGGGATGGCATACACTGTCTCATGTAATCCTTGCCACGATCTGTATTTTTATCCAAGATGATGGTACAGAGCTAGAGGCCAGTTTGACCATTTCCCTAAGGTAATTAGTAAGTATGCCATTTGAACTCAAGTAATATGCTGAACTTTAAATTTTCTTTCTGTTACATCTCGTTGTCTATAGAATGTCTAAAATTGCTTTAAATAATACGAAGAGGTTGAGTCATTCTGATGCTTTATATTTCAGAGATAGCTTTTTAAAATGTTTCAAAGGCTCTGGTTCCTGTGAGAAACTGAGGGGCAATTAGGCACCGACCCCCGGGGTAGCAGCTGAGGGTATGTATTGGAAACTTTGTATGTCACCCCTATGAAGAGAACAGGAAAGAGAGGAAGAACATGGGCAGGAATGAAAAAGACCAAGTCGCTCTAGGTTTGTAGGCACATTTTGGATCTGAAGAATGTTAGGTCTGTGACAGGACAGCAAATTATTGTGGCAATAGCCTCCTACGTCACTTCTCCTGCAGAACCTTCCAAGGGCTTCCCCAAGGAACTCATGCCCACAGTTTGTGCTCTCGTCCCTTCACACCCCCTTCACGTCCCCTTCACTAGTCACCCTCTCTAAAATTTCTCTTATACTTCAACTCCTCATCTCCTCCTTCCGGTCTTTGTATGCATTCACTCCTTAACTCTTATCACTACTAACAAATGGTATAGTTGACTTTCTTTTTTATCTACTACCTGTCCCTGGAATTTAAGCTTTTTAAGAAAAGGATTTTTGTTGGCATTACTTACTATTACATTCCTAGCATATGAAATAGGACATGACATATAGTGAATGCCTTTTTAAAAACTGTGTTAACTATTAAAATTTTAGTTGCCCAAGATGTGGTAGATTGAAAAAGTGGCCCTAGTTAGTGGCTTCCCTGTATCCATGCCCTTTGCAATATGACTTTGCAGCAACTGTATTTTCCCACTCTTAGAATTTGGGCTCTATTGGTGTTGGTTAGTAGGCTGGAACAAATATGACATTGTGCTTATTCCCAGTCTGGGCCTCAAGAGGCCATGTATACATTTGCAACTCTTTTGAAACTCTGCCTCTACCTTGAGGAAAGTCTGGGCAAGCCTGCTGGAAGATGAAAGTAGCAAAAATGACTTCTCAGCTGAGGTCACACCAGAGTGACCAGCCCCAGCCAAATGGCCACTGATCACAGATGCATGAGCAAGTCTGGTTAGGATCAGTCAACTTGACCTAAATCAGCAGAGCTATTAGTAAACTCAGACTCAAACAAGAAAATATTGATACATGCCACTGACAATTTGCGGTTGCTTGTTTGCAGCATTGTTGTAGTAATAGCTAACTGATATATAAAATCACTCAGCTAGTGAGTAGCAGGAGGTAGGATCTGAATCCACATTCTGTCTCCAGCATCTATATTCTCAACCACTCTGTAAGTTCTACCCTTAGGAACGTTCACAGTCTGGTAGAAAAAAACCAGAATCTAAGCAAATGAAGTGCTTTTTGATAACTGAAATAATACAAGCACTATTTGGTTAGACCGAGAGAAGAAAGTACTTAATTTTGTCTAGAGTGGAGAAAGCAGAGAAAATAGATGACCAAATACACTATCGCAGGTGAATTATCATCAGAGCTAAATTTAGGTGGAGCTATCCAGGTACACAGGGAAGAAAAGGACTTGGGAAGGAGATAGTAACAAAAAACCCAGTAGCTTGTTTGGAAAAAGTTATGAGGCTTAGTGTCGCTGAAGCATAAAGTGTGAAATTGGGAAATGCCAGACTTGAGTTCGGAGAGGTAGATAGTGTGCCCAGATTATTGTCTGTAATCCTGAGGAGCTTGAGTTGAATTCTATGCAAAGAGTATCATTAAAAGCTTTGCAGGTAGGAGATGCTACAATGAGACTCCTGTTTGGAAAAATCAGTCTGGCAGCAATCTGGTGAGTGCATTTGGAGATGGCTATGATTCAGAGGAGGTGGAGACTCCAGTGGTCATTATAATATAGAGTTCTGAAAATATAGAATAATGGTGATAGTGGAAGATGGAGATGAGGGAACAACACTACTTACTGGGAACAGAAAGAACAAAAAAAGGCTTTCTGAAGAAGTGAATTTGAAGAGATCCTTGAAGAACAGACTAAAACAGTAGAAACGGGTGTGAAGCTATTTCAGGCTCAAGAAATAGCGCAGATGAGGTCATAGAAGTAAGGAATTACAGATTATTCTCAGAAATGGAATATAACCTGTCTGGTAGGTAGATAAATTCACCTGAAGCCTAGAATACAAGATTGAGTACTATTGGGAAGGAAGGAAGGTTATGTAGAATCATAAAGTCCCAGAATATTAGAGCTGAAAAAGATCAACAAATTGAGTTGAAGCTATAACATGTTAAGGTCTTGAAAGCCAGGTTAAAAGGGTTTAAATTAATTTGGTGGTCCTTTGGAATCACTGCTAATTTTTGAGTAGCTGTAAGTATTTTGTAATATTGAGAGAGAGGAGATCAGGGCTGAAGCTGCTTCTAGTGGAGGGGAAAGTAAATGGGTTTGGAACATCTTGATCCAGATGAACTTATGGGGAGTGACATATGATTCTATTGGCAAGTTGACTTTATAATTTTGAGTTTTATTAGCTTTCTTTAACGGAAATAATAATACTAGAGAAAAACCTGTCTATCTGAGAAAGAGGGACGACTTTATTTTTTGTTGCGTCTAAGTTCTAGAAGGACTCTCATATGGACATATGTAGCACAGAAATGGAGTGGAACTGTCCAGAGCTTGGAAGGGAGAGCAGGGCTAGGAGACTGATTTGGTAGACAGACATACTAACGTGGTATTTTGAAGATGCAGAAATAGGTATTACAGATATTATAGGAGGAGCGAGGGAAAAAGGCAAGATACAAGGAGAGCAACCATATAATTTGTCCTCCGAAATGGAGCACTTTTGAGAGTGAAAGGCGGTGGTATTCATAATTATTGACAAGACAACAGACTATACCAAGATGTTCCCAAGCCAGCCTGGATGTGCAGACAGCTTGGAGGAGAGGGCAGGCTGGAGAGACCCTGGGGTTGGTGATCAGCAAGGAGGAACCCCGAGACTGGCTGGAGGAGAGATCCTGCAGTAGGGAGGGGTTGCCTACAGAGTCCATTCTGCATGGGGAGACCTGGTAACCAGGGAGGGTCTGTTGAACTGTACGAGGACCTGTGGGTCCTAAAGAAAGCCAGTATCACTACGGCTATGCAATATTTAAAAACTTCTGTCCACAAAACAGCATCTGCTTTTGAGGGGTTAAAACTGGCTATCCCTCAACTCTGCCACCTACATTTTCCTCACATTAGGAGCTAACCCACGTTGTACTCTGAAACACCACTAGCCGCCTCCTCAGCATGTCCCAGGACAGTTTTATAGCTCCAAGTGGAACGCAGATGAATGGCTGCCTGTTTCCATTTTATGCTTTGGATTTACAGGTGCAGGTTGTATAGCTTCTCATCGTTACTTAACTTGGAAAACATTTTAAAAGCTTCCAGCATGTCAAGCCCTGTGATTTTGGATAAAATTGGATTTTGAGTCTGTTGTGTGCCTTTAATATTTCCTGTGCTGAGAAAATTATAATGATAAAGCCAAACAAAACACCTGCTCTGCATGAAATGTCTTCTGACTTTCATTTGGTGTCGTTTGAATTGGGAGGGTGAAATTGCTGGAAGCGTAATTGTCATGAAAATATTAATTCTTAAGTTGATTTAGGGATGTCGTGGTATATATATGCTCAGTGCTTCGGGAGGCGAACATAACTTTTTTGTTTGGGTAGTAGCTTTTAAACCAGAGATGTTGCTCGGACAGAAGCAACTTGACCCTGGAGGGATCATTTTTGGCTAAGGTGGTAAACTACCTTGACCCAGGACGTTTCTGAAAGGCTGCAGAAAATTTCCTTTGAAGCTCCTGCCTCTTGCAAGTTGTCCTGGTTGGGTAATGAATCCCATTCACCCCACAAAATGCTCCAAGCAGACAAAATAGTCATTTTCTACTTTTCTCCAGTTCTTCATTCCTATAAAATAAGTTCCTTTGATCTTTTTGTCCTAGCTTATATCTATTAAGGATCTGCTGAACCAAGTTTGCCAGATCGAGTATGCTTGAATGTAAAGCCTTGGTGCTCTGGCCAGTGGAGGTCTTATTCATGTAGAAAGGTCCATAGTCGTTTATGGTTGTCCATAATGCATCACAGATTTGTTCGAGGGTGGGTATAGACTCATTTTCTTTTTTTTAAATTTATTTATTTTTTAAAAAGATTTTATTTATTTATTTGTCAGAGAGAGAGAGCACAAGCAGGCAGAGGCAGAGGGAGAAGCAGGCTCCCCGCCGAGCAAGGAGCCTGATGTGGAACTCGATCCCAGGACCCTGGAATCATGACCTGAGCCAAAGGCAGCCGCTTAACCAACCGAGCCACCCAGGTGTCCCTAGACTCATTTTCTTAAGCAAAACTTTATCCAAAATACTTTTCTACATCTAATAACCAACGGTTCCGAAGAAGCCCTTAGAAGAGACTGAAATCGTTAGCGTTATCTTGTTGGGTTGTAAAAATCATAATCACAGGTGTTTTCAAGCTCCTGTAATCAGGTGAGGAAGTGGAGGCCCCGAGGCAGTGGAACTAACCCACACCCACACATCCCTGGTGGCCAAGTCAGGCCCAGAAGCCGGTGGCTGGCATCCCAGCTCCATGCTGTCCCCACAGCGTGACCAGCGTGACAGGTGTCTCCTGATCAGAAAACCAGAGCACTGCGGAGAGCAGCGGCCTGACCCCCCGGGTGATATGTGAGCCAGCTGCATGGCACATGCTTTGTGCTCCTCAGAGAAAACTTCAGAAGTTCAACTGCTTGTAGACACAGGGCACATTTTTGGATGCACAGGTCATTCTGAAGTGGCAAAGATGGTCTTCAGGGTCACAGACCCGGCTTCAACACCTGCAATTTGTGCAGGTGACAAGTGGATCTTTGATGAAAGCTAGACATTTATGGGAAAGGAAGAATGTAAATTGTTCACCAGGCAAATATTTACTTGAATTGTTTCCTTAGCAAGGGAAGTATTTATATTAGCTTCTCCGGTGTGAATTCCCTTGTAGTCCGATCAGTGTCATCCTGGTCCCTTAAAAACCCTGCAGTACCATCACGCAATGTTCCACTGATGCCGCTCACTCATTCCTTGTGTGTCCTGCGGCCATGCTTTCACACCTCAAACTGGAACACACGGTCTGACCTGCCTGAATATGCTGATGTGGCCTGTGAAGAAGGATCTTTAAAACTCTGCTGTCCAGAAAACTCCACAGTGGAGGATCACCTTGCCATAGGTATTAAAGAAATGTTGAGGAGAGAACTGAAATGGCTTTGAGGCAATTCTGTGAAAAGACTTTAAAAAGGGGATGGCCCGGATTCTGCTTCTATTCACAAATAAAGATGTTGCCCAAGGTGTCCCCAAGAGGCCTCTATTTTGAGCCTACAGTATTCCTGTTATTAAGTGAGAATCATTTTAGCTGTGACCATGTGGAAATTTTAAGTGTGCAATTTCTGTTCCAAGTATTTAGACCATTAATTGTGGGAACTATGAAGGTTCAAGTTCCGATTAACTAAGGAATGGCATCGGAGGTGTTGGTAACTCTATTGTGTGAAATAAATAACGTGAGCTAAGGTTTAGCTCTAAAACAATATTTGAACTAATTCTCCCTCTTGGGTTTCACTGGGTCAAACAAGGTATGCAGTCATGATGCACAGAGAAATATACCCGTTCTTTCTTTTTCTCTTTGTGCTGTGGCCACGTGAGCTTTAGGAAAGAAATTTTTGATTCACGATCGTTGGCTGGAGTGCTGTTTTCAATGGCACTGTGCTATGCCCTCTTACAAAACTTCAAAATCCATGAGCATACATTGGGACCTGCTCTACAAAGCAGATCTTAAAAAATTCTTCCCTAGGATAAATTCCTAGTGGAAAATTCCTAAATATTCTGTGGAATTGAGGCAATGATACTCCTATTGCCAAGGATTTGAAGATGACCCTAAGGTTGCTAATAGAGTCCAACGATTTTTCTGAGGATCACTCAGGCATGCGTAAATGGACAAGGGTACTTTCGTTACTCCTGTCCCACTCTGGGCTTGACTGCAGTCCATTCTCCGAAATCAAAGGCCCCTGTCCCCACTTCTTCTATATTGTAGATCTGTCTATACAGGATCATTAACAATTTGCCAGAGCAATTTATTAAAATTCAATTAACTCCCAGAAGAGGAGGAAGCTGTAAATGAAATCACACCACTCCAACTAAAATAGTAAGCTCCCTTAGTTGAAATTAGCTTGGTGGTTACAGCAGATTATATGGATTCTGTATTACTACCTACTTATCCTTAGGCACGTTGTTTAAGCTCCTCACACCCCAGTTCCCTGATCTATAATCTAAGGAATAGCAAGGTCTCTCTCATAGCACAGTTGTCAGGATTAAATGAGATGGAGTGTTGAGTCCCAAGCCCATTTTCATTAGTGTCTGGACTTTGTAAAAGTTCAATTAATAGTAGCTATATTATTTTAGTAATAGTATTGCTAGTGCTACTGCCACTATAAAATTATCCACTGGATGGTTATTTATGTAAACCATGTAAGTGCCTACCCATTCATTCCCTCAACATTTATTAGAATCGTGTCAGGCTGAGGGTTAAGGAGACAAAAAGTGAAAGACACGAATAAGATGTGCACACACACATATAAAATATGGGTTATGTGTACACACACATACTTTATTAAACGTATATAGATATAAAATATAAATGTCCTGTGCCTGACTCAGAAGGACTGATTATCTAGTATGCCCCTTATTTTTGTCACACCGCAAAATAAGCTTTGGCATAGGGCATCGCTGACACACAGAGATTGATAGGGCCATGGCCAGATGTCACATTTTAAAAATGTGGTCCTGTGACCCCATGTTCAGGATTCAAACAAGCTCCAAACCCATCAGGTCATCATCTGCTAATGACAGGTGTTTTGACTTTATTGTTAGAGCCAAGCCAGGGAGGACAATAAAGAGAGTGAACTCAATTTGGTTTTGGTTTTGTTGCAGCTGGATGACTATCATCTAGGAGCCATTTAGCAAACAGACGAGAGACACATGGCTTTATTTATAGCAGTCTGTAGGGAAGGAATGCAGTCGATTGCGCCATCTCTTCCGCCACAGTTTAGCGTCACAATTATCTCTATCAGGTGGAGGATGTATTAGGCAAACATAGGCTCATGCTGGAATGGAGGCAAATTGATCTCTAAATGGATGGTGCCGGTTAATTAGGCAACGCAGTTTCACCTGAGGAGTGACGGTTTTACAAGCCTGGGAATTTAGTGCAAGCCGTGTTTTTAATTTCATGAAATAAACATCGCCATCGCTCCCAGTTTTATTTAAAACTATATTTTTATATTGTTCTGCCAATTCAGAGACTTTGAGTTAAAATGATCCTAATGATTTATACCACTGATACTTCCGACCATGTGCGGGTACTATTTCAAGTGCACGGCTCTGATGGTATCGCACTTAGACCCTTCACTCTGAAATAAACATTCCCCAAAGCTCTCAAACAGATAGTGCTCAGAGCTTTCCCCCGGGTCCTCTTTTGAATTAAATCAATTAGGAGAAGGCCATATGTTCACCATATGTATGTCAACTTGCCAGGGATTCTTGAAAGGAGAAAGACATTTGAAAAAAATCACATATCACTTGGAAACACACAAACTGAGAAAGGATTAATCAACCAACCAGTTAAATCTCTATTTCTATCATTCAAAAGTTGATTAAAATTAGGCAAGATATCGTACCTCCTGATGATCATTATATATTGTACCTCCAATCTTTTTTTTCCCCAGTCTCATATGTAATTAATTTCTCAGGCAGTATAGAGAATCAATCACTCTTTATCAAGTTTTCTTCACCTGTTCACTTGGAAAAAGTAAAATGATTGCCAGGCCGGCGGTAGTAGAACTTAGCAAAACTCTTCGGTGTTCAATAGTCTACAGACTCTAAGCAACAACATTTGGTGAATATTCTGGCTGTCCTTCACGACGTCGGGTGGTAATGCAGTTGGCTGGGACCTGATTAGAGTATCATGACATGTTGGAGTTGGGATGTGCAGAGCATGTCTTTTGGTTTGTCTTTTTAATTGCACAGATGCTGTGATTCCATTTTGAATCCTTTAGGGGGCCCAAACATGGTGTTTGGCACATAGCAAGCGTTCCATACATATTTTTAAAAATTGAAACAATAAGGAGATTGAAGGCTAGAGAAGCTAAGGGGCATGAGCAAGGCTCTCTAGTTAGTGAAGAGGTCTTCTGACTCCTAAACTGTTTGCTTCTACATCATGGACACCAGCAAGTATTCTCCACAGGCCCCCGGGCCCCCCTCTCGTCGCCTCCCAGGTTAAGCGTGGGGCTCTCACCTTGGCATTCGTCATGTCCGTCCAGTCCCATCTTCCTTTCTCCTTCACATTACTTAGATGTACTAGTGTGCTAGTCCCTATGTTCTCTCTGGATTTACACTCTTGTTTCCTTTTTTGTTGTCGTTTCTTTGCTCAGGATGTTCCCTTCACAGTGGCAGCCTTTTCTATCCATCTCTATATTTCAGACATCTTAGCTGCTTCTCAGATTTGGGGCAAATTTAAGTAGAGGTTTCAGAACTGGGACCTAATCTGGTTTAAAAAAAAAAAAAGTTTGATTACAAATAGCAAATATCCTAGGTAGTTTCCAGAAGGGTGGTAGAAGTACATCTTTGAATGTATGCAGTGTGTTGCATATTTAGTCCCCATTACAGGGAGGTGAGGTGCTAAAAAAATTTGGGGATAAAAATCTGGTTGGACGTAGCTCTGGGAAAAATTTAAAGCATACAGAAATTATTTTTAATGCATCCCTATGCTTCCCTTCTCCTTTTGGCTCTTCTCTCCTTTTCCATCCCATAAATGCAGTTAAAGTTGTCCAAAGTTTTATTACTATCCCTAAGCCAGCGGGCTTTGCAAAGATAAAAGTAGTAATAATACCTTCTTGCTTCATAGTTCTGTCCAATAGTAACACAGCCCCCAACAGCAAATTCTTACGTGTTTCCTGTGTGTCAGGAACAGTTTCAGAATTCACACACACACACACACACACACACACACATTTAGTTCTCATAATCAACTTTTGGGGCAAATACTATTACTATACCATTTTACAGATGAGGAAACTGAGCCATGGAGAAGGCAAGTAAGTTGTCCAAATTGCCTAGGGTTGTAAATGGCAGAGCCAGGATTTTAAATTCATCAATGTGGCTTCAGTCTGCTTTTAATGGTAACTTCTCTCCCTCCTCCTTTCTTCTGACACCGGACTACTGGGGTATGGTCAGTGGGGGATAACTACTTAATTACATTTCTACTTGTCTATCCTGACTAAAGTCCCTAATTGGATTTCTAAGGGTATAGACTATTTTTCTCTCTTTATGTCCTTTCTGGCCTGTATAGTACCTTTTATGATAAACTTAGTTTTCAAATAATTAAATCAACAAATATTGAAATTTCACTAACAACAGTCTTTGCACTTTCCTTTTGCTTCAGTTTTGTGACTTATTCAGGTTATTGTCTGCATCTTTGGTCTTGAATTTCCCTTCTTTTTCCTGCTCATTTAAAGCTCTTTGTTTACTAAAAGTCTCTGCAACTCTGCACAGCTCTATCTTTGGGCAACACTTTACCCATGAAATCCAACCAAAGGTATCTTACTCTTCTCCAGGCTGGCCATTATCTTCCTTTTCCATGTCTCCTTTTTAAGATCCATGATTTTTTTTTTTAAGATTTTATTTATTTATTTGACAGAGAAGAGAAAGATCACAAGTAGGCAGAGAGGCAGGCAGAGAGATAGAGGGAAGCAGGCTCCCTGCTGAGCAGAGAGCCCGATGCGGGGCTCAATCCCAGGACCCTGAGATCATGACCAGCCGAAGGCAGAGGCTTTAACCCACTGAGCCACCCAGGAGCCCCTGATTATTTTTTTTAATCTAAAATTTAACTCACCAATTTTTAGATAGCATCTCCCAAATGCCTAAAGTTTACCATTTATATCTCGAATGAGACATTTTTGCCTCTTGAGTTCAGTACAAAGACATGGAAGAACCCTTTATTTATTAAACATAAGTTTATTATGTTTAATAAACTTAAACATAAGTTTATTATGTTTAATAAACTTAAACATAAGTTTATTTGGTTGCTGATATTGGGACAAAACCATAAGTAGAGAACTATGTCCCATATATTTATATTTTGGCAAAGATCCCTGATTTAGAGAGAGATGGGAAAAATACTGTCACCATGAAAATTCTGGAAGTGCTTATAGTAAACAAGAATGAGGACAATGACAGAAATCCTATGCAAGGAAAATATGACAGTTGAGACAAAAAACAAGGAACAGCTGTATGAAGAAAGATTTACAGTAAGAAATGTGAAACCGTTTTGGGAAGAGTTACATATTTTAGGGAGAGAACCACTTAATATTTAAAGAGGACATAGATTTAAAGAAAAAGTAATAAATGGAATGGGAGTATTTCATTGCATCTTATCTCCTGCTATAATAGGAAGTAAACAGACAAAATTAAATTAACCCTTGATACCCAGTGCCCTGGTGGTTTTCTTGGAACCTTGCAGAAAGGACGGACCATATGGTGAGGAGTGCGTCTGTGACAACACAGGCTCAGATGAAATTTCGAGGATTATAAATCCTCTTGTTTCATCTCCTAATTTGATCACCAGCTGGCATCGGGAAGTATAACATTGCACAATTAAGTGTCTATGGGTTTTTTATATCCTCCTCAGTAGCATCCGGATTTGGCCTCCACATTCTGGAAAAGAGAATGTGGCACTGCTCCAGGATGATCATTAATCTGCCTCAGTAGGGCAGTCTTCCCCACGGGAGCCCATCCATAACGGTCTGTTGTAGTAATCTGTCACACCATATGGGGGAAGACGAGACAAGAGATTGAGCAATAGAGGGACATACATAACTTGGAATCCTGGCAAAGACGGAAAAGAAGGAAGGAAGCATTACATATCATCTGTCCACATAGCCGAGCAGAGGTCAAGTAGTTAATTACATGCGCGTTGTTGGTCTTCGAGTCTGTCATACAGACGTGGAGGGGAAAGAGAACCAGCAGGGATTGTAAATCAGTTCTTGGAGAAGTACCAAATTCAATAGCCTTTCTGTGGTATCTTGCAGGGGCCACTCGAATGTGAGGGAATGGAGTCCCTAGAAGGCCCCGCCGTACCGTGTATACCATGCTCGTTTGCGTGGTGTGGGTTATGCAGAGAAGGTCTGGGGGAGATAGGAGAGCTAAGCCACAGTGCATATCCCACATCTCTTCAGTACGAACGGTCGACGAACACTATGTCCTTTTCCAGTCCCGTGTTCACTTCCCCTTTGTCTCACCTTATAGCGGAGCCGTATTGCACTCTTCATATTAGTTCACATTTGTTTGCTTTCTGGAGCTCGGGCCTGCCTAAAAGAGGGAGAGATGGTTAGTTGAATGGATACATTGGGTAGATTAGACAAATGAATGAGCAAATGAGCGTTTGCACACAGCAATACTTTCTGTAACCGGTCAGGTATTTTACAGGAGTACCAACAGCAGTTAGAGCGTTGGTCTCCCGGAAGCAATGTTGTAGGATGGCCCAGTAGAGCAAGAGAAGGTGAGGTGGAAAGAGTGGGCAGATAGGAAAATCCTCGGAGGGAAACTGTGTGACTTTCTTATTTAAACTAGAATGTTCCCTATTCAGTCTGTTTTCTGTGGTGTTTCAGTTATTTAAATACATAGTTTCCCATTAGTTTTAAACATTGAAAAATAGCGCCCAGAGTATTTTTTAATGCAACTTTCAGGGATCATGGACCCGTAGATGTTAGGGAATGCAAACCGGGGAACTGTGGAAACCAGACAGGATTATCTGTGTCCCAGTGCCTATTTCTTCCACCATCTGAAGGTAAGACTGGCTAACGTCAGCTCAGCTGCAGCAAAGACAAGAGGATTCGGTGGCTGGAAGGAAGAAGGGAAAACGAACTTTTTCTTTTTTTTTTTTTTTTGAACCTATCTTTCAGGGGAAGGCGCTCCCTCAGCAGGTGGGATCTCAGGGCTCTGGGAGAGCGATTACACTGTGCAGGCGCAGACAACAGGAAGTGAGTGCAAATAGGGCCTCTCCTCAGCGTAAACACACGCAGACTTTAACCTACGGCTGAACTTCTGCCCTTGAGTGACCGATGCCATTAGGACACAGGTCAAAAGGTTGTAGGGTGATGGAAAATGGAGCCTTATTGAATGAAAGAGAAAATGAAAAATTCTTTTGTTTGCCTAACACTGTGGTTTGTATGGCTACTGTGATGTCGAAATGGAGTCCAGAGTGGGAAAAAGAAGTCCCCGGTTTACCACAGTCTGAGGGAGGCAGGCGGGGTATTCAGTTCAGGATTGCAAAAAGAAAAATCATACAGAAGATCACACATAAAATGAAAGCAAAGCACATCTCACCGTTCTCAGGGGGGAGTGCAGACTCGACCCGCCTCTGGTGATGGTAAGAAGGTACAGAGAGCATCAGAACGTTTTGCTTTCCTAACAGGCAGGACGGAAACAGCACAAATGCAGGTCTCCCCTCCCATTCTCCATGGCAGGCACCCCCACCACAGCCTGCTGGGAGAAGCCTCCTGAGGCTAACAGCCGTGCACTCTGGGAGCACATCCAGTAACAACGTAAAATAATGTATAGATGTAGATATATTCACCTACAAAAAGGCATGGCAACGTGAAAATCACCTGGCAAAGTGTTTCACCTTGTAGACAAGGATAGAAACTGGAGAGTTCCTATTGTGTTTGGCTATTTCCACCTGTTCCAACTCTGACACATTTGCAAGTTCTGGATGATTTTTTTTTTTTTTTTTTTAATTTGTCGGAGAGAGAGAGTGCTTGTGCACAAGCAGGGAGAGTGTCAGGAAGAGGGAGAAGCTGGCTCCCACTGAGCAAGGAGCCTGATGTGGGACTCAAACCCAGGCCCCTGGGATCATGACCTGAGCTCAAGGCAGACACTTAACTGACTGAGCCACCCAGGCATCCCAGTTCTGGATGATTCTATATCTTCCAGAATGTTTCTTCAGGGTAAAAAAATTAGCCACTTCAATGAGGATGCAAAAGACTATTATCCTGTGTTCCAATCGTCCTGTTGATAAAAATTATATAATTTTTTTAAAGAAGAAAAGAAAGAAATATTATTTTGCTTTTTTGGAGTTGCTGAACTCCAAAATGGCTGTATTCTAAAACCTCTTTTACTCTGTATCTTTTCTTAGGTTGGACTTTAGCTATATAACTTTGCTTCTAATAGCTGAACAAATAATGACCTACCACTTTTAAAAATGAGTTTTATATTTGGGATAACTGAGCAGGTTCAAACATGCTCTTTTTTTTAACACCATTTTCAACAACCTGCCTCCGAGCATTCCTGGTTTTTGTTTCTTAGGGTATCCCCACGTTACAACCAGGCCCTCAGAAATGAGGCTTTAGCTCCTTGCAAATGCTGAGCAGACGTGAACACCCTCCTGGGAGATTGATGAGTCCTATTAACCTTGTTGCATAGATGGAAACTCAGAAACAAAGTGACCGTGAGGATTAGGAGGAAGTCAACGTCAGCACCAGGATTAGAATTCACACTTGCCTGGTTTCTCAGCCCACGACCAGCTCCCCCATGGATCCCAGCTTTGTCTCCCGCACAGAGTGAGGGGGGCAGGGAATTTCCAAATGTTGACAGAATCCTGTTATCCTCAGGCCTCCACGTTGCAGGAAGGCCCTTCCTTTTAATAAATGACAGAGCTGGACAGTAACTTTGAGGTGATTTTTTTTTTCCAATCTCCAAACTTTATAAGTGAGAAAAAGGTCATAAAAGTGCCGGAAACAGAATAATACTCAACTTGCAGTAATACCGTGGAGGGGAGGGGTGACAAATCAGTGTAGTGGAAAGTACCAGAAAGGATTTGGAGCCCAGCTTTTGAAGCCTGTTCCTTGTCTGGAAAATGTAGAAAAACAACTCCAAACTTAATGTTTTGTGCAGATTAAATATTCCAAGTACCTCAGACTTATAGGCACTTCTTAAAATTTTTGTCGATCCCTATTTTCATCTTTTCTCCCAACAGAGTAACACAGTTTCTCTATGTGAGAGAAACAGTACCCTTAGGAGTGTTCTCCTAAAGGTTCAATCCCAAATCAGCAGGACTTTGTGGGACTCTAACCTTGGAGTTTTGTTGAGCCTGGTGTCAGGAGTTAGGGCCCAAGTACAGTAGATGGCAGTTTAGTTCATTGAGGCCAGAGTTGTCCAGAGTCCTCAGCAGTATTTTGCTCCTAGGGTAGGGATTGCCAGAGTCCAGGGGCCAAGTGGAGAGGCAGTCTGGGGAATGAAGATCATTTGAATGTCAGTGTTCTAGAAGGTGTTGCTGATGGATGAGCTGGTGCAGATTACCACTGCCATGCCTTCTCTCCAGAATGATGGACCCGCTATTCCTTATCTCACTTCTCCTGTCCCACCCCCAGTTTTCCTTTACCACTCCTCCAAAGAGCATCTGCTTTCTAATTTAACAAGCACGGTCTTTGTCCTTTGAGTAATTAACATAATTTGCCTTTTTCCCTCTGAGAAGAGATTTGCAATTCATTTTCATGAGTCTGAAAAGGAAGGGAAAAATCCCCCTTTCTCTTTTCTTCACATCTGAACTGGGATTGTTAGGCCAGAAGCCATGAGTGGATGGTTGAAGCAAATCACAAGAAGGGGACCTCTGTCAGGTAAGACAGAGCCTCTGTCTTACCTCTGGCCTCTGTCTCCCAGAGGAGGCCTCTATACCTTTTTTATGTTCAATATATTCAAAACCAGAATGCGTTCCAGGAGGGGAAGTTTAGAACAGGAAAGACTGGATGAATTGTTTGGATAATGCCCCCCTTACCATGTAATGGGAACATTAGGGCAATAACAATTATTGAGAATCTATTAGAGTCATGCCCTATGCTGTGCTCTTATGTACAATGTCTTGTTTAGTCCTCAAAATAGGACCTTTGTGAGGTAAGTTCTATTACTTCCATCTGTACATGAAGGACTACGGTGCAGAGAAGCTGGGCACAGGGGCTCTGGGCACAGATTTTATGGAGTACCCAGTGGGCATTCAAATGGAGAAGGATCTGTCATGAACAAGAGTCCATGCTCTTGGCCACCATATTTTACCAGCTGTTCTGCTGATCTTGGCTTAAGTAAACTCAAACATTCTTCTTTACTCCCCTAATCTTGTCCTTGGGGAACATATGACTCTTCTCCTCTGATCCAAGAGGGATCCACATCTTGATCTACTCCTTACTCTGTCTTCAAAGGCCAGGGTCAGCAGTGTGCAAGGGCCTCACATGGTATGCATTTGGCTTTCAGGCATTGGCGGTACCCCACTTTCCCTGGTTGATGGCCCTGTGTGGCTGGGGTTTGGAGGTGATGGAAGAAGAATCAATTTCTGGGGAGTTAGGAGCACCAGGCTGTGGCATTTGGGGTTCATGAACAAGTCTGCCACAATGGTGTCTCTCACACTTGATCTTGGAATGAAGGGCAGGTAGGAATTTGCTGAGTGTATATTTTTTTAGGGTAATCGGAATCTTCTTGGTCTACCTCCAGGCCATTTTTTGTGCCCACCATGGGATTCAGGGCTCTAACTCACCTCCAGCAGGTTCTCCATCAACATAAAATCTAGCAACTAAGATTTTATTGGCAAGGCTTAGGTTAGGGACTTTCTGGGGCCAAAAGATTTCTATCATTTTCTACTTCCCAAGAACTAGAAGAGTAGGATTCAAGACCATTCTCTCTGTCTGTTGTTTTGCTCCTTGTGATCTCTTTAGATTTCTATATATATGGATTCTTTGATGTTTTTAAGGAAGTCTGAAATTGTTAGTGACTTGACAGCGTCTGATTTAAGGTGTTTCACATGGTCCACTTGAGTTTTTTGTGTTTCAATAACTGGAAGAGCCTTCAAAACCTCTAGCCTTTTCTGCAAAGCATGCCTGTTGGTTTGAGAGCATTAAAAAATGTGAAAGCTGTGGATTCACTTTCTCCTTTCTCTGGTGTGACTTCTGCCCCTGCAAATGGTCTGTGCGCTGGGCATCAGACTGGAATTGACCTCTCTGTGTAGAAGTGAGGTAAAAAATAACATGGAGATCCTTTTTGTTTTTCTCGTTGTCCATTATCACTCACCCTGCATAATAAAAGGGCAGCTCTTTCTTTGGTCTTCCCCCTGAACCCGATGTATTTAAAATGTAAAGAATGCTTCTTGTGAACGATAAGAGTGACTTTTAGGCACCTACGTCCTTCTCCTTGTGGCTTCTGGGCAAGGACACACCTGCTCGGAGGAAGGTGGGCAGAAGTTTGGGGGGGTGCGGGGGTGGTACGGTAATGTAGTGTGTTCTCTTTGTCCTCAGACAGGCTGCTATCATCTTCTACCTTGGAAAATAACTAAGTGATGTTTAGGATTAAACTCTCCCTGGGAAAGGGGTATGAATATTGAGGGATTCAGGTAAAAATCACTTACGGCCTCCCTGCATGATTTAATTCTTTTTCTCTGCTTTCCTAAATATTGTGTGTTAAGAAAAATACTGATTTTAACTACAATGCCAACTAACTGTGGTTAATGGCAGAAGAAAGATAGCTTTCTATCTAGTCACTCAAACAAGTGACTTTTCTCACTCAGAGCCTCCGCTCAGGGGCTGAGACTGGTCAAGTGGCTGCTCCGCCCTCTGTTTCTAGAAAGACATAGCTTTTCTGAGGCTACGAGGAAGCCAAAGCCACTGTTCTGAAAGGGGAAAGGTTTTCTTATTGTTGATTAGGACTCAGTCAACTTTACCAGGGAAGTAATGAGCTTGGTTCTTTCTTTTAGCCTCAGGAAGACTTAAGCTATATTTTTCCACCCGTTTTTTCTTCAGGGAGTTTCCTATACTGATGTCCAAGTGAGGAGAATTGGTTTTCTCACAACACAGAAGGCCAGGTGGAAAGTATTATTCTTTGCTTCTGCAAAACCAAAATAGCTAGTATTTCTTACTGGTGATAAGGCATGAGTGCCACATAGAAGCAGCGTCCCAACTAATCACAATGGGACTCTGCCATCTTAGAATGTCTTGGTGGAATTCCAAACAGATGAAGCTGAGCACAGAGCCGGTCACAGCTATGAAACGATCTCATTGTTCGAGTTTTCCCTGACTTATTTTATATCATGTAGTCCAGATTTGTTCTTTTCTGTTTCTTTACCTGCTCTTGGCACCATTCAGTTGACTATAAGCACATGGATTTATTTCTGGATTCTCAATTCTATTCCGTTGATCTATATCTGTCCTTATGCCAGCACCATACTTTCTTGATTACTGTTTCTTTGTGTAGTGAGTTTTGACATTGGGAAGTGTGAGCCCTCCAACTATATTCCTCTTAGTTTCGGCTATTCTGTGTCCCTTACAAATACACAAAAACTTCAGAATCAGCTTGTCAATTTCTACAAAAAATCCAGCCAGGATTCTGACAGGGTTGGCACTGAATATGCAACTCGAGGAGTATGGTCATATTAACAATATTAAGGCTTCTGATCCATGAACAAGGGATGCTTTCCATTTATTTAGATCTTTTACAATTTTTTTCAACAATATTTTGTAATTCAGAGTATACGTTTTGAGCTTCTGTTGTTAAGTTTGTTATTCTATTTGATACTGAAAATGCAATTGTTTTTTAATTTTCTTTTCAGATTGTTTCATTGCTAGCATATAGAAATAGAATTGACTTTTGTTTATTGATCTTGTATCCTGAACTTACCAACTTCTTTGGTTGGTTGTACTTAGTTTTTAGTGGATTCTCTAGGATTTTCTATGTACAAGATCATGTCATCTGCTAAATAGAGAAAGTTATACTTCTTCCTTTCCAATCTGGATACTTTTTTTCCCCTCCTAAATTGCCCTGGCTAGAACCATCAGTACAAAGTTGAATAAAAATGGCAAGAGTGGACAGCCTTGTGTATTGTTCATGATCTTAGGGAAAAGCATACAATATTTCACTATTAAGTACGGTGTCAGCTCTGAATTTTTTATCAGGTTGAGAAAGTTCCATTCTATTCATATTTCGTTGAGTGTTTTCATCAAAAAAGGGTATAGATTTTGTCAAATGCCTTTTCTTCATCTGTTGAGATAATTGTTTTTAATTGTTTTTTTCCTCATTCTATTAATATAGTGGTTACTTGATTTTGGGGTATTAAACCAATCTTGCCTTCCTGGTATAAATCCAACTTGGTCACAGTGTATAAATTTTTTTATTTGTTGTATTTTCTCTCTCTCTCTCTCTTTCTCTAGAAAGATTGTGAAGAATTGGCATTACCTCCTCTTTAAATGTTTGATAGAATTCGCCAGTGAAGCTATCTGTTCCTTTTCTCTGTTGTATTTTTATTCTCTATTTCATTAATTTCCACTTTAATCTTTGATTTCTTTTCTTTTGCTTGCTTTAAGTTTAGGCTGATCATTTTTTTCCCAGTGTCCTGAAAATGAAAGTTTAGGTTATCGATGTAAGGTCTTTCTTTCTTTCTTTTTTTTTTTTTTTAACATAAACATAGGTTGTGAATTTCCCTCTAAGCACTGCATTAGCTGTATCCCATACATGTTTTAGTATCCTCCTTTTTCATTTTAATTCATTTCAAAGTATTTTCCAATTTTCCTTTTGATTTCCTCTTTGACACATTCTTTATTTAGGAAAATAGTGTTTAACTTCCATATATTTGTGTGTTTTCACCATTTCTTCTTTTTTTGTTTTCATCATTTCTTTCTGTTATTGTTTCCTCATTTCACCGTAATCAGGGAACATACTTTGTATTAGTTCTATCCTTTTAAGTTTATTGGAGCTTGCTTTATAGTTTATCATTCTAGAGAATGTTCCATATGCCTTTGAGGATTTCTATAGATGCTTTATAGCTCAAAAGAGATCTGTTAGGTCTAGTTGTTTTATAATGTCATTCAGATCCTCTGTTGTTGATCTTCTGGCCAATTGTTCTATCCATTTTTGAAAGTGGGGTAATGAAGTCTTCAACTAAAAAGGTTTGTTTTTGAAATGCCCAGCTCCCACAATACTCATAGGATTGGCCAAGGCCTCTGCTGAAACCATCCCAGTTCACCTCCCCTCTGCCCAAATCTGCTTCTTCATTCCCTTAATGGTATTGCTCCCAAGGGCTCTTCCAGTAAACCCTCTACATGAAGTCTCTACATCACTGTCTATGTCCTAAGAAACCAGCACTTGAAATAATCTTAGGAGCAAACTCTAAGGGGATTTTGGAAGGTAGATTCATTGCTGCCTGGAAATGAGGACCACATCCCTAGAAGCACACTGACATGCACTAGTAGTGTAATTTTTTAAACTTTCACTAGCTGTGAGCTGGTTGTGATACTAGAGGAAGGGAATACTCTATTAACTGATGAGTGTTATATCTCAGGCAAGAGAGAGTTTTGGGGAAAAGAGGTAATTATAAAATTTATAGGATCTGATGGCTCTTGCCAGTTGTTATGGATGCACTGAAGGAAGACCATGAAAAGATGAAGGTGATTCATCATGCATTTAAGGTGAAGCCTTATGTATCAATATCCATAAGAGGAAAACGGCCTGTCAGAAAACAAACAAAAAAATGCCAGCAGAATTGGGGGGGGCGGAATATATATATACACATACATATATATACACACACATGTATATATGTGTGTATATATATGTATGTGTATATATATATATATATACACATACATACACACACACACATATGCCACACATACAAGTAAAAGATCACCTGATAAATTTACAAATAATCAGAGAATAAATTGTGCGAGATAATTACTAATCTACCATCCTTTCCCAAATTACTTTTTGAAATTAGTTTTAATGAGAGATTTTTAATTGATGGCCTTAAAAGGAAAGGTGACCAATTAACCATTACTCTACAAGATTCAGCATGGAACCAGTGACACTGAGATCTGTCCCTACATCATCCTATTGATGCAAGTGTTGTAGGGATTTTCTCACAGTATAGGGGAAAGAGAGTCAGTTTAGTATCCTGGAGCAACCCAGGGCAGCCATCTGAACCACAAGTTGAGGTTAAACATTTTTTTAAAAACTCAAAACATATAAGTAAACTTATTGTCCTAAGCCAATGAAATTTAGAGTTTTTTTTCTTTATGTTTTTATTGCAATCTAACCTAGATAACCCTGACTAATACGGGTCCTCAATGCATAATGAAACCTAAAGTAAAGAGAAGAGAACAAAGCTCTTTTCATTTTTTTCTTGATAATTCCCTGTCAGCTTAAACAACTGATTAAGCTTCTCCATTTTTTATACAAGCATAAAAGTCTTGGCTTCCTATTCCTCACATATGTAATACATATTCTTCCTAAAGACAGTTGGACATTACAATAGGCGACTTAGTATTTAAAAGAAGCCCTAGTTTTTATTTGTTTACTTTAAACATTGGTCCTTTGCAAATTCATATGCAGGAAAGGCCAGATTAAAAACACAACAGGAAAAAGCAGACATCAACAACCCCAGAGAATGTCACGTTATGTTCCTCCATCTTCTGAGTTTATTTCTCCGTTTCTGCATCTAGAGACTTATGTTCCAAAAAGGAGAAAAAATAAATATCCGGACATGTCAGCAAAGCAAAAAGCCAAGAAATAAAGACAAGCTATTAGCCTTCTGATAAATGGGGAAAAGCTGATCCCGCTGGCTTCCAGCGAGGGTGTGTAGCTTCTGGCCCCGTGCCCCCGGCAGCACAGGTGATGAGCACAGCACGAAGGTGACTGGTAGGAGCTGCGGCTTTTGGGGTGCTTTACAGAGGCTAGGTTGTAAATCTGTCCATTTATGAGCATCCTGCCCAGGTTCCCACCAGTTCTGTGGACAAAGCTAAAGCTGGAAGGAACCAAACCATCCCTCAAAGCCCTTCTTATTACCATTGTTTATTAAAGTGCAGCAATAAACGCATTTGTTGTGTGCTGTTTCCTACTCTGAGGGCTTTTCTATAGTTTTGAGCAGAAATGTGTACACATGTAAGCAGTGAGGAAGGGACAGTCTTTTTTCCCCAGAGTTTCTAGAATTTTGTGTTGTTCTAGTGACACACTATTGGAGGTCCTCAGGCCTGCAAATTCTCTCCCAGATCTCACAGATCATTCTGTGGTGAGACGAGAGACCTCAAGACTTTCCCCACAGCAACATATTCAAAGCAGATGTTGCCCATTACTCTTTTTCCGCAATAAGGAGATGGAGCAGTGACATGTGGATTACCTTTCTACACCAGCAGGTATTAGCTGAACAGGAGAAATTATTTATTCCTCATTAAAATTGGCTACCCAGAAACCCTAAATGTCGTAACCATGACTTTGCACTACATTAGGGAGACTAATGGCAATATGTGGCACTAAATGACCTGAGTGACAAATTGTGGCTTCATTGGCCCGGGAAAAAAATCTCATGTTTCAGATTAGATGGCTTATTTTAGGCCAAAAAAAAAGGTGGGGGGGACAGTGAATTAGCCAAGGCATCAAGGGATTTAAATGCCCCTAATTAAGTGGTCACTTTCACAGAGCTCTTCATTTCAAGAAGAACTTGTTTGCTCATAACTTAACACCGTCATCGCCAGGGGGAAATGTGACTGTGGCGTGACGTTTACTTACCCCGCCACCTGCTACCAACTGTGAAACGCTATTCTGGAAATCCAAGAATGCTCTTTAAACAAAGCTGGATTAAAATGCGAAGGAACTCTGGATGTGAAGGAACCCTTTCCACAGAGGACTTGGGGCTCTAACTCCCCTACCGATGCTCCTGGAAATTATAGGGTATGAGTTGATTGAACATTAGAGATAGAAGTCATGGCAAAAGAGAAAATTTGTATTTTTAGTTCAGGCAAATGCAGCTCATTCCCTTTCTATTTGGGAAAAGTGTATCTTGCCAAAATGTGTCCTGTTGGTAAAAAGTGCTTATCATCAAAAGACAAATCTTTTGGGAAAACAGGAAATTTCCTTTTCTACCATCTCTCTGGTTGAGGATATATAAATCTCCCATAGTCATTCAGTATTGTTATGCCTACTTCACAGGTGGGGAAAATACTGAATATTAAGTGAATCTTCTATGTTTTAATGAGAGGAAAAGAATCTGTCTCTTTTAATCTGCAAGGCCTATATCCTTAGTTTCTTTTTCTTTGCATGTCCTGGTTTGTGCAGTGATGTGGCTCTTCGCCCGGATCCAGAATTCTCATTTACTTGAGTAGATAGTTATATTGCTCTGTGCTTTATTCTCATTGGTTACAAAAATAGATGATGGAAGAGTCATATTATTTTACAGCTATTCAGAGATATAATTAATATTTTCAAAGTGCTTTAAAAACTTTGGGTGAAAGGAAATGCAATGGAAAGCAGAATATTGTTTGTTCTTTTGCATTTTTATCAGGTTTGAATAAAACCTCCTCTTACGAAAGAGCATTAGCAGCTGGGAGTGACAAGATATTTTCCTTAGGAATCGAGAGGACTTTGAAATCAATTATGCAATATTAAAAGGCAGAAGAGAAAAGAATGAATTTTTAAAGTATATTAAAGTGATGTTTCAGACAACGTGGTGATTTTGCAAGCGTATTTCCTACAAAACAAGAAGGGACATTCTAAGTCTTAGACTTGAGTCTGTCTCCAGATGGAAAATCACCAAACCCAGGTTGATCTGTGCATCTCTGATGTGTCCTCCTCACTTCTTCCCGTGTACGCCTTCTTCTTGCAACTTCCCCGCCGGGGCCTGCCCTCCAGCTCAACTTCGTTCAGTGCATGTAAATATCACCCAGGGAGCTCAAGTTGTTTCCTTGCCTGTCACCCCTTCTGGACTTTTTGATGCTCAGCAGGCTTTCTCTCTAGAAGCAATTATTTCCCGAGACTCCTTTCTACATCTTCATCCATTTTGTTATGTTCTTTTTTGTGGGGGTTAATCCTATCTCCCTATGTCATCAGATGTTCACTGAGGCAAAGAGCACATTTTATTCTGCTTCTAGTTGTGTCATGAGGCAATAATATTTTCAGCGTACAGAATAACAATTAAATTTAGCCTCTGGTTACCTTCTCTAGATCCGGTAGAATGGGACTAAAGAAAAAGAGTAAAGAGGAGAAAAAAAAATCTTCTCATAACAGAACACGAAAAATTGGTCTCTATTTCAGTAAGAATAAATCATTGCGATTTAGGGGTTCAGGGGGACCCTAGTTGGTTTTTGGTTTCTAGCTGGTTTCCTTGAACTACAGCATGGAATCTCAATCACTTTACTGGTGTCAAAGTTGGTTCTTGGCTGGAGAAGTAGCCTTCTCAGCTGTGGGGTGGGATATATACATGTGCTGGGGGCCACTATGGCCTTCCTGCTCGTGACTCTATTGAGAAAGCACGCAGCTGCCTAGGGAAGGAGGATGATTGCTATCCACCAAAGGGATCTTATCTGCACTGAGAAACTAGCGACATGACTTCAGTGTGTGTCCAAGTCCCAGTACACCCACTGGAAGGACAAATGAAGTCAGAACGTTACCTGGCTGTTCTCTCTTAGACTTCTTCTGCAGGAAGCATGCTCTGAAGAGATTTGCCCAATATACCATATTTTCAGGCCTAGATCCATTCTGGGAAGTCCCATTCACGTACTTCTTTCTCAGAGTTTCTTATCAGCAACCGCCAACACTCCTCTTTCCACGTTCTTGCCTGTGGAACCAGATCAATAGCCACTTCCCAGGAATCAAAGGAATTCATGCCTTTGGACCTATTCTCTTACACAAAGTAAAGAATACAATGTCCACTTAAGATTATTCTATATAATATTATTTCCAGTTTGCCTCTGAGAAAGACTTCCATTCCACAGTGATCTCCTTCCACTTAGTGTCTGCCTACCTCATTTCTGAGCCAGGCTGACGTGGACAACCCAGTGATAACCTGAAAAGCAAATGCCTGCCCATTTAGAGGATTTTTAATGGTACCAGGCTCTTCAGTTTTCCCCAGGAAGTGGTATTGCGGCATTACTCTTTGGGCGGGAAGGAGCTGAACCAATGAATCCCACCAAGCTGTTACTTCAAGGGCTAAAGGCCTGTGTGAGGATTCTGGCAGTTCCTGGGAATATCCATTACTTACAACTATTCACTGAGAAACGGTGGACATGTCCACAGGATGTGTTTGAGTTTCATTATACCCACTGCAAAGACAAAGGAAGTTCGAGCATTACTGCCTGGCCTGAAGAAAGTCTGGCAAGTGAACCCATGGCGACTTTCATTCTGAGACTCCAGGTCTGAGTGTTCCCTCAGAGGCAGTAGCCAAGAGAATCACGGTGTTCAGGATTTCCTTTCCACCTGGGGAATGCGCAGGAACAAGATTCACAGTATGGCTGTGGTAATAATGGAGGACGGGTCCTCAGAGCTACCCAGCCTTTCTTGTAGTCTCTGGCTGCTCGGGGCCTGAGAACTGAGTTGGGTCCAGCGTCTGAAGAGATGCCATGACCATCTAGTGGGGTGCTGGGGTCGGGCCTCTGGTCGTCATAGATGGAGGTTCTACCTATCACATAAGGCCATCAACTTAATACCTACATCCCCAAGATTAAATAGGACAAATCTGCAGGTCAGTTCACTTTCTGAGATCTGATTTCCAAATTAGGCACTCTGCCTCTTAATGATTATATCCACTTTTCTTCCTACTTCCTCTCTTCTCCATTTCGGTTGAATCTTCTATAGTCAACAGCGCCAACCTACCAAACGCAGTTGTTAAGCACATTTTATTTTATTTTTTTAAAAGATTTTATTTATTTATTTCAGACAGAGAGTGAGAGAGAGCATGAGCAGGGGTGGGGAGGGGCAGAGGAAGAGGCCGACTCCCCACTGATCAGGGAACCTGATGTGGGGCTGGATCACAGGATCCTGGGATCATGACCTAAGCCAAAGGCAGACACTTAATTGACTAAGGCACCCAGGTGCCCCTTAAGCACATTTTAAACACTGGATTGCTTCTTTCCCCAATATTTTCCTTATAGTAAAGGAAAAGATGGCCTTTTAGACCCACTTGAGGGACTGGTAAAGAAGGAGGTTGACATTCCAATCTAGTTTACTCTTCCTAAAGTCTTTTAAGTATCCTTCACGTAAAAGAAGGATTTTCTGGCTTTTTGGTATCACCTAGTGTGATTCTGTGTCTGGTGTTAGTTAAAGTTGGCTAGCCCAGCAACTGGCTGGAACTCTACAGCCAGGTGCCAAGGCCAGGACACTGAGTGCTGCCACTATGGTGATTATGCCTACATTAATCGTGATTGCCACCCAACCCAAAATGACGTTCTCCCCTCTGGTTTAATATTTTCAGAATGTAGGACGTAATTCAGATGATGATTTTCAAAAAAATATAAATCTCTGTCTGGGAATAACTCTTTCTTCCTTACTCGGATGTCACACTTTATCCTTGGATCCCTTTGAAGTCCAGTGCTGGCCACACAGTCAGCAATAATGAGGAGATGGTGTTGCAGGAAATGAACAAATAAGCATTTAAATATGGGTTGGGGGTTCTGTAAGTCTTCTGAAATTTTGCAGCTAGCCAGTTCTATTCCAACTGTAAAGATGTCTCACTTTTCCAATCTTTTTGCGCAAGAGACCTAGTGGGCTTATTATTTTGATAGGAATTGTAATTTAGCAACTTAGAGAGTGAATATCTAATTTTGGCTTCTGGAGGTCCCAGACTGGTGTCTAAAAGCAGTAAGGAATTCTTTTCGAATGGTCACATTTTCTGCGAATCATGTTTGTTGCTGGCAGAAAATCTGCACCGAGTGTGGCGGAGGTCAAGGGTCGAGACAAAAGACAGGGACACCTGCTGAAGACCATGTCAATGATCTTAACTGGGAAGCATCTCTACTTAAACTAGGGAGTGGCAATGGAAAGGAAAAGTAGGGACAGTTTAAGAGGCATTTGGAAACTAGAATCAGTGGGACTTGGTGAGAACTGGGTATGATTTGTTCAGGAGGAAAGAGGTTTCCAGCTTGGATAAGCTAAGTGGGTCTCTATGGAAGCAGAGAACCTAAGGAGAACAACAGAACTGTCAGGAAAGGTGATCAAGTTAGCTTTAGATACATTCTGTTTGAGATGCTAGCTTTTCTCAAGGAGAATCTCCGGGAAAGTTGGTTATTATATTTTTGGGTACAAGCTGCTTAGCATCTGGAGAGGGCTGAGAAGGCATGGGTACTCCGTATCCAATCAAGGTGGGTCACCTAGCCCACTGACCCTCTTTTTCCTTCTATTTTGACATGGAGGGGTTTCCTGCAGAGGATCGGGACTTTTCTCCTAATTTTGGTCCAGGATTGTACATGACCTGGAATTCCCTCATGGAGGAACCTGTCTGTTACAGCCAGTCATTGTTATTAGCTTGACCAAATGTCCCGGACACCTGTAGCTGGTAGGAACTCAACAAACTGAGGAATGTGGGATATTCTTGTACATTCTTGTATATGAACCAATTCTTCACAGACCCTGTGTTTCTAACTTTCCCTTTTTGATTAGTGGACACGAAAATTCAGCTTTACCCTTTAGGGATCTTTCTTTCCTTCAGCCTACTTGCATTGATTTTGAAGCTCACAAAACTTTCCCCAAGCAGAATCTACTTCTAAATATTTTCTCCTAACACTGAAAAAAAAAAAAAGTCTACAAGCTTCATCTTGCAGTTCCCTCAGTAACTTTACAATGTTGTCAGTGAGAATGGCATTGAATTCTGTTTTGGCTTCTGATCCTCCATCACTGGTCTTTAGCATTCACAATCCTTCACAGAGGAAGCATGAGAAAAAATGTGGTGTATTGTGAAAACTTGTGTTTCATTCATCATATTCTACCTCGGCGCATAAAGAAGCTTGGCCTGTAAATGTCATGCAAAACAACCGTCAGTCTTTATGAATGTTTCACACAAAATATTTCTGGTAGTTGGATTTGTTTGGCTAATAAAAGAGGTTTGTAATTGATTTCTTTAAAAAGTCTACGCGGTACAATTCTTTTGGTGTTAATGCCTGGCAACGGTTTTGGGGAGAGAGAATGAATCCGGCTTGGCTGGAATTTACAGATTGCAAGCACATCTGAGAGAGGCTATTCGCATGTTCTCCACCACAACGAGATCGTCACGTGATTCTGCCCCCACCAGGCCCGGATGCTGAGAGTCAGCGACGAGAGAAGTGGCCAGGAAAAACATTCCCTCTCTTTCTTTCTTTTGGATTCAACTGGTCCTAAAACCTCTAAAGACAAAAACGACTTCTGTTGTTTTAGTAGCAGTATCTGAACAAGGCTCTCCTCAGTACTTTTCTTGAAACCGTGAGCAACGCATTCTCTCCTTGCCTGCTATTCAAGAGGTCAAACCCAATGCACAACTTGTATTGCTAGATTCCCGCCAACTGAGCTGTTTTTCAAAAGCGTTCTCTTTAAAATAATTTTTTTTTTTTATGAATGTTCATTGGAAATTTTCTTTGAAAATGTATGGGGGGCTGTGGCACTGGAAGGGCTCCTTGTACCCACAATGAGCACCACATTCCGGATCGAATGTGTGGTTTTATAAAAAAAATTTGTAGACGATGGTTTGTAGAGGCATATTTTGGGGATACACATACTAAACATGAAATGAGTGTTGAGGAGCTTTACCCAGACTATCTGAATCAGCTTTCTGTACATATTCATATCACTGCTCAGGGTCATTCCAAGGTCGATCTTGAACTTTCACATCCCAGCCATTTTCTGCAAGGCCCTTCAAGCAGGTCTGTATCTAAAACCAAATTGAGTTTTTCCTTCTGTCGAGTGTCACTAAGCCACAGAGAAAATAATAATGAAGGCCACATAACTACTCTGTTCTAGGCACAGCACCAAACATTCTACTGGCTTAATCTTTAATTGTGAATGAATGCAAAGGGTCCCGATGTTATGATGTGCTGCCCAGGATGCTCAGCTAGGGGTAACGTTTTAGTATGAGTGTATACTGAGGTCATGGGAGGAAAATGTTGGGAGTTGAATCTGGAAAGGTAAGCTAGCTGACCGTTAAAAGATCCCCATGACCCATGCTAATTACCCTAGCCCATAGGGATCTCTTGCTCCCTATTTCTTCTTCTCTTTTCTTTGGTCCTTATCTTCTCATATTTCGTTCATTCTTTGGCTTCTGTTGTTTCCTCTGCCAGTGACTGCGAACCCTCAGCTTCCCTGATTCCCTTGGGCTCTGTATCACTGTCCATTGATTTTGACTGCCTTGGCCATTCCCACTCTGGTCCACTTGGTGTAAACTATGTCAGTGTGGCTGGACTACACACAGCATTGTTTTCTCCCACAAGGATTGTGCAAGGAGATATTTGGGTAGGACTATATTCTGTCCATGAAACATCCTTACATGCTATATGCTTTGATAAAAATTCTCCCTTGAGTCATATTTTGAACAGGGAAGTAGATACACTGCTACACTGGCATTCTTCCTTATAATCCCCCAGGACAATAGAGAAAAGCTCACCGTGAGGAAAAGATACTGTAAGCTTTTCAAATGAGAGCAAGATACTAGAAATACTTCTGTTTCTCTCTCTCTCTCTCTCTCTTTAAACCTGGGGGATGTTCTTCAGCTGAGGATCACAGCTGTCAGGGCTAAGAGAGAACTGAGGCTCAACAAAGATGGGCTGATTAAAAGAGCGATAGGTTAAATATTTAAATCGGTCTGTCTCTGAGGGGATTTAAATCGGTTTGTTATTTCTGAGGGTAGCCAAGGGACTTGCAGAAATATGGTCTCTGAATCGCTGCCAGTGTGCTGTGAGGGTAGTACATGCCATGTGGAACATATGGGGAAGGAACCACTGTGCATCCTGAGGTGATACACGTGAGAACTTGGCTTCTCCTGGCCAAGCGAGAGCTGTGGGTTACTGAAGACATAGTTTGTGAGGACTGGGAAAGAGATTGCGATCGCTAAAAGCCACGTTTGTTTTCCCTTAGAATCACTTAGAATCCACATTAAACTGGCTGCATCTCTTAGTTTGGAAAGCACTCGGCTGGTTAATCAGGAGAGTCATAAAAATTGTGTATTTCTGCATGTCATTTGACAGAAACTCAATATGGGGTTAGGACCACAAGCTCTGGAGTCTTCAAGAACTCATTTGAAATCCCCATGCCACCACTGTCTGACCAGGCATCTTAACTGCTCTGTGTCCTAGTTTCTTTATGTGTGAAGTGGGAATAATAACATGGTCTACTCCATAGAGTTATTACGAAGACTAAATGAGCTAATGCATGTAAACCTCTCAGAAAAACACCTGACACATAATAGGCCCATAATGCATGTTAGCTATTATCATAATCGTGGTGTGGAACTGAGCTTTGTATACCACTTAAAGAGCTGTGGGCAGTACTGTGTGTTCCAGAGGGTGAGAGCTCCTGGATATGGTGAACCTAAGGCGTGCTGATTGACATCATTGATACCAACTTTGAGTGGGGCTCTCCGGTTTGTGTCCTTAGCCCTCCCTCCGTCAAGATTTTCACTAATGATTTGCATTACGATGTAGAAGTCCTTACCAAACTTACAGGGGAGGCAAAGCGGAGGCAGAATGACAATGTTAAATACTAGAGTGGGAATTTAAAAAGGACTTGAGAAGTTGAAAAAATGGCTCAAGATTCACAAAAGGTGGTTTAATAAGGTTGCGTGCAAAGCCTTACATTTGGATTCCAAACGTGAGTGGTGCTATTCTGGGGTAGAGGACGTCTGATTTGAGAATAACTCGTATAAAAATTAGGACTAAAACAATGTATGAGTCACTAGAAAGTAAGGATATCTGAATGCTAATGCAGTTTTAGGCTAATTAAGGTAGCAAAATGGTTACTTTTGCACCATGCTCTGAGCTGGTCCGATCCTTGGGAAACATTGTACTTCCGGCCAGGTCAGAAGGGACGTTAGCGGTAAGAACTCTACAGGTGAGTATAATGGCAGTAGAGGCCAAGACACTTGCTGAGTTGTTGAAGGACATTGGGATAATTGGTCTGGAAGAGAGTGGTAGCCAAGGATTTAGGACACCTACTGCGAAACACCTGAAATACTTGATGGGGAGTGGAAAGCAGATGTGGCACATAGAACCCCAGAAGGCGGGAGTGGTATGTGTGTGAGAAGATTATAGTGAGGTGGACCTCATTTAATGATATGGAAGAGCTTTGTAGAACATGTCTAAAAGAACATGTCTAAAAGTGGAAAGTATTGCCTCATAGAGCAGTGGGCTTGTTGTCACTCGAAGTGTCTAAATGCAGGCAGGAAGACATCGATGGTGGAGCACCATCGGGACCAGATAGCACCTAGTGTTGTCTCCACCCTAAGAGCCTTTCATTCTCAACCCAGTACCCTCTCTCTGTACGGAATCGATTGTAAATGAGGAGACACATTTGAACATCATTGATTATGAGTCAAGATAGCAACTAAACTGAGCACTCAGAAGTGAGGGCAGAAAAGCAGCCAAAGAAAACCCAGAGCCCTAGAAACCACAACCTTCCATGGTAACCACCCCTAGAGAGGTACAAGTAAGCGTTAAAAATAAAACAAAAAGGAGCCCCCATGTAAAAACGCATTTGAAACAAACAAAAGCCCAAGGAGCTTGTTTAAGAATTATATAAAGAAATCCAAGAGTTTGTGGGGGGTAGGTAGGGAGATGAATAGTTTGCAATGAGCCATGAAACTAGGTCCAGAATAAGTAGATAGAATCAGTGTTAAGAGTACAATTAAGGAGAAGAACAATCAACCTATACAGCATTAGGATATGGAAAGTGAGGAATGCCAGTGGGGCATAAAAATTGGAAAAGGCAGAATTAATCTTCCTGAAGGAAAACAGCCCATGCTCAGAGGCACCCAGAGGGATAGAGCTGGGTGGGCTTTTATTTGATTCCTTTTGGAAGAGTGCCTGGAGGTGTAGCTCTTCTCTCATTTTACCTGCCAGAGGTATGGACAATGTGCAATTCTAGCTGGAGGACGCATGTTATGAGACATTCAAAGGGAGGAGAAAATCAAGCCCACTCAAAAGAATGAGCAGTTAAAAAAATTGTTTGGAGGAATAATTCCCTCCTGTGCTTTGTCAGAAAGGGATGTTTTCAGAGACGAGAGTTGCTTAACAAAGGTGAATTAGCAAGGACGATGCCAAAAGCAATCACCTAAGCAGCAAAGAATTTGGAGACTGGTTTAAGAAGCCTGGGTTGAAGGATAACTCTTCAACTGCTGCCAGGGCTAGGAAGTTCATTAATAAGGGAAAGGGGACAAGTGGAATAGATACAATCTACTTACAAGAAAGCAGAGTTAATAGACAAAATAAAGCAAGGCAGGTGTGTAATGGAAGTAGAAGCAATTAACTTTGAAATTCAGGCAGGATTTGTCAGGGGAAAGGTAAGCAGACTGAATAATTTTGTTTGGAACAGGAAAAGAGGAAGCTGATGGAAAGGCTGATAATTACAGGGTGAGAAGAATGTTCCCTTCAGGATACAAAAGATGTTAGGAGAGCTGGAAAGAAAAGATGGCTCTGAAACAAACATGCTGAGATGAAATCCTCAAATTCAGGGTAATGGGTTAGGATGCAAAGTCAACAGCACGAGTTTATTGAGTTTGTAATATGTCCCAGGCCCTATCTTCTAAGAAAGAGTGCTTTTCTCTGAGAAGCTCACTGCCTAGGTGAGGATAATAATCACGTACATTAACATAGTTAGTCTTCGCATAATCCTTTGAGCTAGGCATTCATATTATTCATATTCCATTTTGCAAGTGAAGAAATGGAGACAGGGTTGAGATAGTAGCCTATTTTAACGCAATGAGAAACTGGTTAATTGCGAGGTGAATTTGGGCCCTTTGATTCCAGAACCTTCTGATCTTAACCTTTATTCTGTTCTGCCTCATGGACGAAGGTACCTCTAATGGGGTCACTTTGTGGGGCTAAAGTTTAGGTTTCCCTAACTTTCAAATATCTCCTCTGAGAGAGTTAACACAGTACCTGAAATTCTACAACTAGTCCTCTCTCACGGGGATATGCACTGCCGGAGAGGAAACCTGTTAAACCATTACTGACCACTGACTTTATAGAGTTGATCTACATTTATTCAATAACCATTTCCTGACTGTTTGCTTGGTGCCAGGACTATGCCATACAGTCCATATGCAGAGATGAATTAAGTGTTTTTTCCAATGGAAGGCACACATGTTCAGGATACCATATAGCCCCTCATCGAGGCTGTCACCATTTCTCCCCTGGATTCCCACGGAAGCTTCTGGACTGGTCTTCCCATTCTAAACCCTTCCCATTAATTCCCACATGACAGTCACAGTTTTCAGTTTAAATGCACATCTCAGGTGGTCTCTCCCTATTGGAATCCTTTTTTTTTTTTTTTAAAGATTTTATTTATTTATTTGACACAGAGAGATCACAAGTAGGCAGAGAGGCAGGCAGAGAAAGAGGGGGAAGCAGGCTCCCTGCTGCTCAGAGAGCCCGATGCGGGGCTCGATCCCAGGACCTTGAGATCATGACCTGAGCCAAAGGCAGAGGCTTTGACCCACTGAGCCACCCAGGCACCCCCCTATTGGAATCCTTTGATGGCTTCTTGCTGCTCTTGGGATTAAGACCCAAATCATTAAAATGGCCTCCAGGGCCTGGTATGATCTGGCCTCTACCTAACTTTCTAGATTAACCTTGCTCTCTCCTCTGCCCTATACTCTTCCAAAGTCTCCAAGATATCATGGCTCTTCCCAAATGACTTTTGCCTACTTAACTGCCATGTATTTGTTCGGATCTCCCTGGCCGTGTCACCACCCCAGGAAGTCTGCAGTGAGCACCACATTGTAGCTCCATGTGGTTTTATCTTCCAAGATCTGACCAGTTAGTGTGATTATTTGATTAATGTCTGGCTTTTTTAGTAGACTCCATTAGGACATGGATTTTGTTTTGCTCTCATTTGTTATCTTTACACATGGAAAAATGTGCAATAAACATTTATTAAATTGATGAATCTTTTTCTCTGGGAAAAGATGCCTACTTTTAAAAAATTTGTATTGATTTGAGAGAGAGAGAGAACAAGAGTGGGGGCAGGGGGATGGGTAGAGCAGCAGTGGGAGAGGGAGAAGCAGACTCCCCACTGAGCAGGGAGCCAGACAGGTGACGTGGGGCTCGATCCCAGGACCCTGGGATCATGCCCCAAGCCGAAGGCAGACGCTTAACTGCCTGAGCCCCCAGATGCCCCAAGATGCCTTCTTCTTTTACTATCAGTTGTGTCTCCACTGCATTCAGTGTACACGTAGGCGTGGCATCTATCCCTCATGGCGTGTACATATGGCTGTATCTCTCTCCTGCCTTCTCTTGCACTCCACCACATGTTGCCCTCTTTTATACTTGACATTTAACCCCCGAGAGATTCTTATAATAGTTCAATGACTTATAATCCAGTATAGAGAAGAATTTTGGGCATTTCTTATTAGCTAGCTTATAAGCTGCTGGAAGGCCAATAGATGGTCATATTTAGGTCCGCTGCCCATTCCCGATCCAAACAGATACGGTCACAGGAGCAGGGTCCTAAAGTACAAATCGCTGAAATCACTATGTAAGGAACTGCCTGTAAGCCTTCCTTGAAGGGAGTGTTGAGCAGAGGCTTTCAGAGCCAGCATCAAACATAGCATTTAGAAAATATTATCCACATACTAAGTAATCGTGGAGTGGTCAGTGATTAAAGAAATGAAAAATGACGGGGCTGAGAACATCTGATAGTAGTGTCAGAGCTCGGTGCTGCAGTTAGAACTCGTATCCCCAGATCAACTTTGCAGGGGCCGTTTGACTGTACCATGTCACATCTAACGAGAACATGAAATAAGTAACAGTTACAAGAACGACACCTAGGGAAAGCAGTCAGACCCTGAGTACGGTGTTAGTGTACTGTAAAGGACCACTGATTTTGTTTTTTTGGGTTTTTTGTTTGTTTGTTTTTCTTGCTTCCCTTGTTTAATACTGTTCCCCTCTAACTCTGCAAGTCCCTTGTAGACAGGCACGGTGAGAGGCTTTCTCTGGCCGGAGGTCACCTCTCCCCCATCTACCACCCCCTGGAATGCTTACCTACCCACATCGCTTGGCCTTGGTTTTCTGCACACTCTGTGTTCCTGGGCATTTTTCTGGATTATAAAGTTTATGAGTGTGATAACACCATATTCCATGGGAATAAAACTTCAAAAATTTAACAAGGGAGAGGAAAAGCTTGCTTGATATTATATATATATATATTTTAAAGATTTTATTTATTCATTTGAGAGAGATACAGAGACAGAGACGGAGAGAGTGAGGGCACAAGCAGGGGGAGCAGAAGAGGGAGAGGGAGAAGCAGACTCCCCGCTGAGCTGGAGGCCGACATGGGGCTTGATCCCAGGACCTGGAGATCATGACCTGAGGTGAAGGCAGACGCTTAATCATCTGAACCACCCAGGTCCCCCTTGATATTATATTTTCAAAGATATTTTGGAGTAGGCAAGTTAAAAAAAAAAAGTCTCCCCATACTCAGGCATAATAGGAACCAGGGAAGTGACATTCAGATTTGACTCCACCTGCAGCGGGGAATGCTGCAACTGGTTATTTACAATGATTTTGTTGACATTTAAGAGAAATGAGGTTGTTGGAGTATTCTTTTGGGGACAGGTTACCCTGGATTATGCAACCATTTGTCTCTACCCTTTTTGTAACCGTAGAGCCACAGAAGCAATATACTTAGTTTATCTTTTCAAACTCTTCTCCCTTGAGCTTTGTTTGGTGGGAATTCTGAAGTTGCTCTTGACAGTTGCCCTAACCTTTTTTTTTTTTTCTTTTTTTCTTTGCACAAGGGAATAAACCCAAGCAAAGCCTTTGGGATGATAGTACACTTTTTGTTCTCCCATTGAAAGCCTCAGGGATTGGTGGCTGATGAATCACCCCCGGTCAGATTTACAGACAAAAGCTTTTCTGATTGGCTGTCACTGGGTCTGTTTCCCACCCTGTCTTATCTCTGTCTCATCCTTGTAGCTAAACAATAGGACTGGGTGTAGGGCCCTGTTAGTGTCGGGAGAGATAGCGTGGCTTCGTCAGAAGCCCTTGCCTGGTACTAGTGATGTCAAGTGAGACGAGATGGAAAGGCATTTTGCAAGGACCAAAGTGCTATGTACAGCGAGGGATACAGCAGACAAGAAAGAATGCTACCTATCGATTAGACAGGTATGACCTCAAGAAGCTCCTATGCTGTAGGCTGAGGGATTTGAGGAAACTCTGTCTGCCAACTTTAACTAAAGTGTCCTTGCAAACACAAACTTTATATTTAGCAAGCATTTACCAAAAAAAAAAAATGTGTGTTTGCTATAACCAAGAACTTAGTTATACGAAGGTAAAAGGCACATCTGGGTTGAGCAATGACAGGGAAGGATGATAAGCTCATAAACGTGCAATTCTTGCATTTACTAAGAGACAGTGCAGGCTGCAAAAAGAACACATTTGAGAAAATGTGCCCCAACCATTTAAGAGGAGAAAATGGAAATCCAAGAGGTGGAGGGACTTGCTCACTTTCACCTACGAAGTTAATGGCAGCGCTCATATCTTCTGACCCCTAGTAGCTGTCATGAGAGGAATACCAAGCTAGGGGTCTGACACCTGGATTCAAATCCTGCTTACAACTTACTGTGTGACCTTGCAGTTTCCACTCCTGTAGTACGGCAGGAAATACTCCTACTCTGCTTGCCTCCCAGCTTGGCTGTAAGAGTAATATATGCAGAAATATTTTGCCAGGAGTTATGTAAGTGCAGGGTTATGTTGCATTTGTTTACCTAATTCAAAGTATTACCACTTGATACTATCTGTTTGATAATTCCAACTTTATAAGTAATAAAATAATGGAGATGAAAACCCGTTTTTCATTTTCTTTTACCCTTTAGAGTCTGGCAATAGTGCCAACTGCATACTATCTACATAGAACTCAATAAATTATTGTGAGTTTATTGAAGAGCAAGATTTGTGAAGTTCAAATGTATTTGTGACAAGAGAGCTTACTTGAGACGAATCTTTACTTTTAGAGAATGTGTGTAAAGAGACCATGATTCGGTTAATATTAATCATTATTATTTTTCATAGCATGGATACTAGTGAGTGTCCCTTTAAGATGATCAAGGAGGCAAATGATTTTTTTTTTTAAAGATTTTATTTATTTATTTGACAGAGAGAGAGATCACAAGTAGGCAGAGAGGCAGGTAGAGAGAGAGAGGGGAAAGCAGGCTCCCCACTGAGCAGAGAGCCTGATGTGGGGCTCGATCCCTGGACCCTGAGATCATGACCTGAGCCGAAGGCAGAGGCTTTAACCCACTGAGCCACCCAGGCACCCCTGAGGCAAATGATTTCTTATTTGCCAGAAATACACTGCCTTACCGCATCATGAAATTCACCCTAATTTCAGGTCCAAACTCAGATCAGTGTAACTTTATCAGGGATATCCATGCTGGTTCTTTGTAAACTTAACTGTGTGTTTATTGAAAAACTATGATGGGATAATCATTGTCCTTTTCAAACAGGTACATAGACAACATTCGCCATGCCACTCTTTTCACAGACTTAGCAGAAACATGCTTTAGAACTGTAAATATGATAGACATTTTTTGAGTTGAAATTCATAGAACATAGAAGTCTCCATTGTAAAGTATACAATTCAGTGGCCTTTAGTACATTCACAATGTTGTGCAAGCTAGTTCCAAAACCCTTTTATCACCCCAAAAGGAACTCTGTACCCATGAAGCAGACACTCTCTAATCCTTCCCCCTCTTCCCTGCCTGCCCCAGGCCCGGACAACCACCCATCTTTGTGTTTCTGTGGATTTACCTCCGTGACCCAATTTGATTAGTTTTAGTTGATCTTTCCAGCAGTAGCTTCTTTAGCTTAATACCGGTTTTGAAGAAGATGGTCAGTTCGTATTTGCCAGCTACAAAAATAAGAATGGAATTAAAGAGAAGTTAATGGACCTGCCACTGGTCAGTCAGAGAGGCACTAGCTGGCCGTGCCAGAACTATAATTGACCATGACAGATTACACGTGTACCCAGCAAGGAGAGAACCACAGGTTAGCATTTGGTAGTCACTCATACTAGGCAATCTTAGAGTTGTGCTGTTGAATTCCTCAGCTTGCCCAGGATGGGCAACAATGTTTGTTCGTTCATTCATTTGTTCATTTATTCAACAAAGAATGTGTGCCTAGCACATACAAGTTGCTGGGATACGAATTTATGAATGATGGCTGCATGCATTGCAAGTCACGGTTCCGAATGCGTACGGTTTACTAGGCACTAGTTTCCTACAAATCACAACATGCCAAGTAAACGGTCTATTCTTAGAAAAGGATCCTTTGAATACACACTTGCACACACACACACACATGCACGTGTGTACACACACATTGGTTTGTTCATGTTTGGAAATCGAAGCTCTTTTAGCCCGACTAGTGGTTTTCTCCTAAAACGGCTTTGTGAATGTCTAACATAATCTGGGTGTGTGTGGCGAGCTCACACCCTTTTCTTTCTGGCCATGGGTCACTGTTCCTCCATACCTGACTGAGTTGACTATCAGACTGTTCAACTCGTTCAGGTGCTGTTTAAAATGCCTCTTTGGAAGCTCTGTAAATGTGTGCTGGTGTAACTTCTCTGCAGCCCCCACCCCCCCCAAACACGGCCCTTGATGCCGTGATGTCTAGCTGGTTCTCTTCTGTGCGTGTTCCATGCGTGTGGGCGGAAGATGTCTTGCAGAACGCTAAAATCTTGAAATGAGGAAAATGCGGGGGAGGGGGGGATCCTCCGCAGGTCATTGGCACTGCTGTATAAAATTATTTGGGGGCATGAATTTGGGTTTAGTTTAGCCCATTCTCTGTTTAAAAGAAATCACATTATACATGGAACTAGGACCTGGGAACCCCCAGCCCCTCCCCAAGATCGTGGTCTGCCTGGGCCTTCATGATAAGAAGTTTCAGGTTATTCTATTGAAATGCAAGGGACTAAAGAGGGTTTGTTATCTCTTGCCTTTCAAAGGCCTCTCAGCAGTGAAATACTATCTGAGAGAGTGAAAGAGACACAAGACCAGACTAGCAGGTGCTGATCCAAACGAGGGAAAACACTCACAGCGTACACTTACAGCCAGTGTGAATTTATTTTTGTGCCTTCAGGTAGGAAATGCCTCACAAACAAAACTTCGGCCTCATTTGGTCTTGTGGAATATGTTTTAAAATTGTATGGGGTGTGTGCTAAAAGAAACAGTTAATGATTCATCACAGTGCTGCATTCTTGCACATAGCAGAGGAGAGAAGACATCAAGGTGAATATTAAGACTAATCGTTTGTAGTATAGGTCGAGACATTTTCCAGTTTTGAAGAAATTTCCTCACAACGTGGGCTTTTGGTATTGAATCCATTGCCTGTCCTTTGGAGGAGAGAGTTTACATTTCCCTGCACCAGGGAAAGGACTCCTGTTTGATCCTGAAAAGGAGCGAGGACAATCATTCCTTTGGCTGTACTTGTTTGCTGTATTTTCCACTGAGCTATGATGATCCTATCAGGATTCTGCTTCGGAGGTGATTCGTTTTTCCCGTATGGTCCACGGTTTTGAAAACATTTACATGATGCAAAGAAAAATAGTTCTCTGTTCTACCTCAGCTCCAAATCCTTCTTCTCTTTCAAATTAAACTAAAACACTTGAGCATTCTTCAGAAAGCCTCTGTTATTTCACCCACGTACTGTGTACTCGGATGCAGTCGCACACAGGATTCACTTGCAGGGTTGAAATGCTGTTGTTGGTAACTTCTTTTGAGGATATTGTTTTGTTTTTCCATTGATGTGGATGCCTGCTCAGGATTGAGGGAGTCCTTTCCTAAAGTCGGGATCCAGGAGACATCCTGGTCATTCAGGGATATTCAGTGTTGACCCGGTCAACTCAAGGTCGACATTATTTTCTGTTCTCAACCCTCTTCTTACCATTTATACATGGACACCAAACATTTTTAAAGGAAAGTATGTTCTGCATAGTCATGGAGGGGTCAGGTAGGAAAAGGAGAAAGAGAAGGAAGGAGGGAGAAAGGGAGTAGGAAAGAGGGAAGACAGATAGGAGGGAGACAGAGAAGGACAAGAAGAAAAAGAGGAGGAAGGGAAGGTTTTGTCTCCATATATTAGCCCCTGCACTGCCCCGTGGGTGTACTGGTCCGGCTTTCATACTGATATGAGAGGAATAACTGGCCAGTTTTCATAGGTAATGTCAACAGTGACATGGAAGGGTGGGATTTACACATGGGTTGTTTCTTTGAAAGCGTTACAGTCCAGATAAGCCCATTGGCTGCCCAGTAAAAACATAAATGAGGCAAATGGGGAAGGAAGCCCATGGATCCCACTGCCTTATCGCTGAGGAGTTTGAAGCATTGCTAACGTCCCAGGCTTCCAAACCTGTAGTCCCTTTTCTGAGTTTTATGGCTTTTTTCATATGTATGATTTATCCAACTAAAGAGTCTTTGCAAATGCCTGTCTGGATCACTCTTCCCTTTCCTCTTTTAGTTCAACTCATTTTAGTTCATTGACTGCACGAACACTTGCGGTCAAGTTTCGTGCCGGCACAGTTTTAGGCCCTAAGGATGATGTGACAGATAAGATAGCATAGTCTGCTCTTGTGGGACTAAAATTCTACAAAGCAGAAACAGAAATTACAATATACATGGCTGTGGCTTGACGACTGTGTTGTCCTCCAATTTTAGCTCAAGCCTCACTTTCTCTGCGAGATCTTCCTTAAAAATTGTTTCTAAATGCTAGATGTCAAATTCTTCTATTAAAAGTTCTCTTATTGGGACGCCTGGGTGGCTCAGTCCATTGAGCATCTGCCTTCGGCTCCAGTCATGGTCCCAGGGTCCTGGGATTGAGTCTCACATCAGTCTCCCTGTTCAGTAGGGAGCCTGTTTCTCCCCCTCCCTCTACCTCCCTCTCTCTCTCTCTGTCTCTGTCTCTCATGAATAAATAAATAATCTTCTTAAAATTATTTATTTATTTACTTATTTATTTTTAAAGATTTTATTTATTTGACAGAGAGAGAGAGAGAGATCACAAGTAGGCAGAGAGGCAGGCAGAGAGCGGGAAGCAGGCTCCCTGCTGAGCAGAGAGAGCCCGATACAGGGCTGGATCCCAGGACCCTGAGATCATGACTAGAGCCAAAGGCAGAGGCTTTAACCCACTGAGCCACCCAAACGCTCCAAATAATCTTTTTTTTAAAAAAAAGTTCTCTTATCTTCATTTTACATATGGTTTTGTGGTTGTTTGATTAAAATTGCCCAGGACAAGAGATGAGGTCCTCGCCCCATTCCCAGCAGCTAGCACAGTGCCTGGCACATTGTAAGCACTCGATAATTTTTGAATGAACAAGTAAGTATATGTGCAAGTTAAACCATATGACAAAATGATAAAGACATGAAAATACCGTAAACTACAAGAAGGACCCTTGAACTTGCCAGATCAGGGTTTTCTGGAGACATCAAAGATCTTTATTCTGATATTACCAGTGAGGTAGTCACTCCTCATGAACCCCAGGAGGAAAACTAAAAACAGAACAAAATAAGCAAATAAAACACGACTTTCAACGGAAATCTGAGATTGTGATTTTTAGGCCCCAAACCTCTAAAACTCGAACCAACTACTCTTTCTAGTTATCTCTGTTCAGATTTTGGTGTTTTGGTAAAGGAAATGTATCTCTCGCTCTCTTTTTTTTTTTCTTTTGCTGACTTTCTTATATTTTTTTGATACCTGGCATAACGTCAGGCAGTTGTTTCCTCTAACAGGTCACATAATCCAATAGCTGGGACAGTGAATTAAAAAAGACTTGAGAGTATCAGTAAATGAACTTATAAAAATGTCAAATTGATTGTATTGGACAAGTAACCTACATTCCAAGCCCTGAGGATTAAAATTATATGTCATTTTGAGGTCATGAAACTTCAAGCTAAACATAGTAGAGACTTTTTTTTTAAAAGGAAATAACATTTTTTTTCTCACCTTGATTACTGGTAAGGGTCTCCTTCTGCCATGAAACTATTTCTATGATAGGCACGTTAGTCTTCAAGGAAAGATCCTGAAAAAAATCTTTTTTCTGATTCATTCTTCACTGGCACCAAATAGTTTTATGGGTTTATTCTGCAGTTAGAATTTACTTCATGAAATGTAGTAGCTTCCTCTTTCCACGGGAACTCGTGCTAAAATGGAAACAAGTGTGCCACATGTTGATAATGCCCCAAATATTGGTTCACAGGTACACACAGGTACTCAGCCTCGCTCAGTGACATTGTTAAAGTCACTGGTTGAGAGAATTTTAATCTCCAAGATCGACCTCTTTCAGAAACAAAGGGGGAGGAGGTAAAGAAAGAAAAAGTACACACCTGCAACCTATTTCTTTTTGAAGCAAAGCCTTTGAGCAGATGGAAGATGAGATAGAGAAAGAAAACAGGCCAATTGCCAAGAGAGGTCTGTTTACAATACAGGCAAGTCCCTTCAGAAGTTGATAGGGCGCCGTTGTCATGGAGATGAAGAGAAATATTGCTGCAGGGTTTCACAGAACAAATTCCTACTACAAATGTACCTGGATTTAAGGATGATGGAGATGGGAAAGGGGACAAAGAGTTTACAGTAATGCTTCTCCCTGTGGCTTTTCAATACATTCTTCAGGCCCTGAGAATTCCTTGCCTTGGGGTATGCAAAATAAGGAATCTAAATAAAGGTTGCTTTTTCCCGTATTAAATGGAATTCCTAACTAGAATTGGACAGTGTTCAAGTGAAGCGTCAATGGTCCACAATACATTCTAATTTTGGAACGTTGCCTATTGTCGGTAAAACTTCTGGAAAGTAAATTATCATTCTTAAAAACCAAAAAGACATTTTTAGTTCTGACAACAGTAGCGCAGTTAAAGTGCCTACTACTGTCCGATGTTCTACAGTGTATGGAGATTAGCCTTTAAAAATTAAACAGAATCGATCCCTTCGCTCCCTTCCAAAAAAAAGCAAAACGAAAAAAAAAAATCCTTCAACTTTATAACTTGTTACTAGCTTCAGTTAGCACCTAACCTTTAATTTTAACCACTAAGACTTCCTACTTGCATTTTTTGAAAAACATGGGAAATCTTCACAAACTGTCTTTCTGACATGTGAATTGTTTTGTGGAGGAAAGGTAGTCCTGTGAATTCCCAGCTTTCCAAATTCCCTTTTAGGAAGTGCTTAGGAAACTCTTTTCTCCCTGTTATCCTTTCTGACAATTCCAGCCGAGGATGATGTCACTTTTTCCTTTTCCTTGCCCACCTCCCACCCTTTCATCCCACTAAGCTTCTTGTTAGGCTTTAATTGAACAAAGCAACACCTGTGTTTTTTACGTGACTTCAAACCCCTATTTCCAATCCATTTCTTCAGCTGCCTACAGGGTTGTTTTCACCGACAGCAGGTTATTAGCAACTTCACACGGGTGAGGGAAAAGCCATCTAGAAGCTCCAGAAGACTTTGCTCTCTACTGCTCATATTAAATTTACATGCTGACAACCAGAACTTGATATTGTTTATTAGACATTGTAGCACAGGGTTATGGAAAGAGCAATGAACTCCAAGTTAGGAAGCCCAATTTCTCTTCTTGGCCCTGACATTAACCAGCTGGATCACTTAAAACTTGCCTAACCTTACACCTTTACTTAACTCTGGCAACTGGGGGGACTGATGTCTTTGGTCTCTTGTAATGTTATTCTAAAAGAATCACATACAATTTATTTGATAGTATACCTATCTGCAATATGGCTCATGACAGTCTAGAAGCTACTGTAAAATCATCCTTACTATTCTTTTTCCTTTCTTGCCCCTGTTCCCTCTTTCCCCTCTCACACTCACACCGGCATTCTCAATTTCTTTCCCTCCATGTTGTCTCTCCACACGATGCACCAGAGATCAGTCAATGCTGTTTGATCCCTATTGTGCCTTCTGGTAGGATTTCTTGTAGCCTCTGCAGCTCACTCTCCTGCTGCTATAATTCTCTTCACGGCCACTCAGGAGGATGCTTCCCAGACAGCATGCTCAAGGACTGCGTATGCAGAATTCTCTGCAAAGGCTTACCTGGACTCCTCCCCACCAGCATTCACTAAGGTCATCCGAAGATGTGAAGCAAGCCAGAGGGTGGTTGCTTAGAGGTGGTTTGGTGCTGGAACACACCAGCATGTTTGTTTCCAGAACCTCTTTCTATTTTTTTATGGAGGTTTAGCTGACACACAATGTTACATTAGTTGTGGGTGTTTAGCATTGGGATTCCACCTACATATGCATTTTTAAACATTGTGTCTCTTCAAAGCCCGGTGGCCTTGCATGAGCTAATTAAAACCTCTGCGCGTCTGTTTTCTCATCTATAACTTGGGTGTTTCAATGAGATAATACATGTAGAAATGTTTACAGCAGTGCCTGGAAAAAAGAACAAGCACTTGTTTAGTGTTGGCTTCATTACAGGGGAAGGTAAAGGCGACATGGACCCATGGACACATTTTCTGGTGATTTTCAACTCCTGCTGTTTTCAGAGTTGCTGGATCTTTACCTACTTTTTAAATTATATTTTGTGTCCTCTTGCTCATTGTTTCCTGTCTTCACTTCTTTCTTTGGTTTACTTCCAGGACATACATGTTATGCTTTTCCCAGAGCAGCCTTGATAAGCGGAGCGGCAACTTCCCATTCTTGCACTATGATAGACTTCTGAAAAGGGAAGGAAGGCAATTAGCTCATCTAACTTCACCGAAATATATTGTCCACTTAAAGGCAATTAGTAGTTCTGTGGTTCAGGAAAACAGGATATTGATTTTTTTTTCTTTGATCCAGTGGAGTGGTTGACATGTTTGTGTTGAATTCTGCATCACGGGAACTCAGAGCTGAGGACCCTGAATCACAAGTGATACTAGCCTTGTTTTATGTCTAATGGAACATTACACACCCGAGAGGAACTCGGGGCATGTTTATTACTAGTTTTTCTTGTTTTAAAACAAGGGGTTCTAAACATGCTCCAAATCAGGTTGATGATTTTCAAAAGCAGTAGCAAGAGGGGTGGTGGGGAACGACGAGAAACTGCCCTCAGCACGCCCCCCTCATCTGCTCTTTGCTCCCCTTATTGGGCATCTAGAGGGCAGAGATGGGCTTCAGTTTTTGCTGCTCCTTTTGGTTGGGGCTGTTTGTAATTTACTGCTGGGCCTACTGAATTTTTAAGGGAAAACTCAAGGAGGACTGGGGCTTCTGTGTAACAAATATATTTAAGGGGAAATAACTGTCCCATGTTTTGGAAAATCCCATTTCTGCTCCATAACATTGAAAGAACCTTAAACTTTGTACTTCGCTCTCTGTGCCTCAGTTTCCTTGTCTGTTAAGCAGTGATAAGGGCACTATCACAGTTATGAGGATTCTACGTGTTCGTAAGACAATAATAATAAAAATGCCAGGCGTAAAGCAAGTACTCAGAAAATACAGCTATTGCTAGCATTCTCCTCCAAATATTATTTTCTGCAGCTATGGGTATATGGTTGCAAGAAGTAATTGCTCATCCTTTCCTTGTAATCTTTCTGTGGAATATTCGGCATGACCCCATCATTCACTGCTGCTTGAATGCCTGGTCTCTCGATTCCAAACACTTAAATATGATGGCTCTCTCCATGCCTCACAAGTGAACTGGGACCAGCAGTAAGAAACTACCTTGAATTAAGACCTGTGAATTCTCTTGTTTTCTAAAGTAGGATTAACTTTATTTCAGCTTGTTTATTTTCCAAGAAGAGAAACTTCTGGCCCCAGTTTCTTAGGTGGGTTGGAATTTCGTTCTTCATTGCCACCGAGAGATTCGTTTCTTTGGAATAGACTTCAGTTTGTGTTCCGAATTTCTGGAGCTTCTTAATTTCAAGCTGAATGGTCATCATTTTATAGCAAGTGTATTGGGCAGTTATAAGGTAGCTGCTATTGCAACCCCAAATCTTAGTGGCTCACAACACAGGTTTAAGTGCAGGGTGGGGGTGGGCTTTCGTTGCCACGCGGTGACTCTGGTAGCTACTTGGGCTGCCGAGCATGAAGAGAACAGTGTGGTGGGTGCCGGGCAGGCTGTCTGGATCAGGCCCGGTGGGAGTGTGTACCGCGTTGCCCACCCTCCCTGGTCCAGAACTCGTAACTGGGTGGCACCTAACTGCAAGGGAGGCTGGAAGATGGGGGCCAGCTCCCAGAAAAAGAAAAGAAATGGTGGTGAATAGCTAGTTAGTTTCTGCCAAGGCAAGCTAGCTGGGTCTACCAATTCCTTAAACGATGAAATATTCCTCATATAACATACGTATGTGTACGATATAAAGAATAATAACACCAGTAGCCGGTTTAAGACATTATACATTTACACGTACACGTTTTACCAATGCAGTTGAAAGCTCCTATATGCTTCTCCATCTCTGCATCTCTGTCTGAACTGGTCTGGAATAAGCCCTGTTTTAATTGTGTCCTTTTTGGTTATCATTTTATGACAGATATATTTGTACCCAAACTCTAATTTTCTTGGTGTTATTTTTGGCCTTTGTGCAAATGGTATCCTACGGTATATAGTGTGTGGTGTTTTCACCCATTTTTTGATTCTGAGATTCGTCCGTGTTGATGTATGTAGCTGTAAATGGTTCATTTTCACAACCGTATAGTACTCCTTTTGTTGGATAAACCATAATAGATTCATCCAGTTTCATGCTCATGGGCATTTGGGTTGTTCTCTGTTTTGTTGTTGTTGTTTTCCTTTTGCAATCAATAGTCCTATGACTATTCCTGTACATACCTCTTTATACACATGTAAATTACTGTAAGATATGAATCTTCCTGCTATATCAGAATACCAGTCTATTAAAATTGTATATGGTAGTGTGGATCCCTCAAGGAAAACTAAAGTAATTTAGATTTCCATTCACTCTGGCCAGGTTGGTGTGAGTTTATTGCCATTGAGTGCTGCTTCACAGAATGTGGACTAAAACCAACCAACACATTCCAGCCCCAAAGATCCAATATCCTCTTTCGATTTTTGAAGAAAATTGACAAAATGACTCTCTAAAGGCATTGTTGTACTTTCATTAGCTGCCTTTCTTTGTGCACGGTGGCTAGGTTATTTTGGGGGGTTTCATATTATGTAGTGGCATATCACTTTTTGAGGTATAGCATTCCACGGGACAAAGCAAGCTGTTCTTCTAGTACAGTCTGGATTGAGGTTTGGTACACGGTTCACCCATTAGACAGCCGATCTCGTAATTCCACACAAATTTCTAGTTGCTCTGTCACATGACTCGGAGATCTGTATATATGTAGAATTTGTCTGTGTGGGGAAATCTTTTCCAAACTTACAGGCATGAATTATTAGAAAACAACAACAAATGATTGCCATTTTAGATTGCACATGTTTTAAACTACATTTAAAAAAGACTTCTACAAATTTAAGCCACAGGATAGTGAAGGAATTTATTTTCCATGTATAAAACTGTGTCTTTGTGACAGTTTATGCTTGAAAGAAAATGAGGCAGGGGAGAGAGAGAATTTCTCACCTCTCTTTGTGAGTTGCTTCCTAGCTGTTAATAGTTACTTAGTCCTTCATTCAGAACCTTCATATCCTAATGACCTAAGATGTGAAGTACTTGGTACACCAGTCATTAGCTAAGGCTTTAGTGGCCCAGATGCCTGATTTCAATCCCAGCTGTGTTGCTTTCAGCATCTTCTCAAATCTATCTATTCCTTAGTTTTTTCATTTGTAAAATAGGAGTGATCGTGCTAATCTTAACCTTGTAGTGTTATGAGTAGGAATTAATTTAATATAGTTTAAAAAACTGATAGCCTTCTTTTTATTATTACCCCCAACAACGAATATTAGTGATCCTTTTTGTCAGGTCTTGTGATATAAGTACTGGTGATATAGAGTTAACTGCCTTCGAAAAGGAGCAGTATAGGGGAGACCAGAACTTTCTGTAGAGTAAAAAATACATTCATATTTTAGTAGGGGCCATTCTTGTGTTTATATTTGCTTTCTTCGTGTAATTTTCAATCCTCCACAAATAATTTTAAGACATCAGTTTATTTTTTTAAAGATTTATTTAACCATTTGAGAGAGAGAGAGAAAGGGCACATGTGCTCACAAACTAGTGGAGGAAGGGGCAGAGGGAAAGAATCTTCAAGCAGACTCCCTGCTGAGCATGGAGCCCAAGGTGGGGGCCCCAATTCCAGGACCCCGAGATCACAACCTGAGCCCAAACCAAGAGTCTGATGCTTAACCAACTGAGCCAACTAGGCTCCCTGAGAAACATCAGTGTATATTTTTGTTACAAATATACAAATAGTCATTCTGGAAGAAAGTGAAAAGAAAAAATTTCCTCCTTCGTCAGGAGATTCCTTCACTCCTTACAGGTTGTCTTATGTCCCACTGAGCTGACAGACTGCAAGACCAGACTGGAGTGAAGTCAGATACACAGGCCACCATTACTGTCCTCAGCAAGCCCTCTGCCTCTAAGAGGGACTTTGCCAACACATCTGCCCTCTCGGTGACAGGTTGGGGAAGAAGCTACTTCTAGCGTGTGTCGTCTCCCTGATTCACATGTTTCCCATTTGGGTGGGTTTAATAAGTTCAAGTTCGCTGTCCAGGTTTGATCGGTAACCCTTTTGCTCTCTTGGGAGCTCCTGCTTGCAGACTGTTGGCCTTCTCCTCGCCTCTCTGGAGAAGCTCTATCTTGCAAAGGCGATGGACAGAGGGGATGCATCTACAGTTTTTCAGCCGCTCTGTCTGTGGCCAATTTAGGGGAGAGAGACTACGAAGCCCAGTTGGACCTCAAGTCCAGACTATGCTCTCTAATACAACTTCCCCAGTTTTGCTGTCTAAGGGAGGCAGGTGTCTATTTCTCCACTAGGACAAAATCTGGAAGAAAGTGGCATGTGATGAATTGGCCCCTTAAATTTCTAGGCGGTAGTCTCTATTCTGTCACTTACCAGCTCTGTTAACTTAGGCAAGTTATTTTATTCTCTAGACTGAAGAGTGACAATGTATTAGTTTCCTACTACTGCCGTAACACATTCCCATAAATGTGGTGGCTTAAAACAGCACAAATTTGTTATGTTACAGTTCTGGGCATCAGGAGTCCTACTCGTCATACTGCGCTGAAATCAAGATATTGGCAGGACCGTGTTTCTTCTGGAGGCTCTAAAGAGAATCTGCTTTCTTCACTTTTCTAGCTTCTGGAGGCTGATACATTCTTGGCCTGTGGCCTCTTCCTCTTCTCCAAAGCCAGCAGCCTGGCATCTTCTGATCTCTCTTGACTCTGACATTCTTGCCTCCCTTTTATAAGGACCCTTGTGATTACATTGGGTTCCCGGGAAAATCTAGGAGAATCCACCCATCTCTACATTCTTAAATCACATCCTCCAAGTCCCATTTGCCGTGTAAAGTAACATATTTACAAATTCAGGGGATTAGGATGTGGACACCTGGAGGGGGCCATTGTTCTGCCTACCACAAGTATCTTGACTGGATATTCTCTAAATTATTTTCCGCCCTTACAGGTTCCTATTATAAGTTAGATTTGGGGCTCTCACCCACAACTTTTCACATACTCACTTGCTCATCAGGACAGGCTCCCTCATACCCAAGTCCTCACATCACCTTCTCCTATCTTGGTTCTTATGTTACCCTTTCTTCATTCTTGCAGAAATTCCTTAATAACAGCCCTCCTCTATATCGTAGGTCCTTGATTCTCTACTCAAATCCATGGTTAGAAACAAGCCCAGCTTCCAATTTCTTCAAGTTTCTCATTGTTTAAGTTATAAGTATTTAGCCCGATAACACTATTTGCAGTTCAAGTATTATCCTTTGCTGATGTTTCATCTTATCAGTTCCGTGTCTTCACCAATGATGGGAAACATGACTTAGCTCCCCTTCCTCAATACTTTAAGGGTAGTTTAATGTAGTGAAATCTCAAGGCTTACAAAAATAGAAATTTTATTTGAAATAATGAACTGGGCTTTAGGATCAGAAATTTGAGGTAGCATGCCCCCGGTCATGTAACCAAGTACACATAAGGCAGTGAAGCAGATCTTCACTGTTCTGAAGACATTTGCAGAGTGCTTCTGGAATTTGCTAATTAACAAGAGCTCGGTTCCCTCTTGCTATGCCTTACCTCCTTGTATTTTTTACCTTAAATTCATCAGATGGAATTTCATAAACATCAACGTGTGCTTCCTTAATTTGTTCTGACTCTTCTCATCAGGAGAGAACCTCATATTTAAACAGCTGTATTCCTGATTCTGTCTTGGCTGACAGAATGCTCTTTTTGCTGGGAGTGAAATAAAGGATTGGGAAGTGTCAGAAAGGGTGGTATTTTATCAGGTCCTTACATGGGCACTTAGGAAGATGATGATTGCTTCCTTGTCCCTACATTCTCTCTCTCTCCCATGGAAAGGTCTACTTGCTTTGGCTGATAATAAGATCTAAAAGAGACCCATCCTTGGAAAGATTCTTTGAAAATCTAGCAGTTGTAGTGATGACTATATTTTTCTAGTGGCACCTGGAAAAGAAAATATTTTCTCTTTACCGTGAAAGCACAGTTTTCAGATCTTTTCAATAGGGCTTGAGTTTCACTATAATTCTTCAAAGAGCTGCTATTATTTAGGGGTACTTCTAGTAATTCCCATGAAAATGATAAACTGCAAAGGCCTGAAGGCTTGAAGCCCACAGTTGCTAGCAGGGTGTGTTGGGGGGGGGGGAGGCATCGGCTTTGATGTGTTAATTACATAGTCCCTCCTGCTCCTTAGTCCTCTTCCTTAAAGCCTGGGTGAAATCAAGGTAAAAATCCTATGATAGGTATCCTTGCAGGAATGTATTCTATGGAAAGGAGGAAGAAGGATCCTTCTAACCCTTTTTTCCTCAATTAAGATCACCCCTATGGTATGCAGAGCCCCAGGCAAATGTTTGTTTTTCGCAGGGTCTGTGTCTATAAACAAACTTTTGTTTGTTTCAAGTTTTGATTTAAATTCTAGTTCTATAATGACTACTTTAAAAAATGCATTGCAACACTGAGGTCACATATAGCTCTTTTCAACGATGATTTAGAATAATTAGTAGAGAAGAGGCACTCCTGTATTGGTTTATCGTCCAATCAGATCACAGGAAGAGTCTTCCTAGTGTTCGGAGAGACACTTTCTGTTTAGACTCAGACATCCTCTCTTCAGGTTCTTAATTGTTAAATGTAATAATGTCCACCATGAGAATAAGGTACCAATGACTGTTAATTGATAATACCATAGCTGTTTGGATCCTGTTTATATTAAAGCAATGCTGATCTTTGTGCTCCTAAACTTCACCAGTACCATTGAGTTCATTCATTTGATTCTGGCTGCAGCATGACTCTTGATGTGTGTCCTACATCCTGCTGCCCATCCCACAAATACTGGCTCTCAAGGATTCTCTCAAACGTTGTATTTGGGCTTTACTGATGATTTGCCTACAAATGCAAGTTGTATTCAGAGCACACAGAAAATGTGAATAATGATTCATTTTTCTGGTCATATAGAACTTATTGTGTGGAACTTTGTAGCATAAACGTAGAACAGTTACATCTTCCAAACGTGTCACCTCTTGAATTCTTTAGGCCATAATCACTGCATTCCTAGATCAGGACATCTTTTAATGTCGACTATCACCCTGCCTTCCCCACATGGCCCACCATCGAGAGGAATATACAGGAGGATGTGGACAGAGTAAGAAAAGTGATTTCTGGGAGGAAAGTGTGTTCCTCACCCAGCATGGGTAACGATCAATGCAGAGAGTGCCTTGTCACTATGTGGATGGGAAGGGGAGCCATAGATGTCCCAGGAAGAGGTAGATGTGGCCGCCCTAGAGGACCGCCTGGCACATGAGGCAGAGCTGGGAAGGGGGTTGGGGTGACTATCCCAAGTACCACCGTGGGCAGGAAGGGTGCACTGGGTAAAGGATGCCAGTACTACCTACCATCCTCGGGTGCTGAAGACCCCAGACTGTATTGTGGTCCGCACGTGCAGAGAGCCCACGCACTTCTGAAGCCTGAAAGGAACTTGTCATTTACCTGTTGTGAATAAGAATCTATGTAAATCAGTAGCCAGCAGCACTACTCAGGCATCCTGGTTACCCTACTCACCAATGGAAATGATTGATTCCAGCTTATCCCGGAAACTGTGTCCCAGCCACAGAACCCCAGGACCTCTGCAGAGGCACACGTCTTGGAGCTCCTAGAGCACTGGTCAACCTAATGCTTGAGGGAAGTGGGTGAGGAGGATTAGGGAGTTGGAGGGCATCTCAAAGGGGGCGGGGTACAGAAACGAATCTCTGTGGGTTTTGACCAAGACTTGGGACACCCAGCCCAGATGATGCTGTGGCCCCTGGTGGTCTCAGGAGCAAGAAGGGTGTTGGAAGAAAATATTGAGATGATGCTCCAAAAAGCAGAGCCCCCTAATATGCAACAGGGATCCCACTTCTTTGGATCCAATGGTCTCAAGTGATAATGGGTGTGTGTGGAGATGGACAGATGATTAGACTGATTATGTGTGTTGGAACTCTATGTATTTTACTATTAGCTGGCTGGTTGCATCCTCTTTTTCTCTCCCACCTGTCATCCATTCATCCAACAGGGATTGAGTGCCTTTGGTATGACCAGCAGGGTCATATCCACTAACCTGTTAACCATTAAAGTCAACAATATTTTTAGGAGCTCATTATAAAAGCTAATTGCTTTTATAATCTCAAGAAAGGAATGAACTTTTAGGTCCAAGAAAGTGTTTTAATATATAACATGTATTCGGGGCGCCTGGGTAGCTCAGTGGGTTAAAGCCTCTGCCTTCGGCTCAGGTCATGATCTCAGGGTTCTGGGATCGAGCCCCGCATCAGGCTCCTTGCTCAGCAGGGAGCCTGCTTCCCGCTCTCTCTCTGCCTGCCTCTCTGCCTACTTGTGATCTCTCTCTCTGTCAAATAAATAAATAAAATTAAAAATATATATATATATATATATAACATGTATTCATCTTTATACCATTACAGTCATAAAATACCATCTTTCATTTCTTTTTATGGAGGAAGGTGCTCACAAAGGCTATAACGCTCAGAGCCCCAAGAAGTCAAAACGCAGGCCTGATGGCCAGCATATACTAGGAGCTAGGGACGCTGCGATGAGCGAGAGACAGTTGTGTGTTTTGTGGTATACGAGCGTGGAGGAAGATGGCAAAGGACGTGGGAAATTACCTTACAGTATAATATATTTTTCCAACAGAGATCTGCCCAAGGAACTACAGAAGGCTAGGAAGCAGGGTTGGGGGTATACTGTGCAAATCAGTGATGGGTGGGGGAGGATTGCCCCATTTCACTCTGGTGCGTAGCCAGTTGACCAGAGTTTTTACCTATATTCTTGTAATTGATGCAGATGATGATCCGAATGTATTATAGGCAGCTATTAAAGTCAGCTACTGGTAGAGATTTAACTTTGATACCGGTTGCTTTGAAATTTAAGCATCCCATCTGAAAGCATTTTTGAAATAATTGTGAAATGTGTAATAAATGTACGTATAATTTGCTACCTGGCTCTGTGTCCATGATTGCTTCCAGGTTCTTCAAACTATCCAAATCAGTGGTAATCGTAACATACCATACCGAAGCTTTGGGGAGTGGACTAGACATCTCCAAGTGATGCCTATTTAAATACCTCCCAGGGTCATGATCTCATTACCTCTCAGCCTGGTCCACAAAAGATAGCTTTGTACCTTAATCAATTCTCTTTGAAACTTCTTACTATAAACAGCAACAGCACTAAAACCCTCCGTGTGTTTGTTCTGTCTTCACAGGTAATGATGCAATATATATACCTCATTAGGTTGTATGTCATGATATCAGAGTTCCTTTAAAACTGTAAAAGTCTAATTTATTTACATTTTGTTTCATGGAAACAGGGATTCAACTGAAGACATGCACGTTATTTCAACAGTCGACATGTAGTGAACATCTACTCTTATGCCAGACACCATACCAGGCACTGAGGGCCCATAAATAAACAACGTACAGTTCTTATCTTCAAAGAACTCATAATTTAGGGGAGAACATGAGTAAGAGAATCAGTGATTGTAATACTGTCATGGTCACCATCAACGGCAGATGGGCTCTTCACCCAAAATTTGGTTGGGATGTTGAGACTTCTCATGCCACACACACACAGAGGGCTATGAGAAGTCTACTGTTTACAGAACTGCGGTCTCTGAGGTGCACAGAGCAGTCCTCGCCAGCAGATCTGAAATGCCTCGAGAGAGCAAGGGATGGAGACTTACTGGACTAACAGAGCACTTGGGTAGGTGGGTGCACATACATAGGGGCTTTCATGGTTCAAATCTCCTGCTGGCGCCAAAGGCAGGAGCACCCAGGCTTTCTTATCGCCTTGTCCAAATGTGGGACACAAAGGAAAGTGGAAGGAGTGAGGCTTAAATGCTATCCACAGTACAGTGTGATAAGAAGTGCTATACTGGAGGTTTCCAAGGGGTGCTTATGTCACCTGAGCATTTAATCCAGCCTTGAAGGGTTTAAAAGAGTTCCTGGAGAATGGTGCTCTTGAGTCAATCATGAAGAGTGAGAGGAGGTTAATCAGGAAGATCAACTCAAGGCAGGAGAGTACCTACCACGCTTGAAGAATCAAGGGCGCATTTCGAAGGTGGCTATTCTTTTTTTTTTTTTAAGATTTTATTTATTTATTTGTCAGAGAGAGAGAGAGAGCGAGCACAAGCAGGGGGAGCGGCAGGCAGAGCAGGCAGAGGGAGAAGCAGGCTCCCTGCCGTGCAAAGAGCCGCATGTGGGACTCGATCCCAGGACCCTGGGATCATGACCCGAGTTGAAGGCAGCCGCTTAACCGACTGAGACACCCAGGCGTCCCCGAAGGTGGCTATTCTAATCAGAAAGCTGCCTGAGGCTTAATGAGAAGGAAAGAAGTAAAAGCCATATCAGCGAGAGGTATGCCACTTGATTAGATGAACTTCTTTTGTTAATCACAGCCTTAGTTTAAAACAGTAACTCTTAACATAGTCTTAGGGTGTTTCTAGTAGAGGGTGTGCAGTGGAGAGAGGTTGGAAAGGCAGGGGGCTAAGAACTTCTTGGTCAGTCTTCTCATGCTGCAGAGATCACTGTGCTCTCCCAAACCATGTTGCTAACTCTCCCAGGGGCAGGAATTCTGTGTGGTTTAAAAATGAAAACAGGCGATTTGAATATATGCCAAATTCTTCTGAGTAGAGAATTACTGGACTAACAAAGAGAAGTTCTAAGAGTGAATTTCAGGCTTGGCTCCAGTGGGGGCAAGGTGTTGGGTTGGGCAGGAGGGGAGGGAATGAATAGTGTGATGCTTTTCTAGAGCATTAAAATCACAGGGGCGGTGCCTGGGTGACTCAGTTGGTTAAGCGTAGGACTCTTGGTCTCTGCTTGTGACCCAGGTCGTGATCCCGTGGGTCATGAGATTGAGCCCCGGGTAGGGCTTCACGCTGAGCACGGGGTCTGCTTGAGATTCTCTCTCCCTCTCCCCTGACCCCCTCCCCCTCTCAAATAAATCTTAAAAAAAAGAAAATAAAATTACAGAAAAGCCAGGTATGTGTGGTTATAATAAAGAAGACCTGGTTCTAACTCTTTAGAAATGTTCAATTTAGTGGAGGAGCACCAAAGAAGGATAAAAATAATACTCAGAAGTAGAAGGAACTGAAATTGCCAAGAGGAGCTGGGCCCTGTGGGGAAGCCAAGTTCCTGCTGTGTCCCTCCCCCTAGATTCCCTTCCTCCTATTTCTGACCTGCAACTAAGAACTCCACCTTCAGGACATCTGCGAAAGGAAGACAAATACTAATCAGACATTTGTGATATGTAGTCAGTTTCCTAAGCAGATTCCTCAGAAACTTCTCAGCCAGTACCATTTGCATGGCTGTCCACATTTCTGGTAGCTGTTCTAGAAATCCTTGTGTGACAGTGGAATCAGCTGCCATCAAACCTTGAGCTCTGAGCTTCTGGGGGCAAAAGAAAAGAGTAATAAAAGTTGGAACTGGTCTGCTGAGCAAAGGCTCCCTTTTTTTTTTTTTTTTTTTTTTTTAAGCAGGAGGCTAGGAGTTGGGGGAGGAGGAATTCGATTAAAAGAAGAAAACTTCCTGTGACCAAGGCAACTAGCAGCCCCCCCCCCAAAGCCTGTGGGAGCTTGTGGGGAGAGGGACGAAGTCCTGTAGACTCGTTACATCAACATGTTACTGTTTTGGGGGCGCTTTTAGGGGGCAGCTCAGTGGCTTAAAGACTCTGCTTTCGGCTCAGGTCATGATCTCAGGGTCCTGGGATCGAGCCCCGCATTGGGCTCTCTGCTCAGCAGGGAGCCTGCTTCCCCCTCTCTCTCTGCCTGCCTCTCTGCCTACTTGTGCTCTCTCTCTGTCAAATAAATAAAATCTTAGAAAAAAAAGATGTTACTGTTTTTAATCAGGAGTCTTAAGTGATCCTTAGGCAATTAACTCATGGTCCATTTGCCCTATTATGTATCTTCAACTGATTCTTTATACATTCTCTTCTCTTTTCCTAACACTACTAAATTTGAGATGTGGTTATGAGCGGCTACATTCAGCATTAATTTAATCCCGGTGCTTCATTCATTTCTTTCTCTTGTAGCTGACTGGAAAAAGGAGGAAGTTATTTCAATCAAGATTTTATCCTTTCAAGAGAAAAGAGAATAATTTAAATACATGCAGCATGCTGTTTCTAAAAGCAGGGCAAGTAGCCTAATGAAATAATTCTGACCATATGACTGAATCTATATTTCATTTTCATTGCCAAGTGCATCCAACTGGAGCTGAAATAGCAATATAGATTGATGTTCGTTCAAGTGATCATAAGAAAGTGGTTCTAAAGGTTACTGTTTTAGCAAATTAAAATTTCAAGAGCATAATTACAAATATATGCCTTAATAATAGTAGGCATTTTTAAGATTGCATGAATCAAAGAAAAAGTAAAATTTATAGTTTCTAGTCAGCCCAGGGGTCAATATCAAACAAACTTTGAACTGAAAATAAAGGCCAAAAAAAAAATAGGTAGGGAAGTATTTATTTAATAATATGGCATTTAACCAGAAGAAAACATATTTTGTAACTCAACTTGTTATTTTGCATTAATTTGAGATATTTCATATTGTACTTTTCCACTCCCTTCAGTACTGTTTAAATTTTTACCCACCAATTTGTAAGAGGTAGGTTCATTAGGAGACATATGGTTAATTGGATATTTTCTCTGACTTACTGGGCCAACCATGTTTCATTAATGATATAGAGTACTCTGAATATGGCTAGGACCCCAAAGATACTCAAAATGCATAGAAAATAATAAAATTTATTGGATTGGAGTGTCAAGTGCAAAGATTTTGCCCACTAGGCTGGATTTACAATGTCAGAAACTTTAGTTAAATGTCTAAGAGTTACATTTTCTGGAGGAGATGATACTCAGGCACAGTGGAAATACTCAGAATTAGAAGAAATCTGTGGCTATCTACAGCTGCTCTCTCTAGCACGTCTAGGAAACATGGTGGCTAAGCTATGGACTTCCAGGTAAATTCCTGAAGATGGTTCACTTTACAGCTCTTTGATCTCAACAACTACAGAGCCAAATGGGAAGGAAAAATGAAGAATGGGTTCTTGGTGAGAAGTGTTTTGTTTTTCATGACATTGATCAATGCGTTCTGAATACTTTCCCTAGGAATATTGATGGCTTTGCATGTATGTGTCCATACTCCTTCAACTGCCTTCCTATTGCTAATTGGTGCTTATGAGTTAGTTTTTCAAAGTCTTGGGAAGGCATCTGTGGCCACATCTTCGAGTGGAACCCTGGAGCAGTCCAGACTTCTTTAGTGATCCTTAGCCTCATGAATACCTGATTATAATCTATCCCTTCTATATGCTCTCTTCCTTGATGGACAAAATTAGTGATGTGTCCAATGGGTCAGATTAAAATTATTTTATCCAACCATGAAGTTGAGTTGGAATCCCAGAATTGGGTCTAAGGAAAAGTAAGGTCCAGGTGAGCAACCAGTTTGGGCTCCAGCAGAACTAAAGTTTAACAAATTGTGACCACCCCCTCAATAAGTAATAAATATATTAACGCTAAGGTTATCTTAGGTGGATTCTTAAAATAATCTGAGTAATTGGTTTAATCATGCCAAACCAAAAGACTGGGAATCCCAAGTGTCTGGAATTCAGGTATCTGAAAAATGGTTAATAAAATTATAAAAACAATGAAGTCAGTTCTAGTTAGTGAAAATATTATTAAATCTCAGTAATAAAAATTATCTTTAATCATATTGAAATATGTTGCATTTTGGCTTGCAGCCTGAAAAGGGCTTTAAGTGTGATATATTTATGTTACATAAATAGAAGCTCAATTAGTATTTATGCAATGGAATAAACAGTGCACACCTGGTACTAAATATAATAAACTTCAGACTCATTTTCAGAATGGTTAAATCAGCATTCTTTTGGATTTTTTTTTTTTTAGCCTTGCTATGCCTTTTTCCTGTTTTAACTTCTCTTCTCACTCTAAATACCGTTCCTTCCAATATTTGAAAAATAAATGTGAATATTCTGAGAATCGTTAGCCAAAGTATCTTCAGGTAAAAAATATTATCCCCAGCTGGTTTGCTAATATAGTAGTATCACTGAACTTTTTGTTATTTCAGTAATAGACACCTTGCTGCTTATTTCTAATCATTCGTGGAAGGGACGGGAGCAGGACACCTGATCTCTTGAGTATGGTCCATCAGGCTGGGGTTGACACTTTATTTCTGCATCAGGCCACCAGCTGTGCATGAGAGTGCAGCTCTGTCCTCAGTTTCCCCAAGATGGAACCTCTCTGTGTTCCACTGCTCCCATAAAGAAAAAAACAAGTAGCATAAACTTGCCAACCAGAGACGAAATCTTTTCTGGTGGTTTAGCAAAATACAAGAACTATGGTTTCTGGCATGAGAAACTATAAACTAGATGTTCATTCTTCTGATGATGGGCATGATTAAATATGTGCCACTGAATCATGAAAACGAGGTGATCTGGTAGTCAGTGAAAAGACATAGTCTTAATGGCCCTGTCTTTTCAATCTTTCCCAACAGCAGAAAAAGAAGGGAGGCATCAAACAGTATTTTATTCTCATATAGCTGGTGAGTCAGAATTTGGACAGAGCACAGCAGAGATGATCTATTTCTGCTTCACCATATCTGAGGCCCCAGCAAGGGAAGATTTGAATAAATGAGGAGGAATCAAAACTCTAGAGGCTACGATCATCTTCACACCCATGTCTGGCATATGGCAGAAAGAACTCAAAGGCCTCACTTAGGTGGTTCTATCGGCCAGAACTCTAGCACGGGGATTTTCCATGTGGTCTGAGTTGACTCACAGCATGGTGGCTGCTGGGTTGTTGGACTTTTGACATGGTGACTCTAGGCTCGTGAGTGTTTATTCCTGTAAAAAAGATGGCAGCCATGTGGCCTTTTGTGAGCTAGCTTTGGAAATCACATATTGTCACCTCTGCTATACCCCTTTGGTCAAGCCTCTCATGAGCCCACCCAAATTCAAGGGAAGGACAGACCTTCTCTCTTGATGAGGGCCAGTTTTGGAGATTCTGGCCAGGCTTTAAAACAGACCCAGAAGGAATGGTTTTCTTCTGAAATAGCCTTCTTCAGTTTTGCAGATAAGGCTCAGATTAGTTCTTCCTTGTTTCCTCATGGACTCTGTTTCTAGGCACATGCAGTTCTTCCAACTCAACGTGTGACAAATATGTCACCTACATGAGAGAGAGGGTGAAATAAATGTTGCCGAGTGCTAACTGATTATGTGTGTCATATTTACCCCTACTAAACTCATGTCACTATTAGCTCTGCCTAATCTCTTCTAAACTTTCTTAGGACCCTTTGGGAGTGTTTCTTTCCAGAGTCATTGAGATTTGGGAGAGGAATTGGCTTGGTTGGCCCAGTTTCCCCAAAGATTATATATCTCCAATCTGCTAAATATTTCTGGCCACCATCCCTGAAGAAAGTCTCAGATTCTCTCACAGACTTGTTGCCCTTTCTTTAAAACAGAGTAAATTGGATCCAGATGATGGAAAAGAGCTCAAACTTCTGCTTCTGTGATGAATATTAACATTATAATAAGAAATTTATGAATACCCCTAAGTGTTAAATGTTTTACAAGAAAGTGTAGAATCTTCGCAGGAAGAGGATAGAGTCTCCGTCCTTAAGGGAATTTACCATCTTATGTGAAAAGGTAGACAAGCAGATGCACCCTCTCAAAAATGTCCAGCTGCTGCAGCAACGTGTAAAACTACCCATGGCGTGCAAACACGTAACTAGGTTACCCATTCTTCCTGGGCAGCTGAGCCTGAATGCACCAGTGATTGGAACTGGGTGAGATTAATAAGGAACGCTCACTGGTGAACGTGAATCTTAAGGGGAGGAATCAAGTTCCATTGGTGATGAGGTAGAGAAAGCACAGTGGGAAGAAGATCCAGAGGTCTCTCTGGGGTTCAAAAAGGATGAGACAATTTGAGGTCCATTTTCAGAGATGTGTGCTTTTTGACCAAACTGAAGCGTTGGGCCTAATTCTAAGTCTTGGAAATATTTTCTACCTAATTAGGTACCTTGACACCAACTCTCACCTCCTTCTAGCTACCAAGCCATGATTTCATCAAAGCATGGTTGGTGCTTCACTAGAGCCCTGGTGTCTTATGCAGAATCTAGAATGGCACATGAATCCAGGATGTGCTGGTTACATTTCAGTGAAAGTAGATTACCTTGAGCAGATTTAGACCTTAGCATCCCATGACCAGCCTGCACCTGCTGAGACCTCTGTTTCCGGAGTTCCCAGAGTTGCCCTCGGGATATCCTTGGATCTGTTTTATAATCTGAAGCCTTTGCATAAAACAATCCTGTTCCTTTGGAAGTCTACAAAGCTGTTTTTAATTGAGTAGTCCTATCATGCTGATTGTGTGCAATGATTTTTTGAGCATACTGGCTCTTGTTGAATGAGCCCGGGATCTGAGCCAAGCTTTTTGGAAAAAGTATAAAAATAAGAAATCTCAGATGTTGTGATTTTTTTCCTCCTAGAAAAAAAGAACCTGAAAGTCAGATATACATACCTGCTTTCAAAATACTTATAAGAGACTGTAAGAAAGGCCCCATTCAAATTTTATAATTATTTTTCCCTCCTTCCCACATGATATATTTTTGTTTTTAGCATTTTTTAAATTATGTTCAATTAGTCACTGTATAGTAGTACATCAATAGTTTTTGATGTAGTGTTCAATGATTCTTTACTCATTTTCTGTGGAGACAATTCTAGGTGTCAAGGCTTGCTGCTTCTCCTGATGCATGTGCATTTCATACTTTTCTAATCTGAGGGCTTCTGTCATTTTTCGAGAAGGCAAAGCTGATGAAAACTCACATGTCACAGTGTTTCAAGGGCAGGACCAGCCCACAGAAGCCCCACTGGTCGGCCAAGGCTGGTTCAAGACTCTTTTAGCCAAGACATTGCTGCTGTTACAATCCCCTGCTGGCTCCTTGCAGTAAAGCTTAGGACAGGTTAGTCAGGGCCTGACAGAGTTATCGGAAAAGCCCCAAAACGAGAAACGAACTCTGACACTCACAATGCTCCCAATCGACTCATGATAAAACAAAGTGATTCTGTTCCATAATCTTAACTATGCCGAGGTCTCCATCTTGCCTGGCTGGTTTTGTTGATGGCAGCATAACCTGACACAGATTCCAAAGGCGGAACCCCTTCCAGAAACCAGGGAGTGGTGGATTAACTAACCAACCTGGGATAGGATCAGGTTTACCAGAGACTGATAACTAACAACTTACAATCAGTTGCCTTCACCAAAGACATCCAGAGAGATCTTGTTTTTCTTCATAGGATGGTAAATGGTGCAAAATTTTACTCAGTCAAATGAACACATCGTTTAAGATTTATTTTCCATGTAAAATCTATAGTTCATTAAAAAATACATTCCTTAATCTCTTTCCAGCTGTGCATCTAGTCTTCGTCAAGGATGGTGGTAATGTAACAGGCAAAAGAAGACAAAGGACCAAATATATAAATAGCAAAAAGTGAAAATTACATTTTAGTAAGCCATCTCATTTATATGAGATGCAGAGAGACATAAACTCAGTAATCAACACTTAGGATTCAGCATATTTAGTTCTAGGACTCTCTCTGGAAAGGATCTTTGTTTCATGTTACATCTAAAAGGAGAGGACATTAAAAATGGTTCCTATTCTTTATCCCACCTCAGCCCACTTGTCTGTGTTTTATGGCTTACAAGTGTTACCAAGTTGAAGCAGCAGAGAGAGGAAAGAGTAGCCCATAAGGGGGAATTTGTCCACATCTACTCCCAAAGGGCCCGGAAGATCCTGAGTTTTCCCAGGTTTTGCATTAATTCAAAGGACTCTAGGAGGTCTAATCTAGATCTAGGCACAAGTGAAAAATCTAAAGTGACCTGGGGTTTGAAGTCTAAGTACGTGTCCTTAGCCTTATTGCTGTACACTCTCCTCCTCGCAGTGGGCCAGAGCCAACCCTATCTTTTTGAGAACATGCAGATAGGGAATGATTGAGGTTTTGTTTTTTTTTTTTAAGATTTTATTTATTTATTTGACAGAGAGAGAGAGATCACAAGTAGGGAGAGAGGTGGGCAGAGAGAGAGGGGGAAGCAGGCTCCCTGCTGAGCAGAGAGCCCGATGCGGGGCTCAATCCCAGGACCCTGAGATCATGACCTGAGCCGAAGGCAGAGGCTTTAACCCACTGAGCCACCCAGGTGCCCTGGAATGATTGAGTTTTAAGTTATGGGAATTATCTTGACCTTTAGTAAAACCTTGCATTATTATTAATAATAATGATATATAGGTATAGAGCCTCATCATTTTTTAGGATACTGTCACTTCTAGTATCATATTTGACCAAACAACTTAGATAAAGAGTATCCCCATTTCATAGAGCAATTCACTGAGGCTCTATGGGGATAAACACTTTCTACAAGATGATTTAGAAAAGTGAGTAGCCCATGCACCTTCCATTAAAGGGCTTTTGTGACTCTCCCCAACATGTGTTCCTTGAACACAGTTGTGTTAGTCGGCATAATGACCTTTCAGAGATAACCACATCCTAATCCCCGGATCTTGCAAATATGTTACTTTACATTGCAAAGGGTATTTATGGTTACATATAGAATTAAGGTTGCTAATCAGCTGACTAGAAAATAGGGAGGTTATCCTGGATTATCGAAGTAGGCCCAATATAATCACAAGGGTCCCCTAGAGTGCAAGAGAGAGGCAGAAGAGGATGTCAGAGTGATGCAGTGTGAGAAGCACTAGCTCTCTTGTTTGTGGCTTTGACCACAGAGGAAGGGCCACGGGCCAAGGAATGTAGATGGCTCTAGAAGCTGGAAAAGGCAAGGAAGTGTACTTTCTCTTATAGCCTCTGGAAGGGAGTGCTGACACTTGGATTTTAACCCGGCGAAACAGTGTCAGACTTCTACCTTCCTGTGAGATGATATATTTGTGTTGTTTTAAACCGCTAACTCTGTGGTAATTTGTTATAGCAGCAATAGAATAATACTAATACACCAATGCTGTGGAATATTTTATTTACAAGAGGCTTCTGAGACAATGGTATGCTGGTCAGTGTTTAAGAACCAGCTCTCCAGGGAAAGGAAAAAAGCCCTATTAGTGTCTGCCACTCTTTATGGTGAAAATGCTCCTGTCGTTGCTGATTTCAAACCACTGCTGACATTGCCTGTCTCAGAGTTGGGAAGAGATGCCCACGATGTCTCGTGAGCTGGTGTCAGCCAGCGGCGATAGGCTCCTGGAATATGTTTTGGGAAACGGTACAGCTAGCCCTTTGAGCAATGCAATGTGCACATTAGGTTTATTAGTGGTAGCCCTTCAGAGAAGAAGTCTGCTTCATGCTCCACAACCCAGCACTCCAAACTTATTTGACAACATTCTTTTCCCTGAGTGGTGGACGGTAAATGGAAAGTTGGTGACAAAATAATACCAGCTGTGTCATCTACTGCCCCCTCCCAGCCCACATTTTTTATACTCTACTAAAACATCTGCCCGATTCATGACTACCATCTACTTTTTTCTTCTTATCCATCTCGTAAGAATCAGGGAATGTGAGTCGAGGGGTCATAAGACCAGCTGAACTAGGGGTAGATACCTGTGGCTAGCCGTCATCACTGGCCACCCAGTTTGCCAGGCAAGGCAAGTGGCAGCAAGCAGCTGAGGAATAAATGATCTATATTGACATCAAAGATCTAGTGACTGAGGCTCTTGTCTTTTCTATCATGATCAGTCCAAGTTGTCAACTGAGGGAGGGTCCTTGCTTCAAAGAGACCGGCTTTTGAGTGCTGGGTGTTAGTGTAATAGGATAGATGACATTTGCCCTGGGACTCCTACTTCATATAATTCCCTCATAGGCTTTTCAGAAGCTTGGGGGAATCTTTTGATAATGATTTAATTTTTCCCTGAGCTTGTTAATTCTGCTGATTGGGGCATAGGGGTGGGGGTGAGGTGCTTTAATCTTGCTAATTAACTGCATTTCTGTCTCTTCCTGTTTAGATCATTTCTTTTGGATGACTCAGTCTCTTTAGGGTAAATGTTCAGTCTTTCAGATTTCTCAACGGTTTCCCTCTGCTCTTCCCCGGGATGGTGTCATATGTCTCAGGGTTGGGGGCTGAGGGAGATCATATAATCCTGTGGCAGTGGGCAAGTCGGGCTTCTATGAATGCAGGTCCTTGTTCTGTGTGCTGTTCTCGGGCTCTGCGGTGAGGAAGTTTGTCTGTTCGGGCCCGCTGGGGTCTGCTGACATGTGGCTGGCTCTGTGCGGCCTCGAGAGGGATCACGCTGATATCCACACCTGACATTTGTGGGCGTAGACATTGGCTTGCAGTCTCATGTCTCCATGCTCTGCTGCCCTTGCTTCCAACCCAGGCTTCCGCCAGCCCTCCTGATGCCCTGTGGGCCCCCTTTGGAGCTCACAGGATTCAGACGTGCCCCTCTTGAAAACTGCTGCTGCAGATTCTCAAAGGACGTCTCTCTTGTGGCTGCCTTGTCCTGCCGCTGGCATGTTGGCTGAGACACAGAGACAGATGGGAGCTTCCTCATCCCTCAGATTGTACTGGAGAAAGGAGGTTGCTAACTCCAGCGTTCGTGGGTCTCCCAAGCTGTCAGGGGGTGGTGGGGATTAGACACTTCAGTGTCTGGTTCTGCCATTCTTGACTACCATTTCTGTGCTGCTTTTTCTCCTCTGCCATGCTCAGAGAAGTAGCTTTCCATTTACCGCCTTTCTGATTGAAACATTTCTTAGGCCACATCTATTTCAATGAGCTTCATGGCTTAGCTTTCATTGGTGGCAAATGATCTTTCTGTGTCAGGGAAAAAAGTTCTAAACTATGAGGTGGCCAGGTGTGTTTTCTCATATAAGGAATCATGGAAAAACTAGGAAATAAGAATTACCTAGCATGCAAATACACTAACTTGATATCCTGGCTATTCCCATTATACTTGCCAATGGAATTGTGCAAATGAGGACATAAAACTCCCCACCTCCACTCCCATCCCCAATATGAGATCACTGGAGAATTTAAGCTCCTTTGAGTTTTATGCCTAATGTGCGTGTGTGTGTGTGTGTGTGTGTGTGTGTGTTTGTGTATTAATTTGATTCATTCATTGGAGCTAAAGTGGTATGATCCTAGTGGACATTTGTACTCATAGTTTCCTTTTAATAGACTCAGGAATGTCTTTATTTTCCAGAAAGGCCTTTCCCTGCCTTTATTCCTCTAGTAATTTGTATTAGCCTATCTTATACCATATTGTACTTAGTTGTTTTCACATCTTCCTTGCTCTCTCCCAACATCTCCCCACATGTATACTAAGCATGCATGACCATAAGAGACAGAATCTGTGATGTTTATGTCTCTATCTTTCATGCATGGATCCCAGGTGGTGTGCCTGGCCCATGGTAGCTGCTCCATCCATGAATGGATGAAGTGACTTAGTAGGTAAACTTTCGGCAAATAGGCAGTCAAGAAAAAAATTTCATGCCACCATCAATATCAGGTCTGTGGTAGAGGCGTGATGACTCAGCCGTGAGACCAACTCAGAATCACAGTGAATCACAGCCGACTGAAAGCCTCGTTTTAAAATATGGGACATTTTCATCAAATTTGATAATGTGCATTGACTGTGTGAATGTGAAATATCCAACCAATGGTAAATATTGAATGGGGTTTTAGAGCAATATTTTCTTATGACAGAATAAACATAATTGGAGCAAACGGTATTCTTTCTAAACTTTAGACACACCGTAAACACTGAAGTTTGCTATCATTATCATTGTTAGTGCGGTTACTGGTACTATGACAGCACACTGCTCCTAGCTCCAGTCAATAGTTGTTTTTTAAAATTTAAATAATTTAAATAATGAATACCTACTTACAGAAAAAATGATAAAGCACAGATAGATTTAAAAAAGAAAATATACTGTTTGAAGATAATCACCACTAATAGCTTGTTCTCTGTATTTACGCCTCTCAGAAAAAATTACATCATGCTGTATTTAGTATTTTACAGAGTGGTTTTTGGTTTGACTTAATAACAATAATATTGTTGAGATCTTTTTAATATTTTCTTTTTTCTAGTCTAAATGCTAAGTTGTACTGACTTATTAATATAATTTTAAAATTTATGAGGTATTCGAATATTTTTTTTCTCATAGTCAAAAAAAGCCACTTGGCTTTGTTAGGATTTTCTCTCTGTTATACCCAAACAATTTTTTTTTAAGTCTTATTTTTTCTTAAAATATTTTATTTATTTATTTGACAGAGAGAGACAGCGAGAGAGGGAACACAAGCAGGGGAAGTGGGAGAGGGAGAAGCAGGCTTCCCGCTGAGCAGGGAGCCTGATGCGGGGCTCGATCCCAGAACACTGGGATCATGATCCGAGCTGAAGGCAGCTGCTTAACGACTGAGCCACCCAGGCACCCCCCAAACAATTTTTTTGACTATTTTTTAAACATGAGAAGTAGTTTTTATTGGCCTGTGCAATTGATTAATGAATTATGTCCTGGGCCTGGCTTTGAGTCTTAGGCTCAGCTGTGATTATTAGTGAGACCCACATTTTGCCTTCAGATTGTCTAGATACTGTTGAAACATACTAACCAACTCGAATGTGTGTTGCCTTGAATATAACATATGCTAATTGGTTTAAAATATGGGCAGATCTCACGCTGGGTATTTGCAAGTGAAGAAAGTTTTTAGACTGTGAACATGCTACTGAAGTGTGAGCGTCCCAGGAGTTTAGAACAGATTCTGCTCAATACATGAACCCGAAATGCCCTTCAGCCCATCTGTCCAACAGGTTACATCGATACAGGCATTTCTCAAGTATGGAATATCCGTATGCGTCAGACCAAATTGATTTTCTTGGAAGCTACACTCAGAATTAAAACAAAAACAGAAAATATTTCTAGTACCCTGTAACATTCTAAGAAAACAGTTGCCACTTATTCGTAATCTGAGATAAATATAACAAGCTGAGCAAAGAGGACCTTTGTACTTTGTGTATAAGGGGGGCTTCTAAGCACCTGAGTAAGGAAAACCAAAGTAGGTGGATGAGTGTAGGAAAATTTTACAGGTAGGACAACTTCATAAGCTCTTCATCAGGACACTACATATAAATTTATATACACTATACTCAAATAATTTTATACATATTATTCTCTACACCGTAAAAAGCTGCATAACCTCTACCTGATCATATATTCTGGTAACATCTTTTGGCTTAGTTTGGGTGCTATATGAGTTCAGAAATAACAACACTGCATTTATTTAAGCATGCCATATAGTTAACCTGGCTATCAGAAATGTCTTGCTTTTTATAGCCTAGTATTTACATTTAGAGCTAGAGAAATTGCCACTTGACAGTGAATATGTTTTAGTGTCATTATCTTAGAGGGAGATTTGTATTCACTTTGATATCTAAATTGGGAATTTGCAGTAGAACAATGTAATCATCGTGTAATGTTATAAGTCCCATAATGCAATGTAATTGGAAGTCAAAGATTATTTGGGAATGGAAAGCAAAGTACAAAATGACTAGCTGCCTATGAGTGTTTTCTAAATTTTTCTATGAAGAGTATTTATAGGATAATATGAACTTCATAAAAAGTATCTGCTGTGACTTAGGTTGTACTATAAAATATTTAATTACATTTGACACTAAGTTTGTGTGTGTGTGCGCACATGTGTGCACGCTAGGACATGTGATGCAATGCTTAATGTCTTCTGAAAAATGGAAGCTAATAAAGAGTTGGGCCAAAATTTGGGGTGAATTATTCATGGAAAGTGACATCTGCAAAGCTCAGGGTCTAATAAAAACACAAGGCAAATAAGTATATGTTTCCTTTTCTTACAGAAATTTTTTTTTTGTATGAGACAGATGTTATTACATTACCTTATTCTAAATGACTACTGCACAGTGAAGAATGAAAACAGCATTTTACTTTTTATGTTTATAAAGTGAAGTGATCTAATTTAATTTGGTCATTTTAAATAAAAGACATTTTAATAGTCCTATAAGTCAGTGTTCTGTTAATTAATGGAGAGTGCTGCAGAAATAGAATACATTTCTGGATATCTCTGCTGTAGGCAAAAATTTACTAATAGCTTTATGAAAACAATTCTAAATTGCAGTGATTATATTTATTAAATGTAGAGTGGGTGCCCTGGTCTCATTGATATCTAAGGTCCATTTTGCTTTAAAATTCTATTCAGGGTTATTTCTCAATGAAGTGAGGCATTTTCCAAGTTGTTTGAAAGAAAGAATTTTCTAGTTTTTCTTCAACATTGCTGAAACAGAGTGTTTACATTATTTTAAATTCCTTAAATTGCAAACGAACTGTTGTCCCATCTGTGTAAGTGAATGAGCAAAAATAAATGACGTTATTTGCTGCAAATTATTTTATATTTTTTACCAGGAGTTAACCATGTTTCAGCTATGAGAAACTAAAATTTAGACTTTCACTGAACTTAAATAGCATGGCGAAAATGACCCAAAAGTGGTAGGACAGTTTCTAGAAGGTCTCAGTGTAGACTTCGACATGGAGGCTTCAGCACACTGGCCCTTAAAAGGGGAGATGAGCCTGTGAAAAGAAGTAGTTGGCTCTCAAATGCCCCATTCCTGGCATGCTTGGTGCTCACCTTTGAGCTTCAGAGGGCTAGAAGTAGACTGTGTACTTCTGATCACTTAAATTCCATCCAGTGGCTGTTGTCATCAAGGTGTCACCAGAAGGGTTTTGGGGGATTATGAAGTGGCTATAACTGTAGGAAGAAATAATTAGAAGCTAGAGATGAGCTAGAAAGCAGTTTTGGGGTTAAGCTGTGACATAAGGGAATCTCATCGATTCCTTCAGCAAATATTTATCAGAGGCAAAGTAGAAGAAAGACACCGCACTACATTCTATAGAGGGTCTATCTGTGTTAGCCAATATGTAGCTACTAGTCATCTGTGACTATTTCAATGTTTATGAATCGAAGTAAATAAAGTTTAGTTCTTCGGTTGCGCTGTCCACATTCATGTGCTCAATAGCCATGTGTGGCTAGTGGCTATCACATTGGATAGTGTGGATAAAAAACATTTACCTTATTACAGAAAGTTCTACTGGAGAGTGCTGGCAGGATGGTCAAAGACGTGGTCCTGGTGCTTTTCATGTTGGTAATCCATTTGAGGAATTTATATAAACAGGTTCAACGCCAACAGTGTACGGTGTGAGTAATTTGGAAGGTAAAGACAAGACAGCGGGACAAGTTCAGAAGAGGGAAGATCAAATCAGAGTGGATAGAAGAGAGTCACAGAAAAGGCAGAATTTGAGGTCAGAAAGAAAGAAAGAATGTGAGTTTAGCAAAGGTAAATTGAAACGTTTGCTACGTAAAGGAAGGCAGACGTACAAGGGCAGAGAGGATAGCGAGTCGGCTGTGGTGAAGAGATCATGAGAGATGTGGGCACTTGCAGCCATTGGTGTTCTGGCTGTGAGAGATCTTGAGGTGAAGGGTTTGGGCTTTTTCTGAAGGACTGAGAAACCACTAGAATTTCTGTGCAGGGAATGTGATCCAAGTGTTATTTCAGGAAGATATTTCTGGCAGCAGCGTCCAGACTGGATTGGGTAGAGAGAGCAGTTGATAGACCATATTAACACATATTGGAAATCGGCCATATGTGCACTTGTAAGGCCTTACCTGACCTTGAATATCACTGACTTACTCTGGACGACACATACGATAGTGAACCTTGATTAAAATAAGCTCGCTTTGTAATGGTATTATTGGAAATCCAGAAAACCGTATCTTTCTAAATGACTGATTTTTGTACACCTCTCTTTCATTATTTTTACAGTCAGGAGGATACATACAGATTGTTCATAATTCATAACAGAACACCTGGAGCGACACAGAGACAAGAAGGTAAGATCAGTGGGAAAAATTAAGCAAATGGAAATAATTCAGGCTGAAGAGAGAAACAGAATCAGACAATTTAGAAGGAGAGTGACCTGACTGGTTTAGAGAACTGAAATCTATGTGGATAAATCTAACATTCACCCCCCATGCTTGTCCCACTTACACAGTGGCGAGATTGGCGCTGACTAGTACTGGCCATCTGTGTCTTTTCTCAGTTTTGCTCTCAGTGAGTCTCAGGTGGAGTATTTACACCATGGAAATTGGCAAATGTTATAAATCAGGATTCTCTTGATCCCAGCTGTGCAGAGCTGTGTCCCCACTGTACCTACAGGAATCATGCAGATGAGCTTGATCTTTTAAAAGACTTAAAAGACTAAAAATTGAAGATACTATGATGCCGAGCAGTCATACCGAAGGCAGAGAGACGAGTTCTTCCAACCTAGAGTTTATAATCCGAGATATACATATGGATCTAGGGTGTTTTGTAATGTCGTGTACATCTTAAGCTACGTGTACAAATGCTTCACAGGTGTGGTTTTTAGGTCCGTTTTTCCCTTCCTGCTTTGCCGTGGAGCTGTGCAGGAGTTGCCTGGAAGGGTGGAGACCCCGTCTTCCTGGCTTCCTTGTACAGATTTTATGTAGCTTTACCTGTGATTTCTGGATAGGAAAGCTGTGTGCGTAGTTCCACTCTTACTAATTGGTGTGTATAGCTTGCCTCCCTTTAAGTTTGGGAATAAGTTTTTTTCTCTCTTGATGGGCTTAGATACCTCCCTAACTATTGAGTTTCCTACAGCAGCTGTGGTGAGAGGCCACGCCCTTCCAGTTGCCATGGGTCCAGTGCCCATGGTGTGCCTGGTACTATCCTAAACACTTTGCAGGCACGATCTTACTTCCTCCTCCACCATCATCCTTTTAGTTAGAAACTATTATGCCCCTCAGCCAGATGAGAAATCGGATCTCAGAGGTTAACACTTGCCCGAAGTCACCCAAGTGATTGAGCTGGTATGTCAGTTCAAATCTCTCGGACATTATAACGCTGAACCTTCACCCCTAAGCTATATCGCAGGGAGAAAAACTCTTTCCTGGCAGTGATAGGTCCACCAGGAGCCATGACGAGTGAAGCACGACAGCCCTGAGGGCTTTGGCAACCAGGAATGAGGCTTTTTTACTGTGTGCCCAGAGTGTGTTGCTATTACCTTTATGGGCTTGTAGGGAGAATAAAGCCCAAGGTGCACTTGGACACACAAGGGGAACCTTGTTCGAGAGATCTGACTTCCTTTGAAACCTCACAGGTAATGAGTGGATTCAGTGGTTCTAATAAAAGGCCCATGAGAATTCCCAGATTGAGTCAGGGGCCCAGACTGAGAAAATCTATGACCCAATTTTTCCAAGTCTTGCCTCATTCCAACACTCTAATATTTTAAAAACAATAATAACAATAACAAACTACGCAGACATTTCTGAGATTTATAAGTAGAAAAAGAATTCCTGAGATGTAACCTACACAATGCAGGCGTGAAAAAGCGCACTTTGCGGATACGTTAGAATGCTCCCAAACGGGTAAATGACTCAAACATCCATAATGCAAAAAAAAAAAAAAAAAAAAAAAATCATGCTTGCAAAAGGACCCGATTACAATAGCAAATCAGGTTTGTGGAACTGATGCCATTTTGTGAATTGGGTGTGTAACTCGGAAAAGCTATCTGCTTTTGTAATTTCACGTTTGTGTATATTCACACTTATGCGCGGATACGCATGTGTTATAGTAACTTGGTGAAATACCCAGAGGGTGTGGAAATTCCTGCCTAGACTTGGGTTTTTAGACATGCTTCCTTTATTCTCAACACCCGTGCACATGAGAAACTGCAGCTCGAGCACAGACTTGGCAGGCAGACCCTGTTCACTCTGTTTCTGAAACACTTCCTTTCTCTTCAGTGGTACCTATTTGGGGGGCACTAAGCAGCCTCACACTGGCCTCTCAGGCTTCCGAAGGGTATTGAAGACTTGTTTGGAGCACATAATTTATGCTGTGCTGAAAAACAGTCGCGACTGTAACGGTGCCCAGAGAATCCAAGTTCTCTGAAGCCCGGATCGCATTAATATGCAGTATTTCATTTGCAACCCCTTGCTAAGTAGGTTTGAGAGGATAATGCCTTGTTTGAATAATAATATAGCACATTTTACTATTCAAAGTGCTTTCATATAAATCATCCTTCTCATTTTATTTCTGAAACAATGAGGGAGATAAGGCCAGGATTATTACCTACAGGGAATCAGAAGCTCAGAAGGGTCAAGTGATTGACTCAAAGTCACATTGCAAGCTCTCAGCAAAGCCGAGATTAGAAGCTGTGATTCTTCATTCTCAGTTCAGCTGGGTCTTTTTAAAAGAATGTTAGTGCCCACAGCTTCATGGGTAGAATACTGAAATTCTCAGGCACGGCCTCTCGTTTCCAAGTGTTCATTTCTATGGTTTGCTTTTAGCATCATTTAGATTTTGTGGCCGTATAAGACGGCAGGAAACGGTGAATAAAAGTTTATAATGTAACCTTTTCTCTTAGTAGATGACTTTAAAATCTGACCTGAAAGCATATCAATTTCTTAAACTAAATATACAAAATTGGCTCCAAGCTATGTCTAATGATAGCGATTCTTGATCCTTGTTTTTCATCCTTATATTTAATCACAGGCAGGGTGGTGAGTTTTACATGAGACAATTATTGAGAAAACTCCCGGTGGTCTCTGTACTGTAATAGGGAGAGTTGACCTAGCTACTCTTAGTGTCAGAAATTATTTAATTCATTTGTAATTTAATAGTTTCAATTGTTTGAAATGGTATTTTGATTCGTTCATAAGGTTTCTGTGCTTAGTCCCTTTTCATTTCTTTCATTCAAACATTTCTTTAAACACACCTATGTTATTTTACATAATACTAAGAGTGATGATATATATGTGTTTAGCTATATATATGCTAGAGGGTTTAGTGTAGTACTGTTCTCTTACACTTTTTTATTTGGATCCCTTCTTGCTCTCCTCACACTCCTCTTGTCCCCCAGTGACTCATAATAATCAAAATATTCAACTTTAAGTATCTTACCATGTTTGTGTAATTGCAAGTAAAAATATACACACATATACGTACTCGTATGTGCAAATACATATATACACACACACTTATGCACATGTATAATAGGGATTATTTATATTTTTTTTAATTATAAGATTATATAATAAGATTTTATGTAGCTTACTTGCTCACTTACTAACAGCACATGAAAATACTTCTACCGTATCAGATGGTCCAGTCCTCTTACCTCTAGTGGCTGCGTTACAGAGCGTGGTGAAAATATACCATACGAATTCAACCATTCACTCATCAGTAGGCTTTCATTTGTTTCCACTTGATTTTCTTTTTGCAACTTGAAACAATCCAACATGAAATATAATCTGGCAATGCTTCATGAAATACTCGTATCTATATCTATCTGTCTATCTATTTCATTTCCATACGATGGCTGGAGTGGGAATTATACATTGAAGAAC
>CM052883.1:24671238-24723922 GCA_028534135.1 Potos flavus | reverse complement strand
GGTCTTCTAGAACTACTTCAAATTTTTTCAAATCAACGTATTATTTACTCTTGTCTAATGTATCTGAATGAAATGCTTTAAGTTTGGGGCCCCTGTTAAAGTTTTTTCTTTGTGTCATTGCTAGTGATTGAATAATCTATCCCTTTGCCAATGAATTGAACCTCTACTTTTGTCTTTATTAAATTTTCTCATACATATTGGGATTCTCTCATTTAATTCTCTGATATGTACTTTTTAAAAAATTTCTTAAAACTGATGGACATAAGGCATTTTGTGGCATTTACCTGGCATTTCAGAGGAAAGGGAAGACATGACAATACGAGATTGCACACAGCTTAGTGGCAAGGAAGTTTGAGGGAGCTAAGTTTCTGGCCATTTTTCACAAATAGGAGTATGGTGTCAGTGAAGACAGAAGCATGAAGGTATGCATTTATGACACAATTTGGCCAGCATTGTCTGTTCGTCCAGGAGTCTTGAGCATGCCAGACTTGATTGTTTTAGTGCTATCATGCAATACATAGGTGTCATTCCTGAGACTGACGTCATAGTAGTAGTAGATTTACAATTATAATAGAATCAAAAGTTGTCCTCCTTAGTGAAGGGTTTGACAAAAATCTTGGGATATCTTTGTGTATGTTAAAGAAAGGAAGGCTGGATGAGAACATACCTGCAGTTTTAAGGCCCACATTCCAACACCATTGATTAATTAAGCAAAATTATTTGTGTCCCACTGCGTTTTTCCCCTTGGCCATGGACTTAAAAATTTTTATCACACTTTTAGGTGATATCACACTCCCAGATGACACAGAGCACTGAAGAATAAATAATTCCAAGACAGAAGAGTCAAAATTCAAAATCACTCTGAGAGTTTATAACAAAAGAGTGACATTTACCCAGGATATAAGTAAAGCTTCTCATGTTGATTAAGAAAAATAACTCATATAGGAAAACATTATATTTGAGCAGGGTTTCTCTGACGCAGCATAAATATTATGAAGAATTTACGCTTTTATGTCCAATCTTTAAGCCACAAATGAGCTGTATACTCTGGCCAGAAATAGCCAGGTAAATATGGAATTTCTCTACTTCACTTTGAAAATAAGATTCAACCTCCATATATTAAGTAGTGTAGATGTATTTTTTTTAATAAATATTCTTGTTCCAAGTCAGTTGATGTCAGTTCAATTCCATAAATGTGTGACAAGTAACTACTATGACTCAGGCATTAGGGAATATTCCAGGAACAACTATGCATATAGGACTTTGCCTCTGACCTTAAGGAACTCAGGGTTTAGTGGGGAAGGCAGACCCAAGAAACACATGATGTCACAGTACTCATAGGAAGGGCACTGTGGTTACCTAGCTATCAGTTGTAAAAGTTGTTAATGGCTTTTCATTTATACCCCTTTTACCTGAAAGATATCCCAGCTTCCTTTTGACTTTGCCATGTAGTAGTGAGACAGTGAATTGTTCTCACTGCTAGGGAGTCCTGAGTCCTCCTTTCCCTGACCATTAGCTGGAAAATAGCAAGTTTCCTGACTAATTGGCATTTCAGAGAACAATGAGGGTCATTTAAACATAATGCATTTATTTACAAAACTATAGTAAACTACAGGTTTGGTTTATTTGACTCCCAGTAACTGGCACAGATTTATAATAGAGCTGGGCTGCTCCAAATATTTTCGTTATTACAATTCCTACAGAAAGGTTCAAAGCAAACAAACCAAACAAAGCCAAAAAAGTAATAGCAACATATTCTTCCTGGTGGAAGCAAAAGCAGAAAGGAATACTCTACCTGCCCATTGGCCTTAATCTTCTTTCTAAAGGCCAATGCTCATTCTCCATCAATTTCACTTGGATTTGGAAATAACTTCCCTCTTGTTCAAGAGGCCCCACTGACATTCCAACTTTCTCAAACAGCAAAAGTACAACAAAACCCTTTAGATGAGTATTTCCCCAAGTGTTTTCTTTGGAACAGGTGTGACAGAATTCAGTGGTAAAGGGGTATAAATAAGTTCAGAGAATATTTCATACTTGGCCCCCATTTAGAATTTTACAATGTACATTATCAGAATGACATTGGTTTAACCAAATAAGGTAGGACTAAAATGATATGACTGAGAGCTTTTTAAAAAAATTAAAAAAACAAAACAAAACAAAACACCTCCTATCAACATCCCTGGGAACTTAGAAGATGCTACTTCAGATAATAGAATGTGAATATCTTGACAGTTTGATAATGAAAGTGCTAAGAAGTTTGCTTGTGGAATTAACTATTGATTTTTAGTGCTTTTAGGAGTTTAACATTGCTGCTATTGCTTTTGGTGCCTTACCAGGGAAGAAATTATACAGAGAGAAAAAGTCCCAGAGTTTGTTGGGAGGAGGAAAGTGTATGCATGTATATGTGTCTGTCTGTCTTGAAGGGCTGGGAGGTGGGATTGAGTGAGAGAATGTGGGAAAGCATTGTAATTGAGATTTTTTAAATTAGTCTCTAAGGACTTCACTGTTTGTAGAAATTAAAATTACACGTGATATAATTAAAACCAACTTAAACTCAAGTATTCCTTTGGCAGATAGTGTCACATGGTTATAAACTTTCCAGATTCATGAAATGTACAATATGTAGTGAGTGCCATTTTCAAGAGATCAGCAATCATTTTAGAAGGATGTAACAAACTGAGGGTTGCTGGAGAGGAGGTGCGTGGGGCGATAGGGTAACTGGGTGACGGGCAGTAAGGAGGGCACTTGACAGAATAAGCACTGGGTGTTATGTGCAACTGATGAATCACTAAATTCTACCTCTGAAACTAAAACAAAACAAACAAACAAAGATGTTCAACCTCAGATTCCTATGCAAGTAACAGGCACAGAGAAGTTAAGAGACTTGCCCAAGGCCACAGAGGAAATCAGAGGCTGAATCTGGCACAAACATTCTCTCCCCCATTCCTATAGGAAACCACTAAACCATGCTTCCTCTCGACATGGAAGCTTAGAACATTTAACATGGTCATCTTGCCTTTTCTCTTGCCAATGACCATGAAAAGTCTTTCTTCATTACATGGTCCAATCAGACCTTTTCTTTTTCAGCCTTCCCCATGCTTCCTTCCCTGGTGCTACAGCAGCAGCCTATCTTCTCTCCGCTTGCTTTAGGAAGCTCCTTCTGCAGGGTTTCTGAATTGCTGGCCTTTTGGTGACGTTTGGCACAACCACCCTCTCTACCTGTAACCCACATCGCTGACCTCAGAGCGCAACGAGCGTTTCATTTACATGCACAGTCAAATTAAATTTGCCCGGCCTTTGAAAACTTACATCTGTTGAGTGTCTAATTTGTATTGCCATTTGTCTCACAGATGTGTAACAAGACAAATACCTGTCCTGGCTTACATGGGATTCAAAAATGCTTACGTTAATCATGCTGCTGGAAAGAGGTTAAGGGCTATACAATAAATCAGTCTCCAAATGGTTTTCACTTGGAAAGGCCTGGGAGAACAGGGTTATTTTTATCCTAGGATGCTTTTAATTTGAATCAAAAATGCTTTACCACATGTCCTGCCACAAGTTCAAAAGGATTGGTAACAAACATTTAATCTTTTTCTTCTCGGATTGGCGCTAAGCCCTCATCAAAAAGCGTACGCAGTCAAGCAGCTTATCTCCACTGAGCTGCTTCCCTTAATGTGTTCCTAATTATAATCGTATATATTGCTCACTGTGGCCGATTGAACAATATGGTAGTAATTTCTTTACAGGCCTCCCTGCTCTTTGAACTGTGAGTACAGAGGGCTAGAACAGAACCAGATCAATGGGATTTGAGTGCTGGCAAATCAAGCCAGATGCGATCTTTAGAGAATGAATCTCCAGCTGTTTCCCAGAAAGGAATTTCAGCAGACAGCTGGGGACCTTATCATTATCATCATGATCATGATCTTCATCATCATTCCCACAAAATACACCCACAACGCTATCGGAAACGTGCAGCTATTCTCATCTCTTCCTAAATCACTACCCATCGGAGAGTCTCCGAAACGCTTTGAAATGGAGACTGTGTAACACAGATAAGTCTGTGACTGATGATGTGGGATGGAGACATAATAATATTATATTGACACTATATATTTGTCAGTGCTGCAAGATATGTGGCTGAAAGCAATATCTAAAAGTCCTTTTTAAAGTACAACATTTCCACGTTTTGTAAGAGGGAGCTAACATAATCCTCATTGTCTTGGTCAAAATGGTATGTTACTGCTTTGTGCATACATCTCTGTGCCCTCCTCATCACTATCACCAGGCCTTGTCTGGGGTAGGATCCAGAAAACATTTCTGGAAGGAATAAGTGCTTGCTTTGCGTTGCATCTTATGCTGTAAGGGAAGAGGGGATGTTTCGTAAGTTGGAAGGAAGTTGCCGTGGCCCTCAAAGAGACTCCCAATCTAAGAGACCCAGTACATACATTTAAAACGATTATTATTTTGAACAATTTAAGAATCGTTCTAGTGAAAGGAAATGGCCAATAGGAGAAGGACCCATGGGGTTTCCCACATGCGACTTTCAGAGTTGGCTGGTCTATGTGAAATGATTTATGCCTCCCTCAAATACCTACTTCATAAAAATCTTTCACTTCTGGGATGCTCTGCTCTGGTGCTTCCAATTCCTTCTCGTGGCCTTCTTTTTCAGGACTTTCTATGCCTATCTCTTTTCCATTGGGTCACAGCAGTCTATCTCCAGGGAAGAATTTCAGAAGAACCAGGATCAAATTAAACTCATCGTAATCTGTTGTTATTAAGTGAGGTTGGTCAGGAAAAATACAAAAGAGGTGGAGGTGGGAATTCAAGGTCAGGAGAACAATACTTAGGGATCCCCAAGATATGAGCGAATGAGTAGAGTAAGGATCCCTTTTTTGGAGTAGTGGCCATAGAAGAGGAAATCTGAAAGACGGAGCAGAGGGCATTGACATGAAGAAACACAGTCTAGGACTTCGTTCCTCTCTTGCTTAAAATACTTTCTTCATTTTATATCCTTTTGTCTCTCCTCCACCCCACTAGCTTGTAAACTCCTTGAAGACAGGAATCACCAATACTATTTGCTCATCACTTAATCTTCATCACGTAGCACTTGAAGAAAGCAAACCCTCAGTAAATGTTTATTAATCTTTGTATCTTCAGTATATTATAGTAGTTGCTCTATAAATATTTGAAGACTAAGTATTTACAATTTTTGTTTGACTATATGTTTACCTGAGAAATTCTTCTAGACATCTTAAACAAAACAAGATATTCTCAAACAAAACAAAACAAAACAAAACAAAACAACCCAAAAGACTTCAGCACTGAAAGTGCATTGTACAATTAGTCCTCCTGTGTGGTTTTTGCACTGAGCGTTAAAACCTAGAGCATTTAGGTGATGAATCATGAATGTTTAGTTTCATTTGCTTACTTGAACTCAGAGTTTAAGGAACTATACTATACCACCATACATGAGTACAGAGTAAAGTAATTTATATTAATCTGGCAAATATATAAGCACATAAATATGACCTGAATGTGATTAAAATTATACAATATATCTTGAAGCTATCTTTTCTTAGGTCACACAGATAATAAATGTGAATTGTTTGGACTTGTGGTGTCCAAACTTTTTTGATTGAAAATCCTTATGAGTTAAAAAAAAATTGTGAATGTACATCAAAAATATATGTATATTTATTTATAAGTTGTACATGTAATGTACTTCTTTTAACATTGATTTAATATTAATATATTTCTTCCTTGCTTTAGGGAAAAATATATTTAAATATCAATTCACACGGCGTTTACAACCTAATGGTGCGTCTTGCTCCTGTCCTGGGTGGGAACAGACCATAGCCCTAGAGAAGTAGCTGGACAGTTGTGGATCTCATCATTACCAAGTTTGCTCTCCTCTTTAGGACACCAATACAGAATTGGAGAAGGGCAGAAAAATGCACTTGGCCATGTATGGAGGAAGCCAAGCACCATCCTGTGCAAGGGAGGGGGGAGGGGGACAAAAGCAATTTTGAGAAAAGCATGAGGTTTGAAGACTCTCCCATGTCTGTTTCTTCTTAGCCAACATTTCAGTAGGTTTAGTAAGTATACATCTACAATAGGGTTAAGAGAACCAGTGTCTTCTAAGGGGTACATGAAATCATCATCGTGCTTTGCAAAAAATTAAAAGTGAAAGTAATTTATACTGTGAACCTATTACAATGCTTCCCTGTTTCCTGGCCACAGGTCAGTGAGCAAATTTGAATTAAGACTTGGATAAATGGTTCCTTCTGACGGGAAAGGGCAGGTAATGTGATCAGAGCTGGGCAGAGGGCATCAACTCTATATATTGGGTTTCTGTGGGTGGGTACAGAGATGATGACTATATATTCTTTATTATCGAGTATCTTTTTTAAGTGGGTAAAGAGAAATAGCAGACATTATCCTAGAAATATTTTAAGAAATTAATAAAAGTCACAGAATTGGGTTTACCAGAATAATGTAATCGGGTATATAGGGATTGGAAACACTTAGATTACTCTGGAGTGACTTGTAATAAGGCTCAACTTAATGGAACAAGTTGTTAGAGAATCTCGGTCATCTTCCTTTTAAGTCCAACTTTGGAAGGATGAACACTGTGGTATTAAAAAAAAAGTTTAACTTCCTTTTAGTATTTTAGTATTGCATACCAGTTCTTATAGCCTGTATAAATACTCTATTTTATGCCAGTTGGGTAGTTACAGGTTCTGTGAAACCCTTCATTACAATTTTCATAAAAAACACATCAATTCTAATTCAATTCAACAATTACACATTGATCTCCTAAAATATGCCAAACATAATACAGAACATGCATTTTACAGGAATATTGGACGACACTAAGATATGCAGTAAATCATCTGCAATTTTATGAAAGGGAAGCCAGGCATGTTAATGGAGTTTGTTTTTATAAACATGAAGTGTTTGGGCATGTTTGATTTTTCAGTTGGGCTGCTCAGCCAAGCTTAGTTAACACCTTGTAAAAAGTGAGTTGCTTCTCATTTTCTTAATAGGAAGCAGCGAGAGTCATAGTTAAGATCCCCAGGATCAGCTGGAGGCCTTCTGTGGCATTCCTTAAGCCTCTGAGGTTGGATGTAGGATGAAAATCCATCTGGATACTTGAGAACAGAGAGTGTGTTTCTCCAGAGAATTCAAACTATCTCCCCATCAATCTTAGACAAGTAAACTATCTAAAAGCCGATCTTTGTTTCAAATTGCTAAGTGGGAATAAAGGTTCTATTGATAAGCTTTTACATCATACTAATTTCTTGAAATATGTAGCTGGGTTCTCGTTTTTACAATCCACTTGGCCTTTAGTACATACTGTATTTCTGCATCTATGTGGATATCACTTTTCTCAGTAATATAATGTTAACTTAAGAATGTGATAAAACAGGAAGCATGCTGGAACTTTTCCTTGTCCTGTGGCCTTAACAAGCCACAGCTGTATCAGCAGCTGGTCATTGAGGGAGCATGGTGCTGGCCTCTCCCAGCATCCTTTTTCAACTAGATCAAAAGGAAATAGACGAGGCAGAAGGTTTCATCATCAAAGCCAATAGAAATCGGCGGGAGCCAATATTTCCATTTAGATTGCTTTAGCCTCATCAGACTGAAAAGATTTTTCTCTAGTGGGAAGAGGTTGTTAAAGCAGCCAATTTAAAAAGCTTTCTCGTCCTCACAAGTTTATCCTTACTTAGTTTGTCAAAGAAAGGGAATACGGTGTCAAAAAGTTTGTTCACCTCCCAACATGCTTTGCTGAGTTTGTCAGCTTATTCTCTTACCAGTTATTTTAAAAGTTGTGTTAAATACCACCAGTGATTGCTTAATGGCATTTTCACTGCAAATACCTTGCCATACATTGAATAAAGGAACCCCAAACTTCTATTTCATTTGCAGGTAAAGCTAAAGAATAACTACAATGAGGGAGTTAATAGTTTCTAGAAAGAAGTCAAATAAATATTGTTTCATTCAAAGCTGTTAGAAATAAATATCTTAATTCTTTCAGATGACACTATCTCAATGCAATTCTTTCAATCCCTAGAGGCAACCTGTCATTCAGTGGACTCCTGGAGGCTCTGGGAAAATGTTGGGAAATATTCTGTTTATTTTTAAATTTTGTCTTAAAAGACTTTATTATCTTTAGAGCAGTTTTAAGTAAACAACAAAAATGAGAGGAAGGTACAGGGATATTCCATATACCCCTGGCCACCTACACATGCATGGCTTTCTCCTGTATCAACATCCCCCCTGAAATGGTGCCTTTGTTACAATTGGTGAACTCACATTGACACATCATCATTACCCAAAGTCTGTAGTTTACACGACGGTTCAACTCTTGGTGTTGTACATTCTGTGGGTTTGGAGCTTTTGGTAAGGATGTGGGGAAATGGGAACCCTTGAGCACTACCGGTAGGAATGTAAAATGGTGCACCTGCTGTGAAAAATAGTATGGCGTTCCCTCAAAAAAAATTAAACATAGAATCACCATATGATCTAGTAATTCCACTTCTAGGTATAAGGTGCAAAGAATTGCAAGCAGGGACTCAAAGAGACATTTGTACACCTGTGTTCATGGCAGCATTATTCACGATCGCCAAGGGCTGGAAGCAACCCATGGGTCCATCAACAGATGAATGGATATACAAAATGTGGTGTATACATATAATAGAATATCATTCAGCCTTTAAAAGTAAGATAATTATGGCACATGCCTCAACTTTGAGAACATTACGTCAAGTGAAATAAGCTAGTCACAAAAGGACAAATACCGTACAATTCCACTATGTGAAGTATCTAGAGCAGTCAAATTCATAGAGACAGAAATTAGAGTGGTGGTTGCCAGAGGCTGGGTTAAGGGATAATGAGGAGTTATTGTCTAAGGGGTACAAAATTTCATTTTCGGAGGATGAAAAGAGTTCTATGGACGGATGGTGGTGATGGTTGCACAACAATGTGAGTGTACTTAATGCCTTCCAACTGTACCCGTAATGGTGGTTCAGACAGTAAATTTCATGTTATATATATATATATATTACCACAGCTTTTTAAAAAGGTAAAACAAAGCCCTTTAAAAGCAAAAAGGAATACAACATGCAGTGCCCAGATCTTCATTTCTAAATACCAATTTCTAGGGGTGCCTGGGTGGCTCTGTCGGTTAGGTGCCTGCCTTCAGCTCAGGTTATGATCCCAGAGTCCTGGGATCGAGCCCCACATCAGGCTCCTTGCTCAGTGGGGAGCCTGCTTCTCCCTCTGCTGCTCCCCCTGCTTGTGCTTTCTCTCTCTCTTTCTCACTGAAAAAAAAAAAATAAATAAAATCTTAAAAAAAAAAAAAACATTTTCTACTGAAAGTTACCCACACTCTTCTGAGAAATGGCTGTTTCTAGGGGCTGGGGCAGAGAAAGGACAAGGTAAGCCTGGAGAATCTTGCCAGACAGTAATGAAGTTCTCAAAGAAACAAAGGGAGCAAAACACAACAGAACAACAACAAACAATGGGGCGTGTCAAAGGGACATGGGAGCCAACTGGAAGAGCCTACTGGATAGAACTGGCACAATTTGAGTGAAAAAATAAATATTGTGGTATTGGCTTAGAGCCCAAAGTATGAAGTAAATATCTGTGGATCCATCCTAATATAAATCCATGTTTCAATAAATCAGTAAATGGAAGAGACGGAACCAGTCTGCCTTACAGAAGAATTCTAAATAATATATGTAGGCATTTGCTCTTCCAGGAAGTGAAACTTAGCCTCTCCTCACCTCAGTGGAGGCCAGGCTTCATAGCTGGCTGAGTGAATAGAGTATGGGAAGGAAAAAAGAATAGTAATTTTGCAGTGGGCAAACCTAGCAAACCTTGGCTTCTTCAAGGTTAACATCACCAGAGATTGAGTTTGATATCATGTACCCACTTATATAGTGTGATAAGAAGGACGCTTCTGTGGGACATTCTTCCCTCAAATCTTTAACCACTCTAACCATGAGAAAAGCATCAGACAACCTCAAACTAGGGGGGCATTTCACAAGATACCTGACCAGGACTCTTTAAAGTTGTCCAGGTCATCCAAAATAAGGAAAGGCTGAGAAACTGTCACAACTGTAGGAAATTAAGGTGATATGAGGACTCTGTATCATATGGTACCCTGGATGGGATCCTGGAGCCCAATAGGAAAATTTGTGGGAAAACTGGAGACATCTGAAGTAAATCGAGTTTATTTCATAGTATGTACCAATGTGAATTTCTTAGTTTTGACAAATGTACCAGGATGATGTAGGTTGTCAGATAAGGGGAAACTTGGTGAAGCATGTACAGAATTCTCTGTACCATCCTCAGAACTTTTCTATAAGTCTAAAAACTGTTTTAAAATTCTATTTTTAAAAAAGAACATGTTACTTAGCTGGGCATGATAAACTATATTTTGAACAAACAACCTATAGCTATTTAAGGACACTGAAGACATTTTTTTAAAAATCAGTAAAAAATCTAGCAAGTAATGGTATAATAAATAATACATAATGTTTATTAAGCAATTATGGCAGGGCCCATGACATAATACGTATTCAATAAGTGATAAGTGTTATCACTTAGCATTGTTTTGGAAATACTTAAGGTTGAAAAAATAAAAATTATATTTTAGGGAAGGAAAAAATATATATTATTTCTGTTTTACATTATTTGTACATTTTTGGCTCATTGCAGAAACAGTAAAGAATCAACTGAATAACTGTCATTGGTAGGAACTATAATTATTAGAAAAATTTGGTGAAGTGACTTGGCATAAGATAAACACATTTAATAACTTTCTTATGCACCAGCAATAACTATCTATTTTTTTTTTAAAGATTTTATTTATTTATTTGAGAGGAGAGAGATCACAAGTAGGCAGAGAGGCAGGCAGAGAGAGGCGGGGGGGAAGCAGGCTTCCTACTGAGCAGAAAGCCCGATGCGGGGCTCGATCCCAGGACCCTGAGATCATGACTTGAGCCGAAGGCAGAGGCTTTAACCCACTGAACCATCCAGCCGCCCCAGCAATAACTATCTGTATAAATACACCAGAAAAAGAAATCATGAATAGAATCAAATAGCATAATGTATCTGGGAATAACATAAGTGCCGAATAATAGAGAAATGAAAAAAATAATTTATGGTTTATGTACATGATGGAATATTATGTGGGTATTTATAATTGTGTTTTCAGGAGAATTTACGACAATAAGTCAGGTATCTATATCTATAAAAAAATTAAGTAAAAATTTAAGATGCCAAGTTATATAGTAAGTCAGCTCAAAACTGGGAGGAAACTATGCAAATAAAAAGCCGTAAAATTAATCTACTTGATACTTAGGTCAAAATAGCTGAAGAATAAAACTTTTCAAGTTGTGGTAGGCCAAGGAACAAATCCCTACCATAAAAGATGAGGAATTTGGTTCTTCATATATTTGGCAAGGGTTTTTGACGTGAGCCACCAATCTGGCCATTCATGATTGTCAGTCACTTTTCTATGGATTTCACGTGGTCCGACCAGGGGGCGGTGGGAAGGTTAAGTTTGAGATGCACAATTAAACACACAAAAGTAGATCCCGAATATGTTATTGTGCAAAGAATCAACGAAGGTGAACAATGGTAGCCCTCCAAAGGGAAATTTTTGCGTCAGAGGGCGAAATTGAAAGCTTTCGCCCAGGACATGCATGATTTTGGCTCTTTGGCAATTTCTTATAGGAGAGGTTGAGCAGAAGTGGAAATCTGCTGTGCGGGGGCATTCAATTATAAAATTGTCCCTCCCACGGACGTGGCCCTTGAGGCCTTGCTGGAGAACCCTTCTAAGGGGGCAGTGCAATGTGACACGATCCCCAAAGGCTGTGTCTTGAGTCCTCGCATCAGCCGAAGTAAAATTTTCTCAGTGTGCCCCCCCCACGCTCGTCATTTCTGTTAAACTTCCATATAAATATATGCTCTGTAAAGTTAAGAGTGACCGAATGCAAGTGCTGCCAGAAAGAATGAAGAGCTCGAAAGCTTAGAACAGAAAGGGAATTACTAAACCATTAAGTTCAATTAACAAGTGAAAAATGAACTAAGTTGCTCCACAGTGATTTTTAATTCTGTCAAATAAAGAGGAACCAGACTGCAGGGTAAACTCTTATTTATTAGTTTTGGTTAATGAGTTTTTCCATAAGCAGAATTTCTTAAATTTTATTGAATCAATAAAGTCACCATTTGGAAATCTGGTTTTTCCCACCAGAGTAGGATTTTAATTAAGCATACAGCAAACACCCACGCTCTGTAAAGCGACTCCACGGAGGCGTACTGGTCTACAGGTCGTATTCTTGGTCTGGTGGACAGAGTTGCAGAAGCCCTTCATTTGCATGTAGTCTCTACCATGTACCTCTTACGCATTAATTTTTATCTTCAGGATGATGGTATCTTCCTTGTATTCGTTCCCAAAGAATTGTTGTAAAAATAGTAATGTCAGGGCTTCTCCTCAAAGGAGGGGAACCATCCTTCCTTCTAGCCTCTGAGCAGACAAGGCATTAATTATCCCTATATGGGGCTTCTTGAACTTCTCCTAAGAAGGACTGAGTGTGGTGTGTGACTACCCCTTTCCGGTACCGAGAGCCTTGCTGCGTTTCATGGTCACGGGACACATCCTGTCCTGGTCAGTGGCTCCGTGAACACCTGCCTTTATTTATGAGAGAGTCTGCAGACAAAAGGGAGCTGGAGGGGCGTAAATCTGTCCCCCAAACTTGAAAACATCTTGAAATGTGTGCTTTGCAGATAATCTGTTCGTCGATGCTTCCTTATTTCAAAAGTTATGGTAGGAAAGAAAATTCCTGTAGTGTGGCCCCAAGTCCTCACATTTCTGTTTGCATTATGTGTTTTTCAAGATAAAAGAAGTAATGGGAACTTGGAGATTGCTAACTTACTCCTCGGAGAATGCCTCCATTAGGTAAAAGGCTTCTCCACTGGTTCTTGGTGAAAGCTGTGTGATGTAATAGAACAGTCACATCCCAGGGGTCTGAAGGACTGGACCTCAGTCCCATTCTCCAGACGGCGTATTTAGCTACCCCATGGACACCGTCAAGCTAGCTGCCTCAAGAAAGCAACTGTCTACTTCCCTTCCCTCTTCAAAAACTCTCTCTATGGTTCCACCTCATAAATGGCAATCCCAAGGGTGGATTCAGGTTTTGTAGGGTCTGGAGCTTATAAAATTGGGGACCCTCTCAAGAGATTGATTTCTAATTATTGTCTGCTATACCAGCCTAACTACAGGGTAAACTAGGCATGGCAGAGTTGTTAGACTCATTCCACCGCTCTAGAGAACTGTGCTTGTCCACTGTTTTCCCTGGCCTAGTGACCCTGAGGGCCATATCCCCTCAGAGTGGGAGTGGCAAGTCAGGCATGGCTGCAGATGGGCAGCATTGGCTGGAGGCAACAGCAGCCTCATCGTTACTACCCTGATTTCGAACCTTGAGGGTGTTTGTCCTGAAAGCTTCGGAGTCCTGCGTTAGGCTTATGCCTCAGTCACAGAGATTAGGCTGGCTGTTTCTAGTCTGTAAGCCCATTTTCCTTCCTCTGGTAAGTGCTGGCAAGAAGCCAAGGAGCCTAGGTACCCTCACAGGAACACGAGAGGCTTCTCCGCTACTCACCCTCCTCTATTAATACTCTATTAATATTAATCAGGGTCTAATCCAGAAAGTCAAGTTGAGAGCTCTGTGGGGGCCTCCCCCCCACACTCACATCCCACTGGAGGTGTGTTCCAGGTGAAGTGGCCATCTCTGGGAACCCGATCCCATCACATGTATTTTTTTCTGAAAAGAATTATCTCCGATTTTACGTTCTAACAAGTAGTCATTTAAGTGTTATTAGAATAACCTCTGCCTGCAGATTCACCCACAGATATTTCCCACAGCTGTTTTTTTTTTTTTTTAATTATTATTCTGGAGAGAAAAGGAACTAGAAAAAAATCCAAATTATTGGAAAGAAAATAGCAAATATCCCAAATCAGATATTAGTTTCTTATGGGTCTGTCCTTCTTTCCATGAATAACAGTTTTATGTTTTTGCAGGATGCAAGCTCACACATTTCTCTGCAGTCATTTTTTCTTCCCCCTCCAACTCTAAACATTGATGCTTGTGTCATGTCGGTTTTCAAATTTGCTTTACAAACTGGTCACTTAGTCTTGAGTTTCCTTTTTTAGACTTAGAACATAGAAATAATAAGAATTTTGGAGGGGAGAAGATTGGGGAAAGGTAAAAGGTTTAAATTACGAGTAGTACAACTATTAGTTTTGAAATGGCCTTAAACAGTGGGAAATAAGACAACACGCACGTTACGTATGTCACTATCCCTCATTCAACCAACTTGTGAAAATAATAACAATGAAAGCGCCTGGACTGTTAAAGATCTGCTGCACCAAGGCTTTCGAGGCTGGCAGTTCACTGTGTCTGGAGCTGCAACGCACCCATCGATAAACTGAGAAGCTCTTCATACTCAGAGCGTGAGCACCCCAGAGACTGCCCATTACCACTGTCTGCAACTTTGCCTGTGGGATATTCTGTTAAAGGTCAAGTCCATAAAGTGGAAACACTGCTGGTATGAAAATAAATTTCTGAAAATAATTTCTGTCACTCTAAAAAAGAAACCATTAATTCCCAGCTTTCGCCCTTTTCTAATTCAGTTGGCCACAGGGACTTTTGGTCCCTCCCTTGATGTGACACTTTCTGTCCTCACATCCCGCTGGTTTTGTTCCCCCGTGAAAACACTTCCTCTGACCCATCTTATGATTACCTCACATTAAATAATCAGGCTCGTGTACACGTTGGGATTCCATGATTTCTCTCATGGAGATTTCTCACACCTAGAATGCCAAATGGACAGATCCATTATGGTTATCGGTGCTTTGTTGTTGTTTTTTTTTCAGTTATCTAATTATTTGGATTATTTTCTAATAGTCTCAAAAAGCTTTTACCACTGCGTTTTCCTTTGTTAGGAAGACACCTGAAACTGAGGAAGAATATCGAGTTTTTCTTTGTCGTTATCAGGCACTGCAGGCTTCTGCTGAGTTTTCCGAGCTGAGCTAACTCTTTGATTTGTGAGCAAAAGTTTAAAAGGCTAAAAAGGGGGAAATTGGTTCAATATTTCAGGCACAATGAAACATTTCTTTTGTCACTTTATTTCCCTGCTCTATTAATTTGTGGTTACTCACCTTCTCCTCAGAGATCCCCCGGGAACCCCAAATCTGACTCTCTATGATCTGGCACATGAACCCAAACATTTCTCCCAGTAAATTACATCTCGCATGTAATAAAACAAAATCGGCTCTTTTGGGAGCAGAGGAGAAGGTTTCAGGCCCCGGTTGGCCACATTTAGGTTTGTGGCTCACATGTGTCCCGACGATGAGGCTCTGAGTGGCCTGTGTGGGTCTGGGAAGAAGAGCGTAGGGTTCACTCACGGGCCTGAACAATGCTGGTATGTTTTTTCCCTGTCCATTCACTCAAACAATGTGCCATTCTGCACCTCATAAGCACTTGATTTATCCCAACTCTTGGGCCTGACCTGTAATCCCCCTCTCCTTACCCATCTGACCCATCTGTGTTTCATTTCCCACTCATCAGCATCCAGAAAGCTAGGCCCAGACCCTGTTTGGAACCATTAGACAGAGATTGGCACTCTTCCCTCTGCCTGCACCACATCCTCCGCTGGAAAAAAAATGACCATCAGATCAGAGAACAGAGCCTGCTTTGTCCCCTGCAACGGGGATCTGGAAGCATTTTCAATCATTTGCACTCTATACCCACTCAAACGCATTAATGTGATCAACATTGGGCCTGTTGTGGGCATTTTTTCCAGCAAATAGCTTGCTAACATTCCAGGCATGTACTCCCCTGAAAACAAGACTGAGACAGGGCCCTGAATATTCAATTGGAAAATCACCAAGAGCAAAAGCTTAGCTTGGCACGGCTGGTGTTGATTCTTAATAAGTGACTTCCTAAAGCTGAGGCATGGGGCTTACAGCGTCAATGACTTGTTTGAAAAATATTTTGTAGGTGCCTCATACCACTCTATTTCCTGTGGTATGCGTCATATTGTGAGCTATTCCAAGCCAGCCTGGTTAAGCATGCTAACTTTTTTCCCCCCAAGATTGTGGTGTTTAACTAAAAATGTCTTTATACAAGATGAGCTCATAGCTATTAGTGCTGATGTAGTTTTAACTGCTTGGATACCCACTGCAGTTGGTTGAAAATGGGCCGAAAAAAAAGGTAAACCTGAGCAAAAACACATCTCACCCTGCCTAAACGGCCGGACAGCAGTCCCAATGACAGCATTTCTTCAGGGGAGAAAGTTCCAGATTTAAGTACAATGCGTACCTTTCACTTTCATTAAAAAGACTTACTGTTCTTAGTGTGTTACTAAGGTGCTGAAGACATCTGGAACATGGGGATAAAATTAACCCTTTCTGTTGCTCCAGGTACTTTGTAAAACCCACTGAAGAGCAGAGGTAACGCGATTGGAGAAAACAAGTGTATCTTGTCGACGGAATTTCCTAAAAGGGAAAGACAAGAAATCTAAAGACAGAAAATTCTGCCTCTGAGATTAAAATATTTATGAGTAGGATTTGTGTAGGGATCCAATGAAGTGATGTATATAAGACATCTTGACAAATGTTTAGAATGCTAGAGCTGGGGGCACCTGGGTGGCTCAGTGGGTTAAAGCCTCTGCCTTCGGCTCAAGTCATGATTTCAGGGTCCTGGGATCGAGCCCTGCATCGGGCTCTCTGCTCGGCAGGGAGCCTGCTTCCCCCTCTCTTTCTCTGCCTGCCTCTCTGCCTACTTGTGATCTCTCTGTCAAATAAATAAATAAAATCTTTAAAAAAAAAAAAAAGAATGCTAGAGCTGGGGGAGGAGACCAATACTGAGCCCTGCCTCCCCTGTGCCAATGCAGCTTTTGGTACTTCTGCGTGCTAGCAAACGTGGTCTTCTGGGCACTTAGGATGTACATATTCTTTTCATTTTGCAAGCAAGGAAAGAGAATCCCAGAGAGATTCGGCAAACTTCCCAAGGTCACACGGTTGATTAATTATAGAGGCAAGATTCAAAAACAGATCTGCGTGAATACCAAGCTTGTGTTCTGTCCCTTACCTTGCTTGCTATTCACAGATCCAAATCCAAAGAGTTGCATCGTTATTATTGTTGTAATTTTCTACTTGTTCAAGGGATGTGTGTTTGCCATCGTGTGAGGGGCTAGAACGGGAGATGAATGTAAATTTATGTCATATACTCCCTTGTCTTCCTCCAGCAAATAGGCTACAGACAGTGTCTAGTTTGGGGCCCTTCCCCAATAGGTGACCAGTAGCTATTAAGTGATTAGATATTGTACATGCCATCTCTGAGTGATTTGTGTTTCTACAATAGGGCCTTTTATAACACAGAAGGGAGGGATTGAGACTCTGGACACTGCCTGGGCTGTGTTTGCCTCTCGGGGCAAATAATTTTCCTTGGTGCCAGGAGCAGCTCTGACGTGGCTGCTCAAACCTTGTGTGGCCTGGGGCCCTCAGCTCCCAAGCAAGGGCCTGATCACATCTGCCATCAAGTAGGAGCGCAGCAAGGTGAGGCCAGGGAAGCCAAATTGTGTGTCAGGAAAAGAGGTGACCATAGATGTTCCTATTTCTCGGCCATTGACGGGGTCGGAGAGTCTCTATAGGAAATAGCCAAGACCTCTCTGGGACAAGAGCTACTGGACAAATGCACTGTATGGTATTATTAAGGTGAGGAAGACCTTCTAGCCCCCTCCACATTTAGGAAGGCACATACTGCGGCTCTTCCCGTGAAGTGGAAAAAGGGGCTTTTGTGTGGGATATTACCTGTAAGGGTTGTGGCTTTGCCAAGCTTTCGGGCTACAGAATTACGCGCTGAGACTGTGAATTGTTAGTTGATCCTTTATGACCTGATACTTAGCGTGTTATCTAAAGGAAATAACTTGTTTCTTGGAGATTTGCAAGCTGGACAAGTTTCTTTTCACAACAAGGTTTTTAAAAAATATAAAATTTTTAAAAAATTCTGTGACTCCTCTCCCCAATGCCTGACAGTTTAATAAGTTTGCAAAACTATCAGCTCAGAATGTCTAGCTGAATGACAGCAATGAGATGGGTTTCTGTTCTCAAGTTGTAAGTAGTTCACATCTTCTACCTGAGGCATTAGAAGAAAGTTTCCTTCAAGTGAGTAAAAAACATTTGCTTGTTATTTTGAAACGATTCTGATTTCAGAAGTTTATCACCACTGGAGAGTGACATTTGGGGAAAAAAACATATGAATATGTTGCTAAACTGATGAAACTTTCACAGGTTTTAGAAACATGTACATTCTTTTATTCTTGCAATTTAAAGTCTACATTGGAACTCCTTAATGGAAAGGCAGCGTTTGAAAGGCGAGCAGATTTTTCTAATGAAAGCAGGTGACGTGGGTACCCGTCAGAAATCCGTTCCCTTTAGGCCTTTTGTAATTTCATCAAAAGTCAATTTTTTTTACACTGAATACTCTTGTGTTATTACTATGTTTCTTGCAAGTTGATTTGCTCTCTCTTGTTAGAGAGACTTTCATTCTCAGCAAAGTCAAAAAAAAAAAACAACCCTAAATTTGCATGATTCCTCATGGTGTTAATGAGAAAATTTGGAAATGTTGGGTAGGAACAGCCGAAGTCTTCAACTCATGACGTTTGAGCTGATTCGAGTTTTCCTTAAGCCAGCTCCATCTCAGGCTTTCATGTTCACCATGGACATAAATTCCCCATGGCTCTTAAGTAAGGACTGCGTCTGAAAGAAGTGAATAGAATGCTGGGACTTTTCTCTTAAGATTACATGTACCCCTTCAAGTAAAGTTCCATGCAACTTTCCTTCCCAGAGCTATGCACACGAAATTTCAGGAAACAGCAGGTCTTAATTAGGCCTCCAGTTTATAGTTTCACCTGAAAAAATACATTTAAAAAAATCATATATGTTTGGCTGTCGAGATTTTTCAAGTCAATAAATTCTTGCTAATTAATCACATTAACGGTGCTCCTTAAAAGTTGAAACAGAATCAGAAAACAAACCAAATTCCCCATAAATATCCAACATAAAGGCCTATTCACTGATGCATTTTCGGTTTCTAAGAATTTTACAAGTGCTTTTTTCCTCGCTGACAGGACACACACATATACACACACACACACACACACGCACACACACTATGTCACTATCTGCAGTCAGATTACATTGTCTGCACAGGAAAACAATGCTGGTGACAAATTTTAATACTTCAGAATGATGTCACTGTTTGTGAGTACTTTGCTGCTTAGTACCTGTGTGTGTGATTGTTTTAAAAAATTCGAGCCTCTAGGGGCGCCTGGGTGGCTCAGCCGGTTAAGTGTCTGCTTGGTCTCAGGTCATGATCCCAGTGTCCTGGGATTGAGCCCAGCATCAGGCCCCCTGCTCAGTGGGGAGTCTGCTTCCCGCTCTCCCTCTGTCCCTCCCCTCTGCTCGTGCACACTGTCTCTCTTTCAAATAAATAAATAAAATCTTTTAAAAAAAAGTGGAGCCCACAAGCGATCAACAGCAACATGTTACCTGGTCTTTGAGTCCTCACAACGGGAGAAATGAATGATAGGGGGTGAGGAGAAGAAGGTGAACTGAGAAAGCCAGGAGCTAAGTAGGCCAGTGGGCTTCTCTCTGTTTGCCCACCATTGCGTTCTTTAGGAGGACCCTAATCCCTGTTATGAATGTTCCCTACTGATATCCTGGTAGATGCTTTGGTCTGCTATGGTGCATAATGTACAAAAGCAGATTGCTTAAATTCCCTTCGGAAACATAAACAAATAGATCTAAAATCCCACCTCTCTCTGCGGTATGCTTCCTGAGAATAGTGCTACTGTTGTTCATTAAGAAAATAACCTTTCAAACTCATAAACTTTAAGCTCCCCAAATTTCTTTGGTGTGTGTTTATCAAAATGCCGTAATTGAACACCAGTGCACTTCAATTTAAAATCTTGTTACTTCTCTGCGTGTCATACTTAGCCATTTCTCCAACAGGATTTCTGAATGTGGTCGATCTTTTAGAAGGAGAGGGGGTCAGTTGCTGTTTTCAATAAGTAATGAATTTTAAATCAATGAAATGGGAGAATTACACATTCGGGGGAATAGATTTTCATATCATTTAAACCTTTCATGTAGTATGGAGATGGTCCTAATTTTATACATATATAAAATGGGAAAATGGCTCATAAGAATTTCTGTCACTGTCCCCTCCCGCAACCACAAATGGTTGGTCTGGTGATTGCGGCAGCAATCATTTCTTCTGTCTGAAGAGTCAGCCACTCATAGGCCACTTCTGGTCCTATACGGCTTTCAGGCCTGAGGATAGATTAACACTGGGCCCATCGCCAATGAAAAGATACAAGAGAATGCTGGCAACTGTCTTCTGTTAGTTCGGTCATGTTGTGAAGAAAGGGTCATGGTAAAGAAAGTTGGATTAGAGATTTTAGGATTACAGATTTTTTTGTTTGTTTGTTTGTTTTTTGAGGATTACAGATTTGAGCTGATTTAATGCTGTATAGACAAAGAGAAAATTAACAATATAAAATAAAATAATATATAAAATATATATAATATATATAACATAAAATAATATAAAATAAAAACAATGATCTAAGGAGGGGTACATTCCAAGGTGCCCAGTGGATGTCTGAAGCTGCAGATACGTACTATGTCTTTTCCTATACATACATACCTAAGAAAAAGCTTAATTTATAAATTAGGCATAGTGAGAGATTAACAGCAATCACTAATAAGAAAATAGAACAATTACAGCAATGTACCATAATAAAAGTTACACAAATGTGGGACCTCTCTCAAACTATCATATTGTACTGCACTCACCCTTCTTCTTGTGATGATGTGAGATGATAAAATGCCCAGGTGCTGAGATGAAGAGAGGTGAAATATGTGAGCCCATGTCAAGAAGAGGATCGTCTGCTTCTGGATCATGTTTGGCCACGTGTAACTGAAAACACAAAAAGTGAAGCTAGGGACGAGGAGACTCCGCTGTATTTTAATTTCAAATACTTGCACATTTCAGTTCTTCTTTCATGGGGGAACGTTTGACCTGTTATTCCTTCCTGCCTCCCTTAGTTACATTTAGATCTTATACTCTGGGCTCAGTGTTGCCAGCCATTAAGGAAGACTAGGTAAAAAGTCATATGTTATGTTGAAGACTAGTTGACCTGGCCCCAGCTAAGCCTGTAACTCATTGTTTAACTTGGGCAAAATATTTCACCTCCGTTCCTTTACCAGTAAGTTAAGGAAACTGAATCACTGATTCACTCAAAAGCTTTTAGTGAGTGTCCATTCCAGGCAAAGTACTATATGCAGTTGACACAAAGAGACATGACAGAGTCTGGCCCTTGAGGGCCTTATCGTATAGGCAGACATGTAAGAGATTGGAATGGGGAGAATATCCACACGTATATTTCCCTTTTTGATCAGCAGGCTTACAAATTTATTATTTACTACATGGAAAGAAGTAGGAGAGAAGGAAAATACCTTGTCAAGAAGCTCATGAAGCAGCAAGGGTTCTTCGTTCTCCCATTTTTTCATTGAGACTCAAGGTGAGAATTGGAGGGGGGAAAAAAAGAACAAGATAGTTGTGAAACCAAAAGCAGAATGGGCTTGTGTCACCCTTCCTTCCGGTTTGGGATTCTGGATGGAGAAAGGCTGGCAGATTGTTTAAATTCCCAACAGGGAAAAGCTATAGCAAGTGTGGAAACGATGGCATGGTATGGGAGGGAGAAGGACTACACAAGGGCTCCTTTCGTTCCCTAGCACCTGTTAGTAGCCCTGGAGAGAGCTAAAATTTCCCATGTGTTCCCATGACATGGAAGGCTGAGAGCTAGCAGGACCGCGATGGGGCGGCAGCAGGGAGGGAAGAAGGGGACCCCTACCAGAAGAGAGGACCATCTCACCAGGGTCAGGTGGAGTCCAAGGCTGAGACTCAGAAGATGTGCAGGACAGAGAGAAAGGAGGTCAGGCTGAGGGGCAGGATATGAACTGCTGGCCACAGCCAGACTGACGGAAGAAAGTAGCATTCCATTAGCTATTGAACTTCATGACCAGATGCAGAGAGGACAGAAACCTATATATGGAGACAGGGAAAATGGGGTTACCTCAGCCAGAGGCCAACAAAAGGCAGAAGAGAAGCACAGGGCTGGGTTAATAGCAGGGGTTCTGCCATAACACCGTAAGGATTATAAGCTTCCCCCCATGCTCACACGTTATCGGAGAATGGAGCAGGGGAATCTGTCTCACGTGAGATAACCCTGATGAGGAGTTTCAACTTTACTTTGACGAAGTCTTTGCCAAAACTGGATGGAATTAACTTAAAAGGGGAGTGTTTTAAGCTGGAAGAGATCGAGACACTCTGAACTGGCAGGTTTAGGTCTTTCCCCCCGAACCAAGTCCATTACCACAGGGTCTCGGAACAAGATGCAGCTCCAACGTGGATAATACAGACATTTTTTTTAACATCTGTATTGTAATGTATATGATACAGATGTGTCTTCTTTTATGGTAATATAGCAATAGCTTTTAGACGTTTTCTAGTTTTTCAGGCACGCTCCCATCCCAAAAAAATCTCCCGTATTTTATTTGTTCTTCCAGGTAAGGTTGAGAGGTTGGCTGTGTGAGTTAGTGCCTCCATTTTATAGGCGAGAAATCTGAAGCTCTGTGAGTTTGGCTTGCGCCTCTTTAGCCATAAAGTGGAGACAATAATACTTGGCCAAAGTCTTGGGAATTTTGTGGAATCAAATAGGAACGGGGACCCGTAGGCAGATACAATTTACTGTGACCCCAAGAACATGTAAAAGCAGATGAGGCAGGATGAGAGTGTCATCAAAATGACTAAGATGTGGATAATGCTGTCGGACTGCAGAGATGTTGTATCTCATGAGAGGGTTCCTAGAAAGGTTCCAGTAAATCCGTTGATACATGAAATGCTCTGGGGAACCTCATGTTAAATGAACACTGGAGAACTGCAGTTGGGTTCAAGGAATAGATATCTTTTTGTGATTTCATGAAAAAAGCATGATTTAGCACGCCCAACTCAAGTGTTCACTTCAGCACTTAAAGGAGGATAAATGTGATAGGGAGAGTAAATACATGTTTTCTGCAAGTTCCTGTTTTTCAGCTACCTGAAAACTGTGAAAGGTGTGATAACCTTATGCTTTTTAAACAATGTAATTTAATTTATCCTCCATTTCTGTAGAATAATACAAGTGTGGTGCCCAGTTAACCTACGATTTTGATCATGGGCAGGTCAAGGCCGCTCCGGGCACTCCTGCTCTCTAGGAATGAAGTGGCCTCCTCTCCTTGGCCCTTGTGGTCTTGTGCAGTCTGGTCCCTGCTGATGTCTCCAACCCAGTCTCACACCTTTCCCTTTTCACTTACTGCATGCTTGTCACATGGCCCTTCATGTAGCTTCTCACTATTCTGAGGGAGGTTTGTGGACATGATCTTCCCTCAGCAAGGAAGCTCTTTCCTTCTCTGGATGTTTGCATTATCATGCATTAGGGCCCTTCATCAATGCCTCCTCCCCAGTGAAGCCTTTGCAAATTATCCTGTTTACATATAGCCCCATGCTAATCTCTATTTTAGCGCACTCTACTTTCATTACACCTCATGTTTTTAAAATTTATTTATTGATTTATTGATTGATTTTTATCTATTGATTTGATAAAGAGAGAAAGCACAGTAGGCAGAGCCACAGTAGAGGGAGAGGAGAATCAGGCCCCCCGCTGAGCAGAGAGCCTGATTCAGGACTCGAACCCAGGACCCAGGGATCATGACCTGAGCCGAAGGCAGATGCTTAACTGACTGAGCCACCCAGGTGCCCCTACACTTCATGTTTTTAATGATCTGTTCAATTGGTTACTTAGAATCCATCATCCCAAGTTACAGGAGGGTGGACACTTTGTTTCATTCATCACTGCACAACTAGGCACTACCTGAAAACATAATATATAACCTTATGTACCTGTTGAATTAATAGGAAAATAAGTGAATAGACCAGGTGTATAAAGCCCTTAGCCAAGTGTGTAGCACATGACAAAAGTTTAATATAAACTGGCTGTTTTTATTACTGTAGTATTGATGACCTCAAAATCATTGTTGCTTAAGTTGTATATAAATATCTGGGTAAAATATGAAGAATATATTATAAAGAATGTAATAGGTTTTGACATTTTCTACATGATTGTTTTGTATATATTCTCAGACCGATTCAAATTATTCACAATTTAAATTGCAAATCCCAAAATAGAAATGCAAATGAATAATAAAGCTCTGGAAAGATATTCAAACCAACTGAATATTAAATAAATAGAAATGGAAACAACAATGAGATATCATTTTTCTACTATTTTCTACTATAAGATTGGCAAAGAAAGAAGAAATTGATACTATTCTGTGTTGGCAAGCGTATGGCAAAAATGTACCTTGACGTGGATTTTTCTGAAGGATAACGAGGCAAATACCTAACGGAGTTTAAAATGTGTGTTGCTGTTACTCTAGCATTCCAATCCCAGGAAGTTATACCATGAAAAAAAGTAGAAAAGATAAAAAATATTGATAAGAAAGTTTACTCTAGGATTTTTTAGAATATAAAAATTTGGAACTTACTCTATTATAAATATTTCATTATGATGCAGAGATTTGGGAGTAAGTTTGTTATAATTAGTGGTATGTTTATAACTGCTGATAAGAATGTAAATTGGTACAACAGGCTTAGAAAACAATTTGACGTTATCTTTAAAGTTAAATATGAACATGTCCTATGTCCCAGGAATTCCAGTCTTTAGGTATGAACCTTTGAAAAACTGGCACACGAACCCAGAGAGGAATACACAAGATTTTTCCTAAACATTGCTTTTAATAACTAAACAGTTTGATATCTAGTATTTGTGGTATTGTTTAAAGTATTTTTAATTTATATTATTTTAATAGGGTTAACAGGGTTTTTAAAAATTTATATTTTTCAGCTTTATTGAGTCAGTTTAAGGTGTATTATGTGATGATTTGATACACATACATATGGCAAAATGATTCTCACCCTAAGGTTCATTAGAACATCCATCACCTCATATAATACAATTTTATGTATGTGTGGCGAGAACACTTAAGATCTCCTCTCATAGCAGCTTTCGAGCATATAACACGGTATAGTTAACTATAGTAAGCGTGCTGCATATTAGATCCCCAGAACCTATTCTGGGGGCTGAAGCTGATCCCCTGGGCAGTTTCTACAGCCTAGACTGAAGTCTGTATACCTGGTCCTGGAGGCGGGAAGGGGTGTATTTCCCGCCGGGTCGCTGGGTTGTCTGGACTGCTCCCTGACCTGGCGGGAGGGGCTGGAACCAAGGATAGGTCCCTTTAGGATCTGAGGCCCAGATGTGTTTCTCACCTGGTCCTCCAACCGGCAGGACTGCTTGCGAACTGCTGTTGGAAGATGAGCATCGCCTTTAAAGGGTTTTTAGGGGTGTGGATGGAAGAGTCTGTGGCTGGTTTACTGGGCCAGGGGCACAGCTCAGGAACTGTGCCTGGGTGGGGGGCTGCCCGGAGCCATGTATAAGGCTCTTTTGGGATCTCCAGGATCCTAGGTAGGAGTGTCTCCTTCTCGGTCCCTGGGCTGGCAGGTCTGCTGGTGGACTTAAGCTGTCAGCTTGGTGTCGCTTTAGGATCTCTAGGGGTGCAGCTGGGAATGTGTCCTACTGGGTCCCTGTGCTAGCAGGAGTGTTCACGGACGACGGTTGGGAGTGGCTGGAACTGAATATACGGCCTTTGCAGGTAAAGCCATATATCGTTATTATTATACCTATTCTTAGATGATTATTGATATTTCCTTATGGTCTGGCCCAGGGTCAATTTTCAAAAATATTCTATATATTCTTGATAAGCATATTCATTCTTTATTTGTTGTGTACAGAGTTCTATATACGTCTATTTATATTAAACTTTTTATATTGCTCAATTATTTAAAATATGTGTTGCTCAGAAATTCATTTAGCTGTGAGTCAACCCTATCATTCTCCCTGACAGAAAGGTTCTCTCTTTTAATTCTCTCTCATCCTGTAACTGATAGTTTCGGTATCTAATGTCCTAATTAGAGAAGGTCTAATTCTGTTTTGATGGCTTTCACCAACTCTCTCTCGCAAATTGGCTTGATCGGGCATGTGTTTCTGTAATTGTGGATTGTAAGCTCATCTTTCTCTGGACTCTCTACCTGGCAATTATGTGAAGCCTAGGTGGAAATCATATGTCTTCCTCCAGAGTTTCTTTTATTCTTTTTTAGGCAACCTCAAATTGGGTACAATTTTGAATTTATTTCTCAGCGTGGGGTTTCTTAGACAATGTGAGTTGTATAAATTTGAATCCCAAGCCCATGTTTGAGCCGACTTTGGTTACAAATTCTCAAGGGAGACTTTTTCTGACCCAGCTTTTAGCTGGAACCAAGATGTTCGTTCTTACAATTCTCCTTGCTTTTAGGTATATTTTTCTAATCTACCTTTTTACTGACAGTGCAACTCTTCAGATGCTGAATTTATGTAGAGGGGATCCTTAGTTCTAACTTCGATGTTTCTTTAGCCCAACATCATGTCTTTAGTATTTTACCTTAAAAACCTAAACTTCCATATACTTACTTCCTGTAACATTGCATGTTAACTATACTGGAATTCAAATAAAATAAGATTTAAAAAGAACATCTTAAACCTGCACAGTTCAGTGATTTACAGGAACTTTAAGATCCACTGCACCATTGCTCTCAGCTTGCTTCCTGCTTCCAGCTTTGAGTCTATGGATATTTTGTATACTATTTTGCCAGCTTTGTCATGCATCTTAAGCATCTGTACTAACACATTTGTTCATTGCATTGGTATGAAATTCAGTGAGAATCTACGTAGCGCATTTAGCTCACTGCCTGAAATATATGCAGATCTAGGGGCTTGCGTTTGAAAAAGACTGCCCTGAAAAGCTTTTGACATTCCTCTTAGTGACAAGAAATTGTCTAAGTTTTCTCTTTCCTAAATAACCATCTCACACTAGACTACAGATTGAGTGCACAATAAACATTCAATTTTGCTAATGATTGAGATGGGAAGAATGTGTCTCTGATGTTTCTGTATGTGCAGGGCAGAAGTAGCTGTGAATTGCACACACAAATATCAGATCAAGGGTTTTATTTCTGAAAGCCCATGGACTAAGGCAACCTGGAGAAGAAGGGACTTTCACAAACAATAGGAATGGGTTTTTTGCCACTTTTCCTTTCAATCTAATTTTCTTTCCATTGAAAGCAGCTGTGCTTTTTCTCATTCTGACAACTCAGAAATCAGTGGAACCCATTCTTCATAAATGCTTTAGAATATGCTGGCAGAAGCTGCTTCTGACAGTACGCTGCTGAATGTTCAATGGTGCTTGATTATGTGGAAGGTTCAAAGACTGCTGTGATTATTTCCTTCTTTGTAAAACTGTCCTTGTCTTATTACAAAACTGCTAATTTTTCCAGAAACCAGAGATTATCTAAATAAGCGAGAGCAGAAGCAGTACTGTGTAACAAGGACAAGTTCTTTCCTTCTCCTGTTTTTTTTTCCTGGGGGAGTGGGTGATTCTTTTTTAAATAGCTTTATTGAGAGATAATTCCTGTACCATCCAAGGCACACATTAAAATGTACAATACCATGGTTTTTCATAGATTCAATTCAGTATAATTTTAGTTTTAGATACCACCGTCGCCACAATTTTAAAAAATGTTTTCACCACCTCAAAGAGAACCCCAGGAGGCGCCTGGGTGTCACAGTCGATTAAGTGCCCGACTCTTGGTTTCAGCTCAGGTCATAATCTCAGGGTCGTGAGATTGAGCCCCATGTAGGGCTCCTCGCTCAGTGTAGAGTCTGCTTAAGACTCTCTCTCCTTCTGCCCCTCCCCCTTACTCTCTCTTTCTCTCTCTCAAATAAACAGATAAATAAATCTTAAAAAAGAAAAAAGAAACCCCGTACCCTTTAGCAATCCCTTTCTACCTCCGATCCTGCTCCTCCCAGCCCTAAACAACCACTAGGTTACTTTCTACCTCAATAGCTTTCACTCATCTGGACTTACATATAAATAGAATCATATGTGGTGTTTTGTGATGGGCTTCTTTCACTTAGCATGAGGTTTTTAAGGTTCATCCATGTTGTAGTGTGTTTCAGTATTTCATTTCCATTTATGGCCAGATAATATCCCATTATACGGATATACCCATTTTGTTTATCCATTCATCATTTGATGGACATTTGAGTGATTTCTCTCTTTTGGTTATTATGAATGGTGCTGCTATAAACATCCATGCATAGGTTTTTGTGTGGACGTACTTCTTCATTTTTCTTGGGTATATATATCTAGGAGTGGAATTACAGGGTCTTATTGTAACTACATGTTTCATCATTTGAGGAACTGTCAGACTATTTTCCAAAGTAGCTGCACCATTTCACATTCCCATCAATAGCACATGAGCTCAATAGCACACGAAGATTCCTGTTTCTCCACATCTTTGCCAGCTCTTGTTACTATCAGACTATTTGATTCCAGCTACTCTATGGGAATGGTTTCTCATTGTAGATTTGATTTACATTTATCTGATGATTAATGAGATCGAGTATGTTTTCGTGTGCATATTGAAAGCTTGTACGTCTTGAAGAAATGTCTATTCAGATCAGTTGGCTTTGTTTTACTTAGGGTAAAGACAGATTTTTAAAAAATGAGTTCTAATATATGATTTTTAAAATAAAACCTAACAACTTAATGTGTATATCATATTTAATAATATCCATAAGAAACTTACTTGATTAAGAAGAATAAAGGTACCTGAAATTGGAACTTTAAAAAAAAAACAAAACAGTTTGTTATATAGATCATTGAACAAAAAGAACTTAAGATAATAGTGATTAAATTTTGCTGGTTACCCCGTCCTTCATTACAGTCCTTCATTATAGTGTTTTCCAGGGTTTCTTACAGTAGGACTTTGATCCATTGACCCAATGAATATCATTTCCAAAATATTCTGTTTGACTGCCATATTCTTCTATTGTAAATTATTGATCCAATCAAGGGACATCTCAGATATTCACCTGTCTATTCCCTTGGCAGCCCTTTAAGAACTCAGAATTAATGAGAAAGATGTTTTGATTTCTTTTTTTCTCAAATAGTATCTCATCCCCTCTGGCAGGAAATTTTCTTACCTTTGGACTGACAGAAGCCTATTGACCTACAGTAACTAGATCATTGATGTCAGATGCTGGGTCTCTGTCATTTTAACCCTGCCTGTGATAGAATGGAGCAGGCTTTCTCATACCTCAGCACACCAAATGCTGTTATTGACCTTACCCATTTTATATCTGTATGGATGGTAGCCGTAAGTCTTGGAATTTCCAGTGGAGCTCCAATGTCAAGAAATTGATCACTTTTGAAATATATAAGTGAATAGGACTTAATTTCCCTAGTGTTTCAAAAATCTTCATATCAATAAATTCAGAAATCTTCTTTAAAAAATCCCCTTTTTTCCCAGTCTGGTATTTTGACTTGTGTATCAGGTACATATGAACCATCTTAGGACACTAAAATCCCCAAGACAAGGTTGGAGCATGTGAGGGTCCTTACTGGGTTAAACTGCTCACATCTCCCTTCAAGTTGATATTTTATAAATATTTGCTTAATACTTATTTGGATTCTAAAGAGAAATTGATTTCAAATTAACAAATATTACATGTAGTAGGGAATTCTCCATAAGTATTATGGAATATATTTGGAATTATATATGATAGAGTTTACTGAGAGCATCAGTTATAATAGCCATTGTTTGTAAGGAACTAAATGTCCCTCAGTAAGTGTTTTATAACAATTATGGGTCAACCACATAATAGAATAATAGGTAATCCATTTTAAAAATGTGAAATTCTATAGTTATGATGTGGAAAGGCCTCCAAATATTTTAATTGAAAAAAATACAAAGTGTACAATAATATGTATAGCATGAAGCCATATATAAAATATTTCTGTGGATAAGTTTACACATACGTGAAATATCTCCTGAAGTTAATGCAAGGAACTAGAAACTGATTGTTTTTGAGGAATGAGGTGGTAGCTGGGGGGCAGGAGAAAAAAGGGGCTTCTCACTGTACCTCATAGAGTATCTTTCCATATCATGTATATTAATCTTATTTAGCAATTCACAAATCTTATAAATAAATCGACCAAAATAAAGAATTTGTCACATATTCTTACAACATGCTATTTCTCATATCATACAAACTTCTTAGGATGTATTGTAACTATTCCTCCTTAGTAGAACGGACTGGGCTTGCATTATTAGCTTTGAGGAATTCTGCTGAGATGGCTAACTTCATATGAATGGTTCCATCTGACTTCAGAGTTTATGGTGTTCTTTATAGAGGACATATAGGTGAGAACTCAAAAAGATATCTATTTTCATTCAAGGTACTTCTATTTCTTTGGTTATTTAAGAATTTGAATGAGGAAACTTGAATCAACTGGCACCATATTTCTGATTTATTCCAGTAAGTTTTATTGACCTTTCAGACTGGAACTCTGGGGACCTGCCCGTCTGAGTTGCTTCTTAATCCTACTGTGGTTTCACACCAATGTAAGAGTTTTGCTAATGTTGTATTAGTTAAAACTTTAGTAGAAAATGAAATAACAGAGAGCCTAAATGCTTATTTCAATTTTAACCCAGACAGAAGTTTGAACTTTTGAGACCCCTTAATAAAGGCACCCACTCTTTTTAAATCCATTGTAAGATGTGGCCACTTAAAATGTCTTATTACAGATGACATTTAAGAAAGAAGAAAGAAAGAAAGAAACTCAAGGAATATAAAAGATGTTAAGAGAATTTGTGAAAAAAAATGATTTAGTGTTATTTCTTAATAACTTCATAGTTTTGGTTTAATTTCATTTTAGTTAAACGATGCCTGTTTTAAGTATTGCTTATGAAAGTGATGATGAAAGATCATCTTGCTATAGAAAAAACACCCTTATCTAGCTGCTATGATCAGCAATCTTCTATTAAGTTTTAGGCAGAATTCTTTCTCCTTTTCTTTGTGTGCACCCTATTTATGTTTATGTGTATATATGTTAAATATAGTCCCTTTGCTTTCTTACAAATGAAATCTGATTTCTTCTAGTTACCAAATAGTTTATATATGAATTAACTAAAAAACTTTACTAAAATGACTTGACCTTACTTGAGAATGACCCTGTATGCCATTTTCCCGAGAAAATGGAGCCAAAGCAAACTTAGGTTTAAATGGGAAAAATTATCCCAGTTCCCTGTTACTTAATATTTTATTTGGGGATTTTTTTTTTCAGTAATATCAACTAGTCTTATATTCTGAAACTTGCAATGTGATCTATGTTTGCACTCAAGAAAATCTAGTCCAAAAAGTTCACCTATAAAAAGTGGGGGAGGGAAAAAGGAACTTCATAGTGGAGAAACCTAACTCAGCCAGTGGTCGGGGTCAGCACCAACATGATAAGCAATGTTGATAGTATGTATTCTTGATATGAAAATGACACTTTACCTCTGTGTTCCTTCTCCCAGAAACACCGAGAAAAACTTAGACAAATCCCAACTGAAGGGAATTCTACAAAATACCTGACCAATACTTCCTAAAAGTGTCAAGATTATAAAAAAACAAGGAAGCCTGAGAAACTATCATAGCCAACAGGACACTAGGGAGACATAACAACTATAAAGGTGAATTCATTTGCTTCTCCTTGCTGTTCTGTCAGTTTTTGTCTCAGGTACTCCTCATGTACTTGGACGCTCTATTGTTAGACATATACGAGTTAAGGATTGTTAAGTTTTTGGGGGGTAGTGACACTCTTATCATTCATTATATTATGCCCCTCTCTATTTCTGATAACTTTCCTTACTCTGATGTCTGCTCTGCCTGAATTAATATAGTACTCCCTCTCCCTTCTGATTAGTGTTAGCATGGTATAACTCTCTCCATCTCTTTATTTTTAATCTATACCTATCCTTTATATTTAAAGTGGTTTCTTACAGACAACATACAGTTGGGTCTTGTTTTTTTTGATCCAATCTAATAATCTCTTTTTTTTAATTGGCAAATTTCAATCGTTTGTGTTTAAAGTAATTACCAATAAAGTTCAATTAATACTTACCATAATATTTATTACTGATTTCTTTTTGTTGCCCTTGTTCTTTGTTCTTATTTTTTGTCTTCCACACTTTTCCTGCCTTTTATGGTTGTAACTGATCATCTTATATAGTCTGATTTTCTTTCTTTTCTTAACCTATCAATTATACATTTTTTTTTCTTACTGTTTTGGTGGGTACAGTCCTAGGGTTGCTTAGGGGTAGTTTTTGTGTGCATGTCCATTTATCCAGCATTGTGTTCTCTGAGCTTCCTACCTCTGTGGTTTGGTATCTGACATTAATTTGGGATAATTCTCAATCATTATGGCTTCAAACATTGCTTCTGTTCCCTTCAAACATTGCTTCTGTTCCTTCTCCTTCTGTTTCTTCTTCTTCTGGTATTCCCATTACATGCGTGTTACACACTTTGCAGTTGACCCACAGTTTTTGGATACTCGGTTCTATTTTTCAGTCTTTTCTTCTTTGTTCATTTTTTGGCAGTTTCTATTGTCACATCCTCAAACTCAGAGATTCTTTCCTGAGCTGTGTCTGGTCTACCAATGAGACCATCAAAGGCATTCATTTCTGCTACCATGTTTTTAAGCTCTAGCCTTTTTTTTTTTTTTTTTATTCTTAGAATTTCCATCTGTTTAGATTAGCCATCTGTTCTTACATGTCATCTATTTTTTCCATTAAAGCCCTTAATATTAATTATAGGTTTTTGTTTTTTTTTTTTAACTCCTGGTCTGATAATTCTAATATTCCTACCATATCTGATTCTGGTTCTGATGCTTATTCGGTGTCTTCAAATTGTGTTCTTTCCCTTTTAGTATTACTTGTAATTTTGTTGTGGTGGTGGATGAAAGGTGGACACAATATACTGAGTAAAAGAAACTTCAGTAAATTGGGCTTAGTAGTGGTATTGTGTGGGAGGAGAGGAGTGTTCTGTAGTCCTAGGATTAGGTTTTAGTTTTTTGGGGTGCTTGTACCCGTGGACCATGAACTTTGCCAGTGCTTCTCAATCCCACCACCCTCCCCAGAGGTGGGGCAGAATGGGTAGGGGGAACTGGATTGGGGTGTTCCCCTTCCCCAGATAAGTCAGCTCTGATAAAACCCCAACAGATTAGGCTCTGGTAAAAATGCCTTCTTCTCAGGGTAGGCCCTGTTAAGAAGAGCAGAATGTTCTAGTATATTTGAAAATAGTTCCTTTTATCTTCCCTCTGGCAGAACTATGAGGGGAATTTTCTCTAGTATTCACTCTGAGGACTTTATAGAGCTCCTGGAGGTAAAATTGTCTTTATTTATTTATTTATTTATTTAGTTAGTTAGTTAGTTTGAAAATGATAGATGCCTAGGTGGAATTTTGGGGGGCACTTGTCCTGCTTGGTGTTTGCACAAAAGTGTGGGAGATTCCCTATATGTCGGTCCTGTGGAGTTTGTAGCCCCCAGGTTGGTCCCCTCTGAGCCACCAGCACTTCATCTATTATGGTTCAGATTTTTTTAGTCCTGTGCTGGTTCCCACGGAGGTCTCTGCTTGTGGATTTCTGCTCTAATAAATTGTGATTTTCTGCATTTGTCTGTAGCTCCAATCTAGGGGGCAGTAATTTGCTCTGTGACCTTGCTTCTCTGACAGATCTAAGAGTTGATTTTTCAGTTGTTTAGCTCCTTACTTGTTACAATGGAGTGGTGACTTCCTAGCTCCTTATATACTCAAATTTATCTGTGACATCTGTGGAGTCCCAGAAGTTTCATTACTGGTGGCTTAGAGTACGCTAGGCTGGGATTTCCCCATTTTGCAAAATTTGGGTCATTAGGGACATTTTTGTTAGGGTCTGGCATATCTGGTTCTCACTTTGTTTGATAAACTGAAAAAGCAAAATCTTGATTATCAGCTTCTGAGGTGGGGAGGTTTTACCATAGAGCATGACTCTGCCTCTCCTATCCCTCCCAATAAACAATCACTCACCACGGGCCTGGGGTCCCCACCCAAGGTAAATGACTCAGTTGCAATTTCAAAAATATCATAAGCAAGCACAGAATATTTGTGCAAGGAAACAGGACAATAAACCTTACTTTGACCAAGTTATATCTAGTTTAATAACTATGGTGTTGAATGGCATCGAGTAAAAACTTAAGAGCAATAAAAATAAGTGTTGTCATAACCAATAGAAATAGTGTTCAGTGTTGAACTTTTGCTTTTATCACCTCTTTTTATTCTACAGATTTTGTCCCAGCACTGGTTAGCCTGGATGATTATTTATTCCACAGCCATTGATCTCTCTAGTCCCGTTTTATCCCCTTATGAACTGTATGGGCTCTATAAGCACTTTTTAAAAAATTTTGGATTTCAGTGTTCACCATTTAATTTCTGAATCATAATGTCTGAAGTTTCTACTTCTAAAACTATTTAACAGATTATGGATTATTGAGTAAAGGACTCAGAGTGACGTTAGTCAAAGAAAACAACTTTGGGGAAGTCTAAAAACTGGAGAGTTGGTCTCTCTCCTTTCCTCAAGTCTCCTTAGCAAATTTCTGTAATGTCTTCCAGACCTGGTTCATGTCCCCTGAAAGGATGTCCCTAACTTCTCCTTTGGGTGACTCCTTCTCTCAATCTTACAAGCCTCTGTTATGACTTATGGAAGGATTCTGTGCTTCATCTGTATATGTGCTGCTCGCCCCCATCCCTTACACTGTGAGCAATATAAGAACAGGAACCACATTTCACCCTTCGAGTGGACAGAGCTCATCCCTCCTATAATACATGTCATTTATTTATTTCAGATGATTTTGGTAGTTGATAAAATCTTACGTTTTATGAATGTTCAATATATATTATATATGTTCCAAACTAGCCTACAAGTGTGCTCAGCAAAAAATGTATGTGTACCTTCTTTTTCTGTTTTCTTCAGTTCTGGGTACATGGCAGCTGGTCAGTAGGCTCTATAATTCTTTGAACTGGAAGGACACCGATGGCGATTTTTTTTTTTTTTTGATGGACCCTTTCTTAAGAACCCCCTTGTTTAGGAGCACCTGGGTGGCTCAGTTGGTTAAGCATCTGACTCTTGATTTTGGCTCAGGTCTTGATCTTAGGGTCATGAATTCAAGCCCCGCATTGGGCTTTATGCTGGGTATGGAGCCTACTTAAAAAAAAAAAAAAAAAGAATCTCCTTGTTTATCGTCATTTAAAAGCAGTTATTAATTTACTTGCGCATTACTCTTATCAAGTAGAAGTTTAAACTAAATGGTTTCATCTATTCTTTTAGGCAGCTAAAATTATGCGCACAAGCGCTCGCTCCGGGAGGGCAAGAAAGGTGCCAGCTTATCTCGCATTAGAGTGCATTGAGCAGTATAAGGTATTACAGCTATTTTGAAAAATACTCTTTACGATCGGGCTGAATCATGGGGCTGGGAGCTCATGTGAGCAAGCAATTGCTTTGCAGCTCAGAGGGCAAGTTGCAGAGTTGGGGCAGCGATACTTTTAGTGTCATTGCCCATTCTCTAATCCAACTTTCTCTACCATGACCCTTTCTTTACAACATGACCGAACTAACAGAAGACAGTTGCCAACATTCTCTTGTATCTTTTCATTGGCAATGGGCCCAGTGTTAATCCATCCTCAGGCCTGAAAGCCATATAGGACCACAAGTGGCCTATGAGTGGCTGACTCTTCAGACAGAAGAAATGATTTAGGATATTGCAGATTGTCAGGCTGTTTCATCTAGGCTAATGCAGGCAAAGTCTCCTTTTCCTAAGAAACCACAAGAAGAATTTTTAATTGAATTATTTAGGTAATTGCTAAAATGTGTTTTGCCTTCTAGGTAGCTTTGGAGTTTTCTCTTCTTGTCTGTTTATTGATGATATAGTCATTAAATCCATCGGAGACCTCAACACCTGGCCTACAGTCATCTTCTCCACCCTCTGGCCTGACATCATTCTGGATGACTCAATGTGACAACCTCACTGCATGGTCCCATGCCCACCTCACCTTCAAGGACCTTCCCTGACTCAGGCACCACCCCTTGGCCACACCCTAAACCCTGTCAGATCTGGATTGGTCCACCTCTCAAATAAAGCGTTCACACTCATTCTTAACCACGTATTCCCAACGTCTCTCATTCTCTCCCTTTCTTCCCTTCCCCCCCACTTCCCTCCCTCATGTTACTGTTCCCAACACACTAGTTCTCTAGCTTCTTTGGTATCGGTATTTTAGGGTCCTTTGTCCCTCTCCCCACTGGGTCTTTCCTGTCTTACTTAGCTCCCCACCCATGCCATCCCTTCATCCCTTTGTTTACCAGTCTTCTAAAGCCTCCTATTCTATTGTCTTCCCACCCCACTGAGTCAGGAAGAAGACCCACAAGTCTTAATGAATGTAATTACGACCTTCTCTGTTTTGATATTCATTGACATTTTAAGAGAAAAATCACACAATATTGAAGATTGGTCCATGATAGATTTCTGTCCTCGATCTCAGCGAAGCATTTAAAGATCCCTGACAGAACTATCATGTTTTTTCTGATCAACACTCTCTCATTCCACAGGTATTTCAGATAATACCTATCCTATCCAACTACAGCCCCACCCATTCCAGCTCCCTTTCACTATCAGCCTCTGGTCTGGTCTTTTGGTTCATGGAGATAACGAGTAATTAGACAGTAATTCTTCCAGTTTACTTACATACAACTCTACCCTTTTCTTCCCTCCCCTGTTACAAAGAGATTTTCTTTTTCCTTAGGAGTTTAAAGCTGCTTATTCCATCTCACTCTTTATATTTAATAACTCTCTTCTGGCCCACTTAAATATACATATATATTTCTAGTGGGGGAGGGCAAACCCTTATTTCTAATTCCTGTCCTTGTCCATTGTTCTCTTCCTAGGTTTCCTTCTCCATTTAGAGGCCATCTTTTTGAAACATTTGTTTTTCCTGGTATCTCCACAGTGCTACCTTCCAATCATGACACAACTTAGCCCTTCATTCTTATTGCTGTACTCAAACAGATCATTAAAGGACCAATAATGGTTTCCTTATAGCTAAGTTTAAAGAACATTTGTTAAGTCTTTATCTTACTGGATTGCTCACTGATAAAAAAAAAAAACCCACTGATTGCTTCCTCCTTTTAAAAATACTTTCATTCATATTTTCTATGTCATAGCATTCCCTGGTCGTCCCTCCCCCCCCCTCCCGCCAACTGTCTTCCCATGTTTATTCATGGTTACTTTGTTTCATCTTCCCTGGCCCATATCTTTTAAATTGGTACCATTTGAAGTGTTGCCTTCGATGCTTTGTCTCTACACCTTGCAGTAGAGGAGAAATAGTAGCCCCTTCCTAGAGATGTCCACATTCTAATTGCCAGAACTGTGAATATGTTACCTTACATGGTAAAAGGGACTGTGTGGGAATGATGAAATGAAGGATTTTGACATGAAAGAATATCGTGGGTTATATTGATGAGCTCAATGTAATCATGAGTCCTTACAAAGGAAAGAGGAAGGCAGGAGAGTTCTTGAAGGAGACATGGTAATGGAAACAGAGGTTGGAGGCATGCAGGCAGCTTCTAGAAGTTGGAAAAGGTAAGGACACAGATTATCCCCTAGAGCCTCTAGAGGGAATGACACCTTGACACTGTAACACCTACTTCAAACTTCTGACCTCCAAAACTCTAATACATGTGTGTTGTTACAGGCTCTGAAGTTTCTGATAATTTGTTATAGCAGCAAGTAGAAACTAAGACAACCCTCTCCCTGGACAGCCTCATCTGACACTTCAGGTCTTTATCCTTTTACATATCAGAAGGCTCCTGAGGTAGTTATGGTAACTTTGTTGCTGTAAGAAATTCACCACCTAAGCATATAATTTCTGGATCATAATTTGGTTTAGATATTGCCCCTGTAGTAGGATTGGGTACGTGAAAAAATACTCAGCTATTCAGTAACACAGGCTGACAGATGTTCTGCCAACTTCAACATTTGCTAAAAAGAAAAAGAGCATGGACCAGCACACCTGGGAGGTTTTTAAAGATCTGGTCTATAAGTGGGGTAGTTTTCTTCTCGATTTCCAGGTCAGATTTCAGTCACATTGCAGCATCTAATTGAGAAGGATACAGGGAAATGTAGCCTACTTATGTGCCCATGATGAAAGAGAAAACATGGGGATTTATTTCTCTTAGCAGCTCTTTGAAATATCTCCCAAATCTGTATTTCTAAGTCTGGTATATTTTCAGACAACTGGAGCTGCATAACCAACTTCTTATTGGATAGCTTTGCTCAGAGGTATCTAAGAACCTTGAACTCAACATTTCAAAAATGTAACCCATCATTTTCTCAATGTTGTGTCCTCCAGTGTTTCTAAATCAGTGAATGATAGCAATGCTACCCAAGCCAGAAACCTAGGGGCCATGTATGACTTCTCTTTTACTGCTTAATCAATCATAAGGTCAATAAATGGTGAATAAAAGAATTCTGTTTCAGTTCTGTTCATCTTTCCAGCATTACTGCCATCACCCTAATCTATGTCATCACCATCACTCACCTAGATCACTGAAAATGCCTTGTAATTTGCATCTATTCTTAATCCACATAAACCCATTTTTCATACTGTAGCCTAAATGATCTTCTGTGAGGGGCGCCTGGGTGGCTCAGTTATTAAGCGTCTGCCTTCGGCTTAGGTCATGATCCCAGGGTCCTGGGATCGAGCCCCGCATCGGGCTCCCTGCTCAGAGGGAAGCCTGCTTCTCCTTTCTCCCCTGCCCCCCGCTTGTGTTCCCTCTCTCACTATCTTTCTCTCTCTCTCTGTTAAATAAATAAATAAAAATATTAAAAAAAAAAATTATCTTCTGTGAATGTCAATTCCCCAATTTGTGCCACTCCCCAGTTCAAACCTATTGTAAATTTCCCCAATATTCTTTTTTTTTTTAAAGATTTTATTTATTTATTTGACAGAGAGAGAGAGCACAAGTAGGCAGAGAGGAGGCAGAGAGAGAGGGGGAAGCAGGCTCCTCGCTGAGCAGAGAGCCCGATGCAGGGCTCGATCCCAGGACCCTGAGATCATGACCTGAGCCGAAGGCAGAGACTTTAACCCACTGAGCCACCCAGGCGCCCCTTCCCCAATATTCTTAAGACAAAGTTAAAACATAGCATGGCTTCCAAGGTTTTCCTTGGCCCATCTCCTATTTGTACCTCCTGCCTTTCCTCCAGCCCCACCCACACAGCTCTGTGCTACTGTCACACCAAACGCTTCTCGTTTCTCTCAGGCTCCATGCTATCTCTTGCTTCCGGATCTTCATACATCTGGGCCTCTTGCCTGTCTCTTCTCCTTCGCCTTCAAACTTGATCAGTGAAATCTTCCTTGTCTTTCAGACATCAGCTCAAAAATCATTTCCTGTGGGAAACTTTCCCTGATATCCCATAAGAACATAGAGCCCATATTATACTCTAGCGTGTAAATATGTCTTTCCTGAGAAAATGCCAGGTACGTGAAGGCAGAAAAAGAGTCTGTCTTTTTCTCTTTATCCTCAGCACCTATCCCAGTATGTAGTGATGCCAAGTAAGTATGTGTTTAAAGGAGGAACAGATCTTATTTGTGTATGTGCAAGGCTTATGAAGCTAGGTAAAGACAAAGGCATTTATATTCTCATCACTGAAGTCTAATTCCCACTTTTTACTCCCAATTTCTGTACTGGTTAAAATGAACATTAATAACGATGATTGCTACTGTCATGGTATGATCCTCAATCACAAACAGCAGCTAGGTTTTATGTGATATATGATTATCACATTAACTCATAGTGCTTCAAAGGGACACAAAAATAGCAAAAGCTACTAAGTATAGGCCAAGAATGCTTTACAAATAAACACGAAAACAGAGCAAAACTTGTTTTCTAATTCAAGAAAAACAACATGTATATACACGTTATATATTAATACATATATATACACACAGAGAGACATATATTACATATACGTCTATGTATATATATGTATACACATTTTATATACGATTTCCTTTTAATCCAACTTTGTACATTTCTAGCAAGAGAAAAATATGTCAATTTAATGGTTTATTAAACTAGATAAACTTAAGCCACTTTTTTAATTCAGAAAAGGCCTAATATAGTTCTCATAGTGATGCAGTCTAACACTTTCTTATGTGACAAAAATATTGCTTGTGAAATCATTATGGTCAATACCCTACATTTCTCTAAATTAAATGAAGATAATCTCTAATTATGAGAGATAAGTTAGCTTTATCTAACTTCAAGCTTGAAATATTTGGTTAAAAAAAATCATTTGGTTTGGAATTTTTAAAAGAATCCTTAACCAATAATAAAATATATTTTAAAGCCCTAAACTATGTTACTAGTATGTTAAGAATAAGACTTCAATTACACCAAAGTCTGAAAATTCAGAATGACTTTTCCCAAAGAAATTATAATTCATCCCCTGAGTGTACAAAATCCCATTTTTGAAAGAAATTCTTTTAACACAAGACAATGCAGTCTTTTATTTGGCACATCAAGCAATTCAATAAAATATTATGGGAAAGGATGGATCTATGTAAGATTTAAGAGCTTTGATTTGCATTTGAATGGCATCATTTCTTATAATATCTATGCCTTTTTCAATGGAGAGTTTAATAAAAGATGGAAAATATTACTGACTGTAAAAGTATGCACACAATTGGTCTTCAGTGAAAAACGTAGAGAATTTTTTATTAGAAGATAAATGGCAAACCTTTTCCTGATGAGTCTGAGTCAGTCAGTGCCCCCCAAGCCAATTCTTGCTCCAGGTAATTGGGTGAGTAGTTTGATGTTTTTGTCTGTAGTAACATTCTCACAATTTTCTTTGAGTTTGGGGCAGCAAATTGTTTGGTAAAAACAATCAGGTTTAAAAAAATTGTTCTAATACTTTATGACTCTGAACTGTTCAGGGCAGACACAGAAAGATCTACTCACAAAAAAGAGAGAGTTTAAGAAAGGAAACTTAGAAAAAGAAAAAACATGACTCCCAGGAAATAAAAAAAGGAAGAATGAAAGATATAGAGAAGCCACACAAACACACAAAAAAGAAACAGTACACAAAAGAGAGGTAAAGGGCCACCTCACTGCTTTTCCTTTTTCTCCAAGACAATAGTTCCAGAGAGCATCAGCTATGGTTCTGGAGTCTCAAATGCAGCTTTGCAAGATTCTCCCATCTGTTGGACTCTCTGTGGAGCATGAGGAATGACTATCTGTTCCACCAGCGCGGGTCTAATCCAACCGTGACCCTTGTCTGAACTGATTAGCTCTGTCCCATCATGGGGAGACACAACATCGATTATGCCTCATTGTAGTTGAACTTCAGCTGAAGAATTACCCTAGAAGTTGTGATAAATATATTTATCAGTGATTTCTGAGTTTCCGATATGTGTCAGGAGTGTATTAGATCTTTGGAATTCAAATAATAATAATTGCTGCAAATATAGATAGCATCCATATGTGCTAGGAATTCTCCCAAACACTTAATATAACTCATTTAATCCTGGGTCACCTAGATGGCTCAGTCAGTTGAGTGTCCGCCTTCGGCTTAGGTCAATAACTCAGGATCCTGGGATCAAGCCCCACATTGGGCTCCCTGCTCAGAGAGGAGTCTGCTTCTCCCTCTCTCTCTGCCCCTCCCACCACACTTTTGCTCACTCTCTGTCTAAATAAATAAATAAAATCTTAAAAGAAAAACCCTCATTTAATCCTGGCAACAACATAACAAAGCAGCTATTATCCCCATTTTACAATAAAGAAACTGAGGCTAGAATGGTTTCATGTCTTGCCCAAAGTCATGTAAATAGTTAAATGCACAGCCCTTGACAAGTGAGACCAAAATGAGAGACATGAACCCAACAATTGCATTGCAATGAGGCGTCTAATAGCAATATGTACAGGGTGTGACAGAGGGACAGCAGTGGTGCCCCCAACACAGACTGAGGGTGTCAGAGAAGGCTTCTCAGGAAGATAGTGCTTGAACTAAGTCCTAAAGAATGGATAGGATTTAGACAAGAACAAAAAGAATGCTTTCAAGGTAGTAGAGGAACATGAGAAAGATCCCAGAAACCGGAAAGAACACAGGTGTTTGAGTAAAAGCACAAAGATCAATAGAATAGGAGTCTAGGGCAGGACATGGAAATAGGGATGAAAGATGGAGGTGGAGAGCTGGCTAAGTTTCAAGCCCTGAAAGGCCTGGTTCACTGTGCAGGTCATGGGGAGCCATTAAATGAGTTTAATCTGAGAAAAACGTATTTAGTTCTTAATATTAGAATAAACAGTCTAGAGAGTATTGCTTATTGGATAAAAGCATAGTTTTTTGCTTGTTTTTTTTCAGTCAGATACTCATTTTGAATACTGGCTCCTACTTATTTCACCTATGGGTAAATCACTCCATGAGACCTCCACAGCCTTGTTAATAAAATAGGATGAGAGGATCATGCTTAGAAATGGCCAAGTAAATGGCGATACCCATAATGTGCATGCCAAATTGGAGGAGAAGATAAGAAGAAAGGATACTAATTAAGAGTTCATTTTAGTAATGTAGTATTGAGATGATGATGGTTCTTAATGGGGTGGGGGTGAGGACAGGTTTTGTCCCTCCCCAGGGATATTTGGCAATGTCTGGAGACACTTTTGTTTGTCACAACTGGGGGTGCGTAAAACTGACATCCAGTGGGTAGAGTCCAGGGACATGGCTAAACGTTCTACAATACAAGGACAGACCCCCTCCACCCGCCCATCTCCCACAAAAAGAATTATCCTGCCCAATATATCCAACAGCGCCAATGTTAATAAACCCTGTTCTAAGCTAAGGTGTGGGAGTGAAGATGGAATGAAGGGGCCAGATTGAAGCAATGTTCACCAAGCTAAATCAAAAGTTGACTGACTTGAAGAGGATGGTGCCATAGTTACAGGGCTATGGTCTGAGTTATTTATCCTGGCACTAATTAGAATACTTTGCACACACATGGTATTCCAAAATATTTGTTGAGTGAAAAAAGGAATACATGAATGAATGAACGAATGAATGAATGAATGAATGAAAAGAGAAATAGGATTTGAGACTCTCTAGTTTGTTGGCTTAGGCCATTTAGTTAATAGTGGTGACAGCCTCTGCAGGGCAGGGAAGACGAAGAGGAGGTCTTGGGAGAAAGATGGAGGGGTCAGTAATGGAATTGAGATGCCTAAGGTGAATATTTATAACATAGATAGACCCAACTGTTTAGTTGTTCGATGCTTCAAGTGTTGATTATACCAAATGGGATACCATAAAAAAAAAAAAAAAAAAAATTGGAAACCCTCGTTGAGTCTGAAAACCATATTGGAGAATTATAAATTATAACCAAAGATGAATTCAAATTTTTATGATAGCTAAAGAAATCTACATTTTTGCATTAATTTTCTGAGGAAACCATATTTTAAAACTTCCAATGATGTGGTTTTAGGATGCTAATTCTTTCCTCCCATGTCTTTCTTGCCCAACCTCACTACTTTGGCTCTGAAGCGAAGTTAAAAAAAAAAAAAAAAAAATCAAGCCATTTAAGCACCAGAGGCAATGGGATTACTTCTACCCTCAGATGTGGTTACTTGTCCTTCTCCACATTCATCCCTTCTCCAAAGCCATTCTGTCCCCAAAGGCCCATCTGCCATTGATCTATTATCCAATGGCCCCTAGAACTACAGTGGAGACATATGTCCCCAGCCTTCCTTTTGACTACACTCGGTGCCACTCAATGGCCTTGTTGAGTGGTTTCTACCACTGGCAAAGCACAGGGGTGGCACAGATATGAGGACATTGAGGTCACTAGCATTGCTGTTTGTACCCTTGTCACTCCACTCTGGGCATATCCTTTCTCTACGCACGTGTCTTTACCATGAAGAGAATACCACTCTTTCTAAGCCTTTTCTTACCCCCAAAGCCACTCTGTCCTTACCATTTACAGACCATTACCTAAAACCATGTAGGGAAGATTCCCTAGGGCCTGGGGCAAGTGCTTGCCAAGTGCTACACCACCATGCCCAGGAGAGAACTCCAGACACTTAACTCTTCTTATCTCGGGGATAAGATCCTTCCTTGCCAGCCAGGTCAACAGACCTTACTTCAACTTTCTGTTCAAGGATATTCATCCTAGTGACCTTCATGTTCTCAGAGATCACAACAACCGTCAGTTCCATGAATGCTCATTATATTTTTCAGAAACTCCTTGAGTCTTAATGCAAATCGCACGTGTGAGGGCCTGACCTGGTATCTCCGTCTAATCTAGGTGGACACTCAGAATATGTCCCAGGCCTGTCCTCTCCTGCATAAATTTTTTAATGAATCATATTTTATTTTCATATTGGTACTGAAGAGAATTTTATCTTCAGTCAGTCTGCTCTTACTGACTCTTAAACTCAAGAGAATTAGCTATTCAAAGCATAGCCATAAAGACGTTGTGCCTTCTGTTCTCGGTAGCTCTAGTTATGCACCTTTTGGATACCGTGTGCTGCCTAACCAGGAGCTTAGCCAGCCTTTGAAAGGGAGTTGTGATTGGACTGAGTCCTTTCATCATGGCCTAAAATTATTTTTGGTCAGACTTTTAAATCCTAAGTCCATCCTGTGATTTCTGTGGTCAGGGGTTTTGGCAATCGTGCTTTCCAAAAATATTGAGACATCAGGAAGAAGGCCCTGAAACTAGTGCAGATGTCAGCACCTTCATTTATAAGAACTCACACTGCCGTCATGGAAAACATGCTAATGCCAGAAAGAGGGAGGAGAGATTAAAGGAGTTCTAGAAGCAACAAGTCAGAGCTGGATTTCCTGGTGGTGGTGCGTGCATGCACACATAGAAGGATGTCAGAAACAGTTTTAAAGTTTTTTGTTTTTTTTTAATCTAGCAAAGGAACATTTTATCCATTTGTCAGGACTGTGAGCTCTGCTGCCTCAATTGCATTAGCTTTTTGTTCATTTTTAAGAGACTGAAATGATGAAAACAAGTTCCTTGTGAAGTCTCGCCAAAAAGCATCAGGGGAAACGGTATCTGTTCATGTATTGGATCAGAGTTCACATTCTGACAGAGTATTTTCATGTCAAAACGAGTATCTCCATGGTTATGAAGTCCTCTTCTTGTCAGCTATTAAATTGCTACCAAGGGCTATAGGTAAGGCTTTTTTTTCCTTTCGTTTTAAAATTTCTTCCATTGAGAGAAAGTAAAGAAAACAAAAGAAGACATTGATTTATACCGAAATCCTAATGTGCTACTGAGAAAATGATGTATTGTGTGGTCACATGATCGAAGTTTCTCCCATGAAGGATTAATCTGGTTCTGGGAATAGTTCTGAGAGTTTTTATATCCATTTTTGTGAGACTTGAAGAGACTTCAGTGTTACACCGCACCCCAAGAGGTCTGTAAAGTTGTTAAAATATTAAGAAAGACATAATTGTTAAAAGGCTAGTTCTTAAATAAAATCCCTTGTGGAACATGAAAAAATCTCCTAAAGCTACAAGGCGACAGTGTTGCATTGAGGACTGATGTAACTCAGTTCATTTAGAAAATACCATAAACAGCTTTATTATGGGAATTTGGTAAAGAAATCTTTCATTAATAGGAAATATTTGGCTCTACACTGCAAATAAAGTGATGTTTACATAATTTGTTAAGATCTTTCAGAGATTCAATATCCTCTGCTCAGCCTTAACATGAGTACTATATTAAATATATGATTTTGAAAAAAAAAAACTTATAAAATTCAGTTGTGGGTAATGTGATTTCTCATTTTGAGTTGTACTCTTTTGTTCTTCACTAAATTCATTTGATGTAATTAGGAGAAATGGTTCAAATCCTTACTGAAGGCTGATGTGACATAGTCTTTGCTAGTGGACCTTGTTGGAAAGAGATATGTTCAGATTCTGAAGCCCCAAATTCATCAAGGGGAATCTGTGTTAGAGTCTAGTGGTAGATGCAGAAGGAACATTTCAGACAAACACACAATTGATATGTATGGGCTTTGACTACAAATCCAGTGAAATCCTGAACCTGCTAATCTGGCCTGGACCACATGTGAGCCTTTGCACTTCTGTTGTTCCTTGGTTTATGCCTAGAATTTGAACTAGTCTGTTTTATCTCCTCTCCCTGAGGACAACTCGTATTCATCAGTTAAAACTCCACCTGTGTTCTTGGCTCAGCTTAGAATCTTTTTTCCTGGGAAGTATGATCCCTTGGAGTAAAACAGAGGTGGTAGTGAGCCAGGTATGACCTAGAAACACTGAGCAATCTCTAGAGGTAAGAGTGTGTAGCCAAGAGCTTATAAATCTAAGGCAAGACCGTTAAATTTAGTTTTAAGTATCAGTGAATACTGGGGTTAGTCTTTGGTACACCCGGGTTGCCTAGGGAGTTAAATAAATGTACGTGGACTTGGCTGAGATTTCCCTCCACTCCTGTGGCCCCTTGGACTCTGCTGGCTTCCTTTTGAATCTACAGGGGAGCCAAGGTTTGATCCTGTAAGCCAAGAGAGTGGCATGATGAAATATGCGTTTCAAAATGAGAAGCTAGAAGTTATTCGAATGGCAGATCAGAAGGAAAGAACCCTGGAACCAGGGCAGTCAAGGTCTTTAAAATGTTCCAGGTGAGAGACCAAGAAGATGGGAGTAGGAGAAGAGAGGTGGTTAAAGGAGCAGTAATAGAAAATGACTCTCAAGGTGCAGTGGAAGGTCCCCAAACAAGTAGAAATGAGCTTTTATTTTCTGCGCTTATCAAATGGCATGGAAGAAAAGTATGTAAGGTAGGAATGCAGGAAACCAAATATCCAATGTGGAAACAATTTCAAAGATGGAAGTAAGAGGTAGAATAACCCGAACTGTAACGAGTTTGCTAATGCCTCTGTATGCTCTCCTTGAAACCCCAACCAAGGCAGATATTAATTTTACATTACATAGCACTAACTCTTCACTTTGTACACATGTGATAAAGTTCCTCCTGTAACAAAGTATCCCTAAATTATGCATCAGGGAGTTCTGCTTCCGCCTGCAGCAGTCATTCTTCCTTAGTGGTTTCTACCATCTGAGATGGTGGTTCCCTAGCACATAAAAGCCTGTGATCGTTATCTTCAGTCCCCTGGCTTCATTATTACTTCACAGGATGGACTGCAGAAGATAAAGTATAAATATCCCTTTCTTACTGTTCACTACCAGTCGCATTTTCTCATATTCGATTTCATTCTTCCCTTCCAAGAAACCTAAATAGGAGTAGATATTGATTTTGGAAATGTGTTTCTTAATGGTTAAGAAATAGCATACTATACCCTGAAATGTAACTTTAAATGTTTATTTTATGCCCTTTGGATAAAACAAAGATCTCCGCTTTGTCCTGTCTTTAGTGTCTGTCCTTAGAGACAGATCTTTTGTGTTTAGCAGGAAGAAATATTTTTACCATTTTTTCAGTGCATAAAATGAATAAAACATCTAAGATTTCTTGATTTGCCAGCCCTTTTACAGTTTAGCAGAATCAAAGGAGAAAATTCACCTGCAATTTTGATACACAACCTGACAGGACACAGACTACAACTCACAAAAAAATTCTGATTGAAAGATTTATCTCCTGGACGAAATCCATGCAGATAAAGTGGCTGGATAAAGCAGGATGCAATAGCACACAGTTGAAACTAGTTCTTACATTTTTCATGTAATGGCATTCTTTTGTTCTTTGTATTAAATATTCTAAATAGTCTCTCTATATTAATTGATGGAATTAAAGTAAGCTAGATATTATGTGCACATGCATCATTTCTGATTGGCCCAATTTGAAAGCTTACTGGGATTGAAAAAAAAAAATCATCACACACACAATGCTTTCTTTCTGGGCAGTCTAAGGAGCACAAGACTGGAAACAGAAATGGGAATGTATTCTGAAAATCACAGCCCTGAATCAGCAAGCTATCGGTTTCAGAATAAAAGCATATAAGACTCAGTGTGAGGATAGTATCCCCTGTTTAACTTATGAAAAGTACATGCAATCTAAAACTTCACACCGTAGTTCTCTTTAGTCACTGACAACACTGCCGATGGTGTGGTTTTCCTTGTTGGCAGATGCGGAAGAAAACCTAGATGTTTGTGTGCGGTCTTTGCTGGTGACAGGGTCATCTTCATGGGGTAATCACTCAGGGCCCACCCCCCAGAAGGGCCCTGCACTGGCTTAAAGCTCTGCTGTTGCTAAGCATGGAAAATGTTAATAATTTTTGAACAAGGGACCCTGCATTTTCGTTTTGCACGGGGCACTACGAGTTATGGAGCCAGTCCTGCTTGCTGGACCCAACATTCTAGAGCTCAGTCTTTTTGCTTTATAATGGCAGCACATGAAGCCTTTGGAAGATTTTGTTTGTTTGTTTGTTTGTTTGTTTCGTTTTATTTTTCTTTTTTAAAATTAGTCAGTCTCACTTTGGGAGCTAATTTATGCTTATGGACTTGAATAACTCATCCCTCTGGATGGTGGAGTATGATTCTTATTCTATTCTTATTCTTGGAATTGATCTCTCTTCCCTCCCCCATCCACACACACAGTTTAATAACATGATCTATTACTTACAGGTCATGATAGGAGCTAGAGCTCTAAGTCAAACTTCTGTCATAAATGCAGAATGCATTCCTCTGGTCTTTGTTCTTTGAGGTGGAATCTCTATGCTCATTTCATACACTCTCTTGCTTTTTCTCTGATGGTCTTTCAATGTTTACTTGGTTCCCCTTTTATGCCACTGTCAAAACTGTGCTTCAGAAAAGCTTAACCAAAAAGAATGAAGCCAGATGTTCACAGACATTTTGATTAACTTTATTTTAAACCACTTTTGAATTTTAAAATGCTTTCTGTGGAACATATTTAATTCTTTGCCTACTCCTGCATCATATGAATCAGTATCAACTGAATTATAACCAACTAATGATCTCTTGCATCTCTGTTGAGGGAATCCATGTTGTTAATATGGCTAAAGTTTTTATGTTTTGTTTTGTTTTAGACAACAAGATTTTTTTGCTAATTAGATACAGTTAGTTTACCCTTATGTTGTTTTTTAAAATTTTTAAATGTTATGATTTTTTTAAAGTTGGATATTCTAGCTTCTTCTAAAACATGGGAGGGACTAGCATCAGTGGTTCAGCTGTTCTTAAATTAATGAGGTCCAACTTATCATTTTCTTATGGGTAGCATTTTTGTGTCCTGTTTAAAAGATCTCTTTGCCTGTTCTAAGCTCATGAATGTATTCTCTATATTATTATCCAGAAAATGTATTGTTTTACTTTTCATATTGAAATCTGTTCCATCTGGAATTCACTTTTGTATATAAGATAGTGAGGTGGGATTTAAGGTTTACTTTTATTCTTTTTCCAATTCACGCAGTATCACTTATTGCAGAAAAGAAAGTCAAAGAAAACTATCATTTCCACTGCTCTTGAGAACACCTTTCTCATCAATGAAGTATTTGTATATATGTGGGTTTGTTTCTCAAATATTTCTGGAATTTTTTCAATAAATTTATCATCTATCCTTTAATCAGTAATAAATTTAATTACAATAGCTGTAAATAAACTTTAGTATCTGGTGTTGTAGATCTTCTAACTTTGCTTTTCTTCTTGAAGGTCATCATGGCTATTCTTAGTCTTCCAACATTTCCACATTGATTTAAATCAACTTCTCAAACTCCACAAAAATACCTGTTGAGATTTTGACTAGGAGTGCATAGAATTTATAGATCAAACTGAGAAATGACTTGTCTTACATTATTTTCTAATTCATGGACATTATAATATATGCAACATTGATTTAGGTCTTTTAAAATTTCTTTCAATAATTTTTAGTTTTTACTCCTACACACTATTGTTAGATGTAGTACTATATATTTAATTTTTTGATATTATTATAAATAACATTGTATTTTTTAAATTTTATTTTCTAAATTATTGGTATTTTATGAGTATAATTTATTTCTGTATATTGATTTTGTATGTACTGACATTGATAAATTCAATTATTAATTCTAATGGTTTATCTTTTGGACTTTCTATGTATATGCTTGTGTCTCCTCTTCAACACATATATATTTTATTTCTTTTTCTTGCCTTATTGCATTGGCAGGACTTCCAAGAAACTCTTAAATGGAAATAGCAATGGGCTATCCTTATCTCTTGAGATATCCTTATCTCAGAAAGAAATTTTTCAGCATTTCGTTAAGTGTGATATTTGCCATAAGTTTTCTTTGGAGATGCTCTTTATTATATAAAGAAATTTCCTCCTACTTCTATTTTGCTAAGAGGCATTTGTTATTTTGTTTTGTCTCAATCATGAATGGTTATAAATGTTTTCATTTATTTTTTCACATTTATTAAAAGGGCTACATGCTTATTTTTTTGTTTATGTTAATATAGTGGAGGACAGTGATTGATTTTTGAGTGATAGATCAAATTTGCTCTCTTGGTTTAATCCCAATTTTGTGGGGATATATTGTGTTTTCTCATATTGTTGGGTTTAATTTGATACTATTTAGTATGTTTGTGCCTCCATTCACAAAGATCTATAATTTTCCTTTTTTTTTTTTTAATGTCTTTGTCAGGTGTTCCTGTCAAGATTACAGTGGCCTCATAACATGAGTTGGGAAATACATCCCCTCTATCTAGACTATAAAAAAAGCTTGTGCAGGATTGAAATTATTTCTTCGTAAAGTATTTAGAATGATTCTCTGTTGAAGCATCTGTGCCCAGAGTTTTCTTTGTGGGAAGGTTTTTAATTTTTTTTTAGAGATTTATTCATTTATTTGACAGAGAGAGAGAGGGAGAGAGAGAAAGAAAGACAGAGAGAGTGGTGGGGAGGAACAGAGGGAGAGGGAGAAAGAGTCTTAAGCAGACTCTGCTGAGTGTGGAGCCTGACTTGGGGCTCAATTCCAGGATCCTAAGATCATGACCTGAACTGAAACCAAAAGTCAGACAGTTAACCAACTGTGCCACCCAGGTGCCCCAAGAAAGATTTTTAATTTTGAAATCAATCTCTTTCATAGGTAATAGCATCATTCAGATTTTATTATATCTTTATTTGTATCCATTTTGATAAGTTCTGTTTTTCCAGGGAATTTAATTTACGGAAGTAATTAGTAAAAAGTTCATGCTATCCTTTTACTATATTTTAAAGTATGTGATTTTTAGCTTTTTTCTCCTTCCTCTAGTGAATGTATTTAAAGCTCTAAAATTTCCCTTTTAAGCACTACTCTTCCTACATTGTACACATCACTCATTTCCAAATATTTTCCAATTTCCTCAATTAAAACTTTGATTTTCATCTTTACAGTTCAGTGGGAGCACTCTAAACCCTCTGCCAGTGTTTTCTGTTTTGTTTCCATGGTCTGCGCCCAAACCAGCTTATTCCCTGAAGGCTTGTGGGGCTCACCTCAAAGTATTTCCCTTCTCTCTGCAATCGAGACTCAGTCTTCAAGGATTCGGGATCTAGAATCTTCAAGTCCTGGCTGCATTGGTTTCCCTCCGTAATATGTAGTGTTTTTCTCCTCTTTTTTAAAATATGCAGATTCTAGTTGTCCTTTGTGAAGGATGAGCCTGATAGGAGCTACTTTCTCATAGCAGAATAGTTTACCTCCCCGCCAGTTAAAATTTTACTAGTAAAATGCATTTCACGTCTGCTAATGTTATACCATGTATCTGTTCAGCTTATTATTATCTAGAGAATGGCAATCTAGAGATTTTGAGATTATTTTTGAAAATATTTAGTTTAAAAATTAATCATAGTATTTACTTTTCTTTGTGGGTCTTAATACAATACGTTGTGTGTGTGTGTGTATTTCAATATCTGATTTTATCTCTTACACAATTGTAGTTTTTGTTGTTTTGGTTTTTTTTCTGAAGGAGTGCCACAGAAAAACTGGCTTTTTTTGGTGGGGGAAGGTGGAAGGAACATCAAACACTAGTTATTTTTGAGGTTCTCCAAACTTGTGTATTCCTTCTTGTGTGTAACAGTATGGGAATTGCTGTGTCAGGGATGATGGTTGAAAACTGCTATTCGTGAAGCTTAAACTTCCATGGGATGTTCTCTGATTCATAGATACAGCTTAGCACTTTCAAGTAGTTCTCATTTGCTATGTTGCAAATCTTTTCTCTTTTTTTAATATTTATTTTGTTTTTAAAGATTTTATTTATTTATTTGTCAGAGAGAGAGAACACAAGCAGGCAGAGAGGCAGGCAGAGGCAGAGAGAGAAGCAGGCTCCCCGCTGAGCAAGGAGCCCGATTGGGGACTCAATCCAAGGACCCTGGGATCATGACCTGAGCCGAAGGCAGCCACTTAACTGACTGAGCCACCCAGGTGACCCGCAAATCTTTTCTTGCTGCTGAAAACATTGAGTATTATTGGTGGCTCAGTAGCATCATCTTTCTCTAGAAAGATCAATCCCTAAAA
>CM052883.1:24606322-24670738 GCA_028534135.1 Potos flavus | reverse complement strand
AAAAGAATGTAATCAGGCTGGAGACTAGATCCAAGCTAGATTTAGGGTATATTTTGATCTATTTGAAGAAAGTGTATCCCAAAATTTTAAAGAGAAAAGAAAAAAAAACCTATATGTATACAAAAAAATAAGGTTAAATACAATGAGGGGATAAAATATGTAACAGTGAGAATTAGAAAAGATTTTTAAAAAGGTGTTGATTAGATACTAGTTAAAAAATGTTAAAATAAGAAAGAGGAAAAATAAAATAAAAAAATAAAAAATAAAAAAATACAGTAAGAAAAAAATAAAATTTAAAGAATTTAACTCTGAAAGACTAAAGGGTCATGGGAAAAAAAAGCCACGAATTCTATGTGTTGCTTTTTCCTGTCTCAGGAGTTCCGCCATTTTCTTTGATCGGTGAACTTGGTCTTGGCTGGATATTCTTGCTGATCTTCTGGGGTAGGGGCCTGTCGCAGAGATTCTCAAGTGTCTTTGCCCAAGGTGGAATTGCACCGCCCTTGCCAGGGGCCGGGCTAGGTAATCTGCTCGGGTTCGCTCTTGTAGTTTTTGTTCCCCGAACGCTTTCCGTACAGCTCTGGAGGAGGGGAATGAAAATGGTGACCTCCCAGTCTCCGGCCCGTAGGAGCCGAGAGCTCGGGGCCCCACTCCTCAGTGCACCCTTAGAGAAAAGCAGTCAGTCCCTCCCATCTCCCTGGTCTCTGGCCGCAGTCCGAGCTCACCCGGCCTGTGACTGAGCGTTTCCGTCTCTGGCGCACGGCCGTCTGGAGTCTCCAAACCCAGCAGATTCCTGCCGCGAGCTACCGCGCCGCTCCTCCCGGAGGAGGAAGGAGGGGGTCTCTCTGGATCTGCCCCTTGTGGGATCCCTGCTAGAAGAGCAGTGGCCTGACTGTGCCTTGGACCACGGTTCAAGGTAAGCCCGAGCTGGTAGCTCACTGTTCGGGCTCAGTCTCTGCTGTTGGCTTCCCCGTTCTGATACCTGGGAGCTCTGCCACCCTCAAACACCCCCAGTCTTTCTGTGACCCCATGGGTCCTGAAACCACGCTGTCCCCAAGAGGGCTCCACCCCCCACTTAGCCTCTGGAGCGATGTCCCTCAGTGGAGCAGATTTCTAAAAGTCCCGATTTTGTGCTCCTCTGCTCTGCGGCTTCCCGGGAGCTGGCCCCTCCCCCCGCGGTCTATCTTCCTGTGGCTTTGGATTCACTTTTCTGCACATCCTAGCTTCCGGAAAGTGGTCGATTTTCTGTTTCTAGAGGTGCTGTTTGTCTTCTCTTCTATTTCCTGCTAAGTTTGTAGTTGTTTAGAATGGTTTGATAACTATCGAGCTGCACCTCTGGGATCAGACACTATCTGCGCCTCTTACTCCTCCGCCATCTTGCTCCTCCCCCCGAGTTTTTACTTTCTGTTCAGACTCCTGTGAATTCTGTCTCTTCAATTATTTATAGCAGATGACTCTTTCCTTATTAAGCTTTGCAGCCTGGCCCCACCCTGGAGGCTCTGGATTCAGGGCACTGATTCTCTGAGTGCCTTCCCCCACCCATGATTTTATCCAGGCGAGCTCAGGTTATGTTGAACATCAAGGACAGCCTTGAAAAAGAAAGACACACAAAAATAATATCTTGCAGTTCGAAGGGTGGAAGGAGGAAGAGAGAATTAGGCTCTCCCACCAACCTGTCCTGGGGCTGGGAGAGGAATTATGTCCTGGCTATATATATTGAGGGTACAGAGTAATAAGACTGGTTCAACGAGTCTCTCAGGAAAATCATATTCTCCTGGGCACACCAAACAAACTTTAGGTCTTTCTTAAGTAGCAATATCAGAGCCACTTTCATTTTCTGCATTCTGGAAGACTGACTCCCTGGACTAGTGGTGTCCCTTCCCATCATCTTTCACTCAGTTGGAACTGTGAATGGAAAACCACCGTCGGAGCAGTGCTCACCTTCGGTTATGAAGTATAGCTGGATGGAGAAGGCTTCCGAGCTGGAGATAGGCATGTCCTAGAGAAAAGCCTCCACTACATAGCTTTGATGATTGTACCATTTTGTTCTCTAGGATAATTGCTATCTTTTATTTGAAATAGATCCAGTAGAGTGTATATTAATTGCTCCAAAAGCCCTTGCATTCTTGCCATTATTTAAGTCAAAGGCAGCCTGGTGATAGTGACACAGGGCAACTGATGTATTGTCAGGGTGGAGAGAGGGGAGAAAACATTATTAGAAAAACCTGGGTCATGCCTTAGTCTGCTCAGGTTGGTATAACAAATTCCATACAGTGGATGGCTTACACGGCGGAAATTTATTTCTCACAGTTCTGGAGGCTGGCAAATCCAAAATCAAGGCACCAGCAGATTTGGTGTCTGGTGAGATCAGGCATCCTGGCTCCTAGAGGGCCGCCTTCTGTCTGTGTGCTCACATGGCAGAAGGGGTGAGAGAGCTCTCTGGGTTCTCTTCTATCAGGACACTAATTCCATTCATGAGGGTTTCATTCTCACCTCCCTAAAGCCACACCTCCTAATATCATCACATTGGGGGTTAGGATTTCAGCATGTGAATTTTACACAAACAGTTTTATAGCAGGTAGGCTGTGAGTTGCCTTGTTGGACTGTTTTTGGGAGGGAAATGATGCCTTTGGAAGGTCATAGTCAATTACAACAGTGTGAAGATTGTATCATAGAAGCACCTGATGAGGATATAGTTAGAGCGAGAAAGGAAAGGAGGGGCTGCTGCATTTTACTACCTCTCTATTGGTTTTCAATATTTCTAAGTTGGAATACTTGCTAATGAAACAATACCAAAAGAGTTTGGATTTATATGGAAGAACATCAACATATTTAGAAAATGTAGGATGTCTCTTATATAATTGGTGTCTCTTCAGCATCCGTTTAACTTCTATAGTTCCCTAAAACAAACTAGTAATGGAGACTCTAGCTCCAATCTCTTTTTCCCTTTCCCAGACAAATGGTGACAAACATCTTCATTTATAAAATAGAGTGGTTGAATTCAATGATTCCCAAGGTCCTGCTGGCTTTGATCATTGAACCTCTGCTTTTGTGAAACCTGAGGTTTTGTGACTTCTCACTCAGTTTAAATATTGAGTAACATTATAGAGTACTCACTGGTCTTCCAGGTGATTTAAGGACCCTTCTGTTCATTCCAGCTATCATAGAAACTGCCAGGTGCTTAACATCAACTTCATTTTCTTCAAATGGATTGCCAACGCCTTGATGCCAGGATCACAATTGTGATCACAATCACAGTCACAATTGCCTTTTGGAATATCAGGTGATAACTGATATCACAGCCGTGCAGCCAATTCAAGAGAAAGATGACACTTGTAACTTGTTTCAAGAGGGCAGTTCAAGTACAGGCAGGGTGAACTTGGGTATTTTAAAGCTAAGCTTGCTGATGAAGAGCAACTCACAAAGTCTGGTGCCAACCGTTTCTTTGGGCAGGCTACCAATGTCACTCAGATCTCAGCTTAGCAATCATAGATGCTAATTACTCTGAAGTTTATCAGTCTATCTAAAAGCAAAGCAATCATCTGATGAGTTGGAGTATCACTCATATCAAACATCATTAATGTTTCTTTGCGCCTCAAAATAAGTATGTAGCTCAATAGAGGAGAAAGGGACTTACATTAGGAGTCAAAAAACCCAGGTCCTAGGATTTCATAATGTATTTGTTAGACAGTCTCAGGGGAAATCATTGATCTTCCCCGAGCCTTTTTCCACATCTAAATTTAGGAATAATCCCTACACAACACCATTTTATAAAATTGCTAAAAGACCCAGAGAAAATATTAATTCACCTCTAGTTTTATAAGTGAAAAAACGGAGACTCGGAGAATTTTATTCACTTTAATGCCTCCAAGTTTGTGAAATCGGAAATTCAGTGTGTTTTCTATTAGGTCTTATTAGCTCTATTTTGAAACCAAATAAGATAATGTGTGTGAAAGCTATAATATAAAAACTGTAATATATTTTACTATATTGCATAGTATATTGGCAAAGAAGGGCAGTCATGACATCTCTCTTCTCCAAATGAGAAAACTAAGGCACAGGAGGGTTGAAAGCTTATGAAATCAGCTCTCAAGGGCTAGAAGCCTGGTTTTTTTATATACCAATGTCAGTAGTATCTCCATGAGAATATACTGTATGGGAATATTATTTTCAGTAGGGGCTAAATGTGCTTGTCACTAAGTGGCAGTATAGAATAATGGAATAGGCATAAGCTCTGGAGGCTGGCAAGACAGTTCTAAACCAGAACCCATCCCTTACTAGCTACATCACTTTGGATAAATATGAAACCTCCCTGAGTATGAGATTCCTTAGGTAAAAAATGGAGATCTACCTAATCAGAAATAATACTGTGGAATACCTATGGAACATTTATCATATCATAATTACTCTGTAATAGTTTTACTATTACCGTTCCAATGGTTTTAAATTTATTAGCTCCATGTATCACCGGAACAGGATTACTGTGAAAACTTGGAAAAGATTAAATATGGCAAGCACCTGTTTCCTTCTTTCCTCTCAAACACTACAAAGAGTTTCGATATTCATGCTGGTGACAAATCATATGCTGTAATAAATGAATCCCCTTTCCTTCCCTAATTGTGACCTAAATTAGGAAGTGTGAGATGGGAAGGGAAAAGTAATGGGATTGATGGTTTCATATCTATCACAATTTGGAGGTGAATTATTGATTTTTAGTGTTTTTCCAAGCATTAATGACAATAATACTTTGACCTAACATAATCATTTTTAACCAACCTGAAAGAAATACCAATTTCATTGGTTTTTCAATTGATGTTGTTGGTGTTTGTCCACAACTGAGCAAAAATATTTTCTTCCCTCCAAGAATTGTTTTCTGATTGAAGTATGGGCAAACTGCATCCATTACATAGCACATACCATTTGATTCTTGTCATTTTATCTGGTAAAGGAAAAAAAAAAACGCAATGAGGAGGAACTAATTTCACAGGAGATTTTTCTAAGGAAATTATACCCTATAATCAAAATCAAAATTGACTTTCCAATTAGAAAAGGAATTCAGGTCAGAAATGTGAACTAGCAATTTCAAAATATAACTACATATATTGTTTAGAACAAATATTAAAAAACAAACTCTTTTTGCTGCCCTATTTACCAGATCTTTTCAGCAGTTTCTGTAAAATCTTACCTTGTTACCAAAGAGTGATTTGAGATTCAAAAGCAACTGGAGAATAGAGCTATTATTTCTGTGACTTTTCATTAATTCTGAGCCTTATGGTGACTGAACATCTTTCTTTCCAGAAGCTCAGAGACATTGTTTACTGAGCTGCTATGCTAATTTGTACTTTGGAACAAAGCTTGAGCTAGTACCTCCTTCAGAGATGGTGCAAATGAATTGGGTAGAAGCAATAGTATCCAGATCTTGTGGTTTGGAGATTGTCAGAATCTCAACAACAAAATATTTCACAATTACTCTTAAATCTTTATCTTTAGACATAATCTCTCTTCTGAATTCTAAATATATTAGCCATCCATGATATATTCACCTAGAAGTCCCAGAGGCACCTCAAATTCAACTCATCCCACATGTACTCATAATACTCTCCTCCAAATCTGCTACTCCTTTGATATTCTACATCTTGATTAATGATTTACTATCCACCTAGATGTCCAAGCCAGAAATTTGACCATCATTCTTGAATCTTCCCTTTGTTTTGGCATTTATGTCCAGTGCATCTCTCCTGACCATCAATTCTACTGTCAAAATGTCTTTGAATCTGCTCATTCCTCCTCCGACCATTATCCTCATTTTCTCTCTCCTGGATTATTGTCATAGCTTCCTAATGGGTCTGCCTGTCTCCAGGGAAACCGCTTTCCATTCCACCCACGGAACTGCTGCCAGAGTGCACTTTCCGAAGAACAAATCTGATCTTGTCGCTCACAAAATTAAAATCCTCCAGTGGATCCCAGACCCTTCTAGCATGAAAATTCAAACCCCTGAGCGTGGACTGCAAAGACTTTTTAATCTGGCTCCTATGTCTCTCATCTGCAACCCAAGATCATCCTCCCTGAGCGTCTCAGGGTTTGGTTTCATGTCATCCTCTCTAGTGTTTCCGTGGCTTTGCACATGCAGTTCCCATGCCTGGAACAGCTTTCCCCTATCCCACCCCCTCCACACCTACTCGTAGTTCGTGTGGCATCTGCTCTGGGCAGCTCTTCCTATGTTCCTCTGTGTGTATTCTGAATAACGATCTCATATACGTCCTTACAATAATTTTTACTTCATTATATTTTAATTCATTGTTTATGTATTAGTTTCCCCCTTCTTTCTGTGTATTCATTTGTGCATTCTTTGTATTCCCGGCATCTATCAGAGCACTTGGCAGTAAAGCAGGAACTCAGTACATGTTTGCTGAATATGAATGAATCCTGAGGCAGCTGGTTTCAGTCAAAGCGCAGCAACCCCGGGCATACAACTTAATGTCCTTTGAGACTTTGTCCTCATTTGCAGAACCAAGGACGACAAAACCTATCTTCCTGTTCTGCTGTGAGAATTAAATAAGATGGACGTTCTCTGTAAACAGTAAATTAATATATGCCTATAAATACATACATGATCATATAATTATTATGACCTATTACACACTGAACGATATATTTCTAAAAACTGATGTATTGATACACATGACAAATGAAAACACATCACAAAACAGCCAAAGCTTTCCTTTCATTCCCATCTCCTTTGCTTTCTTTCTTCTCACTGTTGATGCATATACCCTTGGTGTTATAACCACCACATCTGGTGTCCCAAAGTTGCTGTCCACTTTCGTATCTGCATGACTTTGCATGCAGAGTGTCCCTTCCCTCTCCTCTCCTGGTGAATTTATCTTCTAAAGTCTGATTCCAGAGTTTGATACTCTTGCAAGCCTTCCCTGTCTCTCCCAGACAGAACTGATCATGCTCTTTTGTCAAACACTTGGCACGCGCTTCTCTTATGGTTTGCACCACTGTAAGTAGTTTTTGTTTGTGTGTTCATCTTTTCCACATTCTATTGTGAGCTCCTTGAAAGGTTATCTCATTCTCCTACGACTGTTAGTACCATTTCCCTGTGATTGCTCCCTGCAAATGAGTCTTGTTCAGATTCCCAAACCAAAGGGCACAATACAAAGAAAATATTTAGGTATCCACAGTCCCTCAGATTGTCCCTCTCTTGCTTGAAGGGATTGTGCTCCAGGAGACACCCTAGGTTCATGAGTTACTCTGAAATTCCCATTGATGACTGTGTGATGTCTGCCTGGGGCTCCAGGGAGTGTTGGAGTTTTCTCCAGGTCACTGTTCTCCCTGGCATTTTGTGTCTTGATTTAATTTAGAGCTATAATGGAGGCAGTGTCCTTGGTTTCCCTCTCAACTCAGTTCTCCATATGAGGCGGGCACTCTCCTCTTCAGTTTACTTTTTCCTGATGCCCTGACGCTTTGCTTAGGGATCACAGCCCTGTGGCTTACCCTGAGCTATCTCATCCGGGACACAAGCCCCTGAATATCCTACCCCTCCCTTCCTCCTTCCTTGTCCTCTATTTTCCTTCCTTCTCTTCCTCCTCTCCCTTTTCTCTTCCTCTTTCCTCTATACTGACAATATTTTTTATTTTTATTTATTTATTTATTTTTAAAGATTTTATTTATTTGTTTGACAGAGAGAGATCACAAGTAGGCAGAGAGGCAAGTAGAGAGAGAGGAGGAAGCAGGCTCCCTACTGATCAGAAAGCCCGACCCGGGGCTCGATCCCAGGACCCTGAGATCATGACCTGAGCCGAAGGTAGAGGATTAATCCACAGAACCACCCAGGCACCCCCCAATATTTTTTAAATGCAACCAATTGTCATCAAAGATTTGCTCGCTGCTAGGCACCATGTGAAACACTGTACATGCATTGTATCATTGTTCCTTACAATAAATCCATGAGGAATTACTATTAGTGTTCCTATTTTAAAGGAAAAGGACACTGAGATGTACAGAGACACCATGACTTGGCAGGCATAGGATTTCAAACAACCTGTGTCTACTTGAGTATAAAGCTCATGCTCTTGACCCCAATGATATTGTATCTCTGAGGCATCTCTGACCACCCCCTTTCTCCTGTCTGCCTCTCAGCCCTTCCTCTGAGTCTCTGTCTCACCACGAATGGCACACAGTTTGCCCACATTGTGACCTAGATTATCATGCCCAGCTGCACGTCAATGATCAACCTTTATTATACAACCTGTCAACTTCCTTACTCTGCCTTTCTTTATGTACCACACCTGGTTACCTTCACCTACTGACATGCAGCAGAGGGAAGGAGGCATATGACTTCTTTATCTTTATGTTCCTAACTTCTACCACAAGTGGACTCCAAACAAATACATTAAACAAATATGCAGATTTTATTAACAATAGTAGAGAAAAGATGAGTAGAAGCAATATCCAAAATTCCTTTGACCACAAATTATTTTAAGCACCATTGATTTTACATAGAAATATTTAACATGTTAATCTAAATGTTCTCAAAGGAGATTGCTCAAAGTTGACTGCTAGCCAATCTGGTTGGTTTGGGTTGAATTAAGGCAACATATTTAAACCTAAATGCAGAAAACTGGGTTCTTTTAAAGCTGGAAAGAGAAATTTAGCCCCATAAAACACTTAATTGTGCTGTCTTCTCAATTTTAACTTTAATATTTTATTATAATTAAAAGCAACCATATTGGTTATAATTTCTCTTTGCAACATTCCTGGAAGATAGAGAAAGATCGGGTAATTGTAAATTTAAATGTAGATAGGTGGCTTGGTTAGGATCTTATAATGAACCCAAGGTACTGCCTCCCTTTTCCTGATTTTGATCACTGGCAAATCCTAATCCAGTTTTTGGTTCTCAAGGAGCTACTTATGAAATTAGACAATAAAGCAAAGCTAATATGAAGTCAGTTATTTAATCTGTGTAATCATGAATCACTATAGCCTGTATGCTGTAGACTAAATGGGTTTTGTTTTGTGTAAAGTCACCTAAGTTGAGAGTTTTCCTCTTTGAACTCTGAGCATGTGATGCGAAAAGGCCCATCCACGTATCTCTACTCCAAAGTGTTATTGCTCTTGCATTTTTGGTCAGTACCATTTGGTGGTTAGTCACATGTAGTAGACAGGATAAGAGCTCCCTGCCCCCAGATGTCCATGATCTAATCCCTTAGAACATATGAGTATGTTATGTTGCATGGCAAAAAAAAAAAAAAAAAAAAAAAATTAGGTTGCAGATCAAATTTAGCTTGCTAATCAAGTGACCTTAAAATAAAGAGATTATTCTGGATTATCCAGGTGGGCTTAATATAATCATAAGCATCGTTAAATGGAAGAGGGAGGCAAAAGAGAAGGTCAGATTGATGCACTGTAAGAAGGTCTTGACCCATCATTGCTGGGTTCAGAAGGGGCAACCATCCAAGGTATGTGGGTGGCCTCTAGAAGATAGAAAAGTCAAAGTAACAGATGATCCACTAGAGTCTTCAGCAGGAACACAGCAGCACGGACATCTTAATTTTAGCATGGTAAGATTCGTGTCAGACTCCTGATCTACAGAACTGTAAGATCACAAATATGTGTTGTTTTAAGCCACCAAGTTTGTGCTAATTTGTTAGGACACCTGTAGAAATATAATGTAACACTCCCATGACGAGGATGTCCTGTCTGCAACCTTGAGAGATGGGAATCCCACACTCTCCTGGAACACTTATGTATCTGACTTTGAATTTTGAGGACACTCTCTCTCCCCACATTGGAGGAGATGTCTACCTTTCTCACATCAGTGCCTTTTACAAGGGAGGGATGAATCCCCCAGAGAAATGCTTGGGCCCCTGGTGATATCCTAATTTTATTTTTTAAACACCTTTCTTCCATCTGGGGCATAGATATTCTGGATTGGACAATGTTGAGTGGGGAATTGGCCATGTGCCATTTCCCTTGTACCTGGAACTACTATTCCCTTTCAAATGTAGGCCAAGCTGAGGGGCCAGGCCCTGCCTGCCAGAGTTAACATGGTACTTTTTCCTTTAAGGGCCTCACAGTCTTTTAGTAAAGTCTGGCTCCTGCTCCCCACCTCCACCCCTTTACCATATATGTCTGCATATATCAAACACTAATGGTGAGGAAGTTCTATGTTCTTGTACATGACATTTTCTGCACTCCAGGAAAATTAGGCATGTAACCAGACCAGTGTTTCTGTGAATCACTACATATTCTGTGACAGGTAAGGAGTTTTCTGAGCATTTAGATCAAAGAAAGAGGTGGATATGTTTAACCTCCATTTGCTGTCCTAATTTGGCTCCAGCATAGCTAATATACACTGTGACATAAAATTAAAAATCAGATGGCTTCTGTCATCAAGGAGCTTGGGTACCTATTAAAGAGACATACATAACACGATCTTTCTGGCAATAGATATTTAGCTGGTGTGCACTGGTACTCCTGCATAGCTGGATCTGTTTTGATTGGCCAAGGCCATATTGGCTTGACTATTTGATCTGCCATGTTGGCTATTATGTGTTTTGGACGTGGGAGAACCGTGGAATTGACCTTAACTCATCTTCAGGGAGAAAATGGAAGCCTATTGGGAGAGAAGAGTCAGAACCTTAAAAAATTAACAAGAACTACTCAACAGTGGAAGAGAATTCCAGAGCATGGGCAAGGTCAAGATCCAAATAATTGTTGACTGTGAATGGAGAGTATTTGGTCCAAAGTGATGAGGGTGCTAAGTATGTACCTGTGGGAGCCACAGGACTATTGATAATTTGTCTTTTCTAAAGTAATTTGGTTATGAATTTCTTAAAAAGATGATCAGCATGACACTTTGCTTCCAACTATTTTGTTGTTGAAACAGGGTTTCTGGTTACATCTTTTTCCTCAAAGTTTGCTCATTTTGGCACACTATGCCTCACCTAGCTTGAAGGATTAATGATTTGTAAAATACTTTTTTTTTTTTAATTTTGCTTTTTAAAATTTTGAACTAATAGTTTGAAAGCACAACCTAAATTTATAACAGTTGAAAGCACAAGCTAAATATCCATCAATAGCAAGAAGTATAATGACTACTTAGGAACATGGTTGGTCCACGTACAAATCCCCTCTGGAAATAGCCACAGTATGGCCTTGAATTTGAACTTAGCATCTCTGAGTTCCTATTTTTGCATTTGTAAAATGGCATTCATAACATATACTTCACAAAATTGTTAAGGATTAAAACAGACAATTGAAACCAAAATTTGCCACAGTACCTAAAGTGCGATAAGTTCACATTCATTAAGAGGTAGTTTCTTTCATCATTTTTTCTTGTTAAAAAAAAACAATGAATTATTACTGCAGAAAACAAAACAATAGGACAAACACAAAGAATACAATGGACAGTTATGCTATTCCAAATTTTTGCTGTGTGGCAATGTAAGACAAAATGAGTTATAAATTAAAAAGTACTAACTGTTCTAAAAATTGACACAAATACTTTAATACACACAAAGTGTAGCAAAACAATGTACAATTAGCCAATGCCTTAAAAACTCCATTTCGTCATCATTTAAATGTTATTTTCACATGGATCGGCCTTCTTTCCACTAAAATGTTTTTAAAATTAGTCTAATTAAATTGCTTCTGGCTAAGTCATATGCCATCAGGGCAAATGTTAACTTTAGTGGCAGGAAGGGATAAGGGCACAAAAGACTTCTCTACCCTGTTAAAGAACTTGACCGTGGACCCTGGAGAACCTTTGAGGAATTTCAAAGGAGAGGTCGAGGAGGGTTTATCCCAGTTTTAGGCTTTGCAAAACTGAGACCTGGAAAAAGGTACCGAAGTATCGAAGTCACCTTAAGAGAGGGGTGGGGGCTGTGAGTTAAACCAAAAGTTTAAGTAAGTTGCTTTGAATCCTTTCTGGACAAGTTTAAGTAGGACATAATAAGTATTAAGCAGTCCAAATGGATCATGTCTCTTTTCTGCCCCATGGGAACTTAGAGGCATTCCTTTTTTGTTGTTGTAAAGTACGTTACACTAATAAACTTGGGAAACCTGTTGCCCACATAAGTATTCTGAAGACGAAGGGGAAAAATAAATTAGCTGTTCCTCTATTTATGAACTAACTGTAAAAGCAAATAGGTAATGCCTCATGGCTGCGGGGAAGCATTTTATCTTGAGTGGCATGCCTGAGAGTTACTGTCCAAAGCAGAGGCTCTCTCTGGCTGGTTCCTGCTACCACTTCTATTGCGTCTGAACCAGGAACTCGGCAGAGTGTTTCAGAATTGCTTAGTGGTCTCGCAAATTTTGCTTCAATTCCATCCCTGAAATATACATATTCTCTTAAAACATCCAGGATCTTTTAAAAAATATGCCTCCCTGATGACATGTCTGATTGACCGACACTTGGACCACAATGGCACAAGAAAATTGTCAGTAATCAGTGCTGTGAATACACACGCCTACCTGATTCATCCACTGGGCTCAGCTTGGTACCAGTGTTTTTGTTTTACATTCATTAAAATTCCTAGCAGGACACAAAATGCTGAACATCACCCAAAACAAAACCAAACAAAACCAACCAACCAAAAAAGAAGAAGAAGAAGAAGAAAAAAAAGCTTAGGCTCTGATACAGCAATGTTGGTTAATGAAGAAAGAAAACAAGCCATTTATACATTGCTTATTCTTCTTTAGTTCATTGTCATTTTTTTTTAATTTGAAGTTTTGTGGCAGTTATAAAACCCCAAACATTTACCTCTTTGCCTCATGAAGATAAACTGAAAGAGAAAAAGAAAACGAAAATTAATGGAAGATGTTCAGTCTTTCGCACTCACTCTGAATGTTCAAATATAGTAGGCTATCCTGTCTTTCATTTCAACCCAGATATTTTGGTCATCAAACCCTCTAAAAATATAATTCTGCTGTTTGCAAGTTTAGGAAGCATATAGGGGTTAAAATAGGTGTTTTGTTTCTGTAAATAAAGCTTCTATCAATCGTATGTTATACAAACATGCAATAAGTTTGGTCCTTATTTTCAAAAAATTCAAATGCAAGTTAATTCCAATTTTAGGAAACACAATCATATATCTTAAGGGAAAACCACAAGCTATTCCAGGATGGAATTTTTTTGATACAAGCTATTGGGTTTTACTTTATTTCTTATTGAATATGTAAGTACCCATCGGTTTTACATTTTCTTGTAGTAGGGAGTAAAGAGAAATTAAATGAAAAGGTAACATGTAGGCATTTTTATTTAAAAGACACTGTGCAAAGCTGGAGAAACAGCCATTTTCAGTAAATGTGGTAGAGACTTCTGTTTGGCTACACAAGGTTTGTTCTCACTCTCTCCTGTGAGAAGACAAAGCCTGATATGGGGGTTTGACATACTGACACTAGAGGCAATACCACACGTTCCAATGTCCCTTGCTAGGTGCGGCCCTGTGACAAGTTCTGGATATATGTATTCAACTTCCAGAACACACCTTCCCTCTTCCTCCTTGTTGCTGCTCGGAGGTGGTTGTGATGGCTGCTTATTCATCTTGAACTGTGATGAGAAGAAAGCATTCTAGCAACAGTGGTGTGGAAAACTGGAAGCGACAAAGCAACAGGTGCTACCGATCTGACCATGGAATCACCATGCCATCCTTAAACCACCGCAATCCAGCCTTTAATGCAAAGAGAAAAGAAGATTCAGCATGTTTACGCTTTCGGTATTTAAGATCTCTATTGTAACCAGACAAATACCAATCCTAATGAGTAAAGAATTGGATGCCTCAAAGTAGAATGTGGGCTATGATAAAACCTAAAAGGTAGATGCGGACGGCTGGGACAGTGGAAGCCAAAAAAACAAAAATAAAAAAAATCTTCTTATGCCGAGGCAATACATTCAATGAAACAATTACTATTGACATCTTAGAAAGCAGAGTGCATGCCGTGGCCATAACATTAGGGGAAATTGTAGGAAAGATTCGCTGTATTATCTTAGGTTTGCTACTTGTTGCTGCTTTAGCAGAGTCTACAAAAGAAAGAAACCGAGGTGTGAACTAATCAATCTGGTAGCCACTTGCATCGTGCAATACAGGTCGACCAGGAGTCTAGCAATCCTAAATTATTAGTAAGTAATACTAACACACATATGCGGTGCCTACAAGGGGCCAGGCACCATTCTAGTGTTTTCTATATTTTACATAACTCACACCTCCAACGACACAATGAAGTCCACAGTATTTTAGACCCATTTTACAGATGAGAATCAAAGAAATTAAATAATTTGCTATTTACACATCTTGTAAGTGAAGAACCTAATTTGAACTAGGTAATCTGAGCTCAAAGTTTATATTCGTAACTGTTGCACTAAACAGTCGGTAGTTTGGACTTTATGGAATTGAAAAAGCAGATTGTTTTGTACCCTAGGCTGAGGCGGTTCTAACTAAAGTCTGCAAATAGGGCAGACTTAGCAGAAGATAAGATGGTGCCTGTGAGTCTTTCCCAAGCACCTGCAGCTCAGCGTTCTCTGCCAGACAATGCGAGCCAGCTCTGTGGCAAAGATCAGATGAGGAGTGTTGTCTCCCACCCCAGTGCTTTGTTTCAAATGGCTTTAAGAGAGCCAGGCTGAAACATGAGAGAAGGGGGTAGGGCAGAGCCCAGGGGCAATAAGTAAAAGACCTGTGTGTTTGGTCTTAAAAACTCGGACTCCACACAATTTCTATCTGTGGCTATGTTAACACATACAAATGACCAGAAGCAAATAAACTGGAAGTCCCTTAGAGTTTTGAAGAAACGATATTACTAGAAACTCAAAATCTTGTTCGATCCCAAAAGCATTTGCTTGGCCTCCAAACAGTACCAACAAGAGACGGACGACAAAAGCTGTGCAGGTCCAAAAAGGACACCCTCTCCAATGTCCACCTCAGACGAGGCGCAGGGGATAGTGAAAAAGGACGTTTCATTCAGGAGAGCTTTCTTATGAGATAATCTAGGAAACTGTCAACTGCCAAGAAGGGAGTCGTCATGAGAACTGGCCAAAAGATGTAGCTCCCAAGATGGTTCTGTTTCCCATTCTTCTGTGGCATCAAGCTGCCTGCAATCTTTCCGACTGGTACTGTTCTTCCTTACCGATAAATCTGGCTTTCTCCCACCCCCCAGGTGTCTCCTTCATAGAAGAAGGGTAATATAAGTATCTTAATTGTAATCTTTCATTAAAAAAATACGGAGGCAATTGTGAAGCCTCTGCTAAACACATCTCCTCCATGCCATGGCATGATCCTCTGTTTAAGGCTCTAACTTTCTCTTCCTCTACGAATGACATTTTACAATGATACCACTTTGGTAAAATAATGGTGACGCCCCACCGGGTAGAAGATTTCAGTATGGGTTGAGGGTAATGTTAGATAAAGTTCTATGCAGATCTGGAACCACTTTAATCTCTTCCACTTTCACATGTCAAAATTAGAATGAAGTTCCAGAATAAACAGTAAAGCAACTTCTAGATAACTCAATAAAAGAAGAAAATATGGCATATTTCCAGTAATTCCAGATTGTGTAGGAGGGCAAAATATAATCAGTGGAGAGGAGATTGATTTGTACATCAGAAACGCTTTTATATAGTTCTGAGCTCTGGTTGAACTTGTTATCTCTGGACTCCATGGCATGACTTTATATCAGGATAATGTGTTTATTTATTCAATTTGTATAATGTGCCCAGAGTCTCAAGAGGTAAATGGAAGCATTATCAGTGTAAATGAGGAGTTGGCCCTAAGCTGTGATGCTCTAGGGACAGATATCCAATCCAGATGTAGGTTTGTTGGAAGGAAAGTAGAGTGGGTGTCGGTGTCGGTTATCTCTGATGGCAGAGGAATATAATATTAAGGATTGCCTAATAAACAACTGTTTTCCCTGACGAAGAGAATTTCAGGTTCTCTTCTTGACATCTAGTCTCCAGTGAGAGATAAGGACACCAAACGATCTGGAGAAAACAAACAAACAGATTGGCCACTGGAAGGGGGAAAAGAGCAACTTGCACCCAGAGGGGACAATGTAGTAGATGTCCTACAGGAACAAAGCCTTCCTCTGGCTCAGGGTTGGTATACAAACATTGGATTGTTGCCGGGGCTGGCAGCAGATGGTGGTGAGTCCTCTGCCAACATGTGTCCTTTTCCTTTGATAATGGTGTCCAGGATTCTTGATGAATAGTTGGGTAAATTTTCTAGGTTTCTGGGTGGAGACTCAAATCAATAGAACTGTGACACCCTTGAAAGATAATACTGGCTTTAGTTAACAGAAGTGCCTGTGATAGGGTGTTACATAATCGTGCATGTCTTTTCTTTTTTTTTGAGACCAGCCAGATCAAATACCCCCAAACTATACTTCTTACACCAGATAATTTTTTTTGAAAACTAAAGTCTCCTTAAGATTATACCAGTTTAACATTTGAAATGGGTTTGAACCACTATATAATTTATACTAAGTTAGCCTTGCATTTAAACCCATCAAACTGTCTTCAGTTATGTCACTGGTCCTGATACATACACAGAGTAGAATTCTGAAACACTTTTGGTGATAGAAGGGGTGGGAATTACAGTATCAAATGCTGATATCATGTTGAAAGTTTAGTGATAACCCGTTCTAATTCAATGCAACAAAACAGAAAGCATTGCTCTTAATTGAATTGTTTGAGATAGACTTATATAAGTATATTTACAATTTATCTGGGTAATTCAGAACAGAACTTCTACTTGCAGCATAAACTAACCCCAGACCACAGTGTGTGATGTGCAAATTTTACACTTAAAAAACAAAACAAAACCCTCAAATGTATTCCATTGTTCAATCTCCCTTACCTGGTTAGTCAGTTTGGGCTACCTCTCTTTTCCAAGATTGTATCTATGTTCCAGGGGCATCAGAGAAGTACCTGAGTACAGGTGCCTCTGTTAAGCTATCCATCATCATCTCACTTGGCCTTCAGTCATTGGCCCCCACGGGATAGGGGTCATCATTTCTTTATAGTCCCATCTGCTATAAACATGCAGTCATCCCCTCTCTTCCTGAGGCCCCAACCTGGGAGGCAAAGAATGAAGGTGGAAGGACAGCATTTCTCTCTGGGATTCCCAGGCTACCTCTGTTCCACTTGCTTCCTCCCATCCATCCTATCTCCCTTCCTGCCCAAATGAATTATTTTCTAGACTGTAGCAGGGGAGAGATCAGCTGTCTTACAATTTTTCCTCCCGTTTATTTTGTCCTTATACAGAGTTGTCGCTATTGCTCAAACGCTAGGTTTCTTAACTTTGGCCCCATCGGCATTTGGGACTGGATAGTCTATCTTTGCGGGGGCTGTCCTGCTCGCCGTAGGATGTTTCGCGGCATCCCTGGTCTCTACTCACCAGAGTCAGTAGCATTTCCAGTTGTGAAAATTGAAAATTGTCTCCAGACCCTGCCCAATGGCCCTGGTGCCTTTGCCCTTGGTGGAGAACTATTTCTTTAAGGGTATGTGCTTCTGGAAACCAAAGCTGTTAAGATTTCCCTGGAGACAATAAACAGTGTACGGGAGAGTTTGTAGAAAAGGGGGCCAAAGGAGATACGAGAAAGGGGGAATTTATCATTTATTTATATACCCTCTATTTGACATTCAGGAAAGGGAGATAGAAATGTTAGGATAGCTACACACACACTTGCACACTCAACAGAGACCTAAATGTTAGAAGGGTTTGGGCTTTGTATTTTTTATGTAGTAATTGTTTTGTCCTTAACACTGCTGTAGCTTTCCTAAGAAAATATTTACCTCAATATAAGTAAATTGATGCAAATAAAATAGATTTCAGAAGCCTGAACATTAAAGCTGTGCATAATTGTTTAAAATTGCGTTTTTCTAAAATATATGAATTTCTTCTAATATAAATTAGTCAAAAAGGGTATTATATAGAATATAACGATGGCATCTTCTTAAACAGGGAAAACCCCCCACGAAACATAGGCATGTACACATAGCATTAACTATGCCACACTTCTTTAGGAAGAATAGCAAAAGTACTAAATTGCTAAAAAAAAAATCAATTTCTGAGATATTTGGAGTTTCTGAACTTAAAGGAAAGGAAGTCATGTATTCCCCCTGACTGATCTATGATGGGCCAAATAGAAATGTCGAAGGCTGTTGACAGAACAAGAAGAATGGGCATACGTTTATGGCCTTTGTCAACAGCCCCAGAGATCAGTGGCCCCATTGGCCAAAACCAAGTATTTCCTCCAAAGGATGAATCTTGAACAAAGAGGTTTCCAGATGCAGTTTATATCCAGGTGTTGTTTTGGCCTTTTTGACACCCTCCAGTCACCTCTCCCCAGGCAGGGAAATTTGAAAACTTAATGATCAACAAGCTTGCTTTCTTCCAGGTAATCTTTGGTCAGCTATGGTCTAATAAATGTATTCATTCTAGTGGCCAGTGAAGAATTTGGAAAACGATGGAGCATTTAGGATTTTTACCACTAAACACTTACACCCTTTTCCACTTGTGCAGAGAAAGAACTTAAACCATTTAATGTTGAGCATATTTCTTCCTTTTGTGGGTGACAGTCTAAATCTACCACCTCTTTGATGTTGTGCTTATGCTAAGAAAGATTTCAGTGCAGTGACCTTTACTTATCCTAATGTGACAATTGTTTTACTTTGAAATGATTTTTCTCAAACACGGTACTGATATCTGAGCTTCAAAGATGAAAATTTAAAACTCTGAGTTATTCTGTATGTAGCACTTGGTTCTCTAACACCAACTAAATTGTTTTATGTTTTCAGGTTTTGTTTTATTCTCGAAAACTTATACTCTCATTTTCTCATGAATAAATATGAATATCAGAATTGAAAGTTAACTGAATTAAATGTCAGCAGGAAATGCATACAAGAAAAATGTATTTCACTAACAAACATGAAAAAATATTTAATTCATTTGTAAACAATGAAATGCAAATTAAAACTAAAACAAGATATAATTTTTTTACTTATTGAATTGGCAGTGATTAAAGAAAATCTTAATACTGGAAAATGGGAGAGAGAAATGTAACAGCCTCTTTGGAAAATAATTTGACAATATGTAGAAAGGGTCTTTTAAATTTCTAAGCCTGAGACAAATAAATCTGGGAATTTATCCAAAGAAAATTATATCAAATACAGAGAAAGTTTTATGTACAACAGTACTCATGTTAGTACTATTTAGAATAGAGCAAGAAAGGGGAATCAGTGTTTGACAATAAAGGAAATTTAAGTAAAGCGTGCTACATCTCCCCTATGAATATGTATGTATACATTAAATATGCTAATAAGTTATTTGTAATAATATTATAACACTCATGATATAATATGTGCAAAATGATGCACTTCAAAAATTATGTCAATTATGTATCAAAATTATATAAAAGTGATGCTTGGAAAAAAGATTAAAATATAGAATAATATTAATACTTGTATTTATACAGTGAGACTGTGGATAAATATTTTTAAATTTTAGTCAAATTTTCCAAAAATTTTATATTAGTCTTTTATATTTGGAATAAAAAATTTTACTTTAAAAATAGATATACATTTTAAAATGGCTACTCTGCAATTCTAATCTTCACATGTATAGTTCTTGAAGTACTCTTTTTTTTTTTCAAATAGAAAGCATCAGAGTTATAACATAAAAAAATGACTATAACTTATATCCTAGTCACCATTTTTTCACTTAGCCCAGCTTCAGCCACCTTTGGTAAAATTGAGCATCCTTTTTAAAATCATGATAAATTTATGTCTCATGGCTTTTCCAATTCTTATATATTATTGGTCAACTTAATTTCCAGGACTTCATATATCCAATTTTCTCTGTTAGTTCACAATGGTATTTTCTAAAACTTGTATCAGTGAAGTAATTTTCAGTTACGGCTCGTCTTTCTTTCCTTATTTGTTTCCTAGAATGTGATCTACATTCTAGCTTGAATTTTAGGAAACTCTCATTCCTCTGGTAAACAAAAAAGAATTGTCACACCTGTGGGTTTTCCTTCTCTGCTCTTCTAGGGTTAGAAGTGTAACTGGGTGTTGGGCAAGAGGGACACAGGCCTGGGGTTATACCTGCTGCCTCTAGCCACCAATCCTCTCAGGATTCTTGGGCTATGAAGCAATTTCTAGGTCTTATGATGTTCATGAGAGGTGGGGGGGGAGGGGTGTCAGGGGAAAAGTAGAAAATACCAAAAAATAGTTTAACTTCAAAAATCTTGCTTAGTACTTAAGTGGTTTTCAACGTGTGATCCTGAACTAACAGCATTTCTGACTTGTTAGGAACGCAAATTCTCTGGCCTCTTAACTGTCCTAGGGAATCAGAGGCTGTGCTTCTGTTCTAGCCTTCCAGGTGACTCGGATGCACCTGACACTTTGAGAACACTGGTTAAGACGAGACCTAAAGAAAACAACAAAGTAATTTCCAATTTTGTACAGTACCTTTCGAGTAAGGGTGAGGCTAGCCAAGGCACTCTGGAAATAATTATTCTTACTGTGTAAAGCCTCACTGGTTTTTCTCTTTGGCCTCGTAAGTATTAACAATCCCATTGGGAACTGTCCTTCCCTTCCTCTCTGTGCTGAAGCTGGTCTTTTGTTGTCGCATTCAGCGGCTACGGCATTGGGATGTGCCAAGGCAGCAGAAGTCCTTGGATTTCTTCTCCATATGACCTGCTTCGGACAGTAGTCATGACAGTAACTGTGTGCTAGATTTCCTACATATGCTACTGCATATGTCAAACATGCCAACGTGTTAAAAACCAGCTTGGGATGTTCCTTTGAACATCTACAACAGGTACGTGGCTTCCACATTTACTCCCACAAATAAAAACGATACAAGAAAATTGTCCCCTTCCCCGTAAGTCTGCTTCGCCAAAGTATTTGCCATTTAGAATATAAATCTCTTTAGATCGATTTGCTGGCTGTTTGCAACTGTATCAGTGTTCTTTGATCAGCATTCTGAGAGTGTCCAGAGAAAGAGGATATCGTTATTACTCTGGATCTAAAAAATAGCACATCTTCTGGCCACTCTAAGTCTTTATTTCCATATTTATGTTCCAGAATTCCAATTCTAAACTTAAACTCTTTCATGCATGGACACTGTTCCCACGGCTCCCATTTCTTATTGTCTTCTAGTAGTTTTTGCAGGGCATTTTCTTATCTTTACCTATTTTCTGACTCTGGCAGCCAGGAGACAAGGCACGTGTTTTAATTGATCTGTCCAATTTCCCAGACCTGATCTCTCTCCCATACCCCAGCCCTGTATTTTCAACTCCTTTCTTGTGTCATTCAACCATCTAGTATGTTCTCTAATTCTAGAACCGTGTTTCTCCAACTTGGCTGTGCATCACAGTCATCTGGTAAACTTTTTAAAGCACAGATTTCTAGGCCCACTGCCAGGCATTCTGACTCAGTGGATTCTGCAAAGGACTGCAGAACTGTCATTTCTAACATGTTCGCTAGTGATGCTAATGCTGCAGGTCTGAAAACTACACTTTGAGATCCTTCATTTGCTCAACTGTTTTGTGATTTACCTTGAATTTTTACGTGAGACAGTTACTATTGATGTCTCAGCCCTGCAACAGCCAGTTCTCCTTTCTTCTTAGTAATAGATCCTAATTGTATCTAGGGACTCACCAGAGACTCTCGGTTCAGGAAGGCCTGCCTTCAGTTGCAATGCCAGGATAAGAATTTTAATGAGTTGAGGATAATTAAGTTAATAAATTGAAATTCAGAATAATTTCATCTCCCCCCTACCTCCAGCCCTGCCCTGAGAATGACTTAGTCTGAGACATGGATGAAGTCAGCTGGGGGTGGGGGAGCTTCTGAGACAAGTTTCTTATCTCTCAAAGAGATACATCTGGAAGAGATAAATCCTTTTTCTGGCTCTGGACTGATAGGGTTTATTGTAAGAGTGCTACATTCTGCTCATGGCCATCAAGAGAGCTTGCCAAATGTTGAGGACAGCAGGGTGGGAAAAAAGGAAATAACAGGCTCCTCAAATGATGAATGGACAGTTAACCAGCCTGGAGCCGCGCAGCCTCAAGACTTCTTATGTAGGATTTCTGTTTCTTCCAGCTCTAAGTAAACTAATGGATATGATGTATCTATCTACCATCCATTTATTTATCTTCAACTTGTTTGTATAATTAGATTATATTCAATACTCTTATTTCCGCTCAGATCATATAAATCTTTCACCTTTCATTATAATTAGATTATATGTGCTTAATAAATACGTGATAATCAGAAAAGATAGTGACATCACTGTTAGAAAATAGGTATGTTACTTGGCTTAGCTTACCGTCCATCAACATCATATCAAGAATTCATCACATTTCCTTTGTTATACAGAGATTTGGGAGGGATAGAATATAGGAAAGTTAAGTCTGATGAGATGTGTATGACAGGATAAAAATTTCAGACTACTCAAGAGGGCAGGCCCAAAAAGGGCACCAGAATGGGACCCCTCAGCATCCGTGCCAAAGCAAGAAGGAACAGGAGCCTCTGCTTTCAAATGTCCTTCCTGGTGTCCCTTCTGCCCGCTGATACCTCAGTAATGTCTTCTTCACTGTGCGTTCACTGTAATTAAAGCAAAAGAAAACCTGATCTTGACATTCTTACTGAACCTATAAAGACTCTCCATTTTTCTTTTTTCTTTTTTAAATTGTATGGTGGCAAGAACACTTACCGTGAGATCTACCCTCTTAGGAGATTTGCTAAGTGTACAATACAGTACTCTTATCTACAGATCTGCCTTGACTTACGATGAGGTTACAGCCAATAAACCCATTGTAAGCTTAAAATATTGTAAATTGAAAAGGAATTTAATATACCTAATCGCCCAAACATCACAGCTTAGCCTCACCTGCCTTCAACATGCTCAAAACATTGACTTTTGTTTACAGTTGGGCAAAATTGTCTAACTCAAAGACTATTTTATAATACAGTATTTGGTGTCTCCAGTGCTTTCTTGAACACTGAAAGTGAAAAGCAGCATAGCTGTGTGGGTACAGAAAGTTTGTCAGTGTATCGGCTGTTTACCCTCATGATCGCCTAGCTGACTGGGAGCTTTGGCTTGCTGCCACTGCCCAGCATCATGAAAGGATCATTCCACATATCGCTAGCCTGGGAAAAGACCCAAATTTAAAGAATGTGTATCACTTTCACACCATCATGAAGTCAAAAAACCGTAAGTGGAACCATCCTAAGTTGGGGACCATCCATATAGATACTCTGTTGTACAGCGGATGTCTAGAATTTATTTGCCTTGCATAACTGAAACTTGATACCCATTAAATGAAAACTTCCATTTCCTCCTGCCCCTACCCCCTGGCACCCACCATTCTCTTCTCTACTCTTGGTTGGTTCCCCATATAAGTGGAATCACGTGGTATTTGTCCTTCTGTGACTGGTTTATTTCAGTTAGCCTAATGTCATCAGGGTTCGTCCACGTTGCCACATATTGCAGGACCCCCTCCTTTTATAAGGCTGAATAATATTCCATCCTACATGTAGACTGCATTTTCTTCGTCCATCCATCCATTGAAGAACAGTTAGGTTGTTTCCACACCTTGACTGTTATGAATAGAGCTGCAGTGAGTGTGAGGGGGCTAATATCTCTTCAAGATTCTGATTTCAATTCTTTTGAATAAATACCCAGAAGTGGGATTGCTGGGTCATGGGTAGTTTTATTTATATTTTTGAGACACCCCCATAATTGTTTCCATAGCGACCGCATGACTTTACAGTCCTATCAAGAGTGCGCAAGCATTCCCATTTCTCCACATCATTGCCAACACTGGTTATCTGTTGTTTTTTCCATAATAGCCATGGTAACAAGTGTGAAGTGATATCTCTTGAAGTGGCTTTGATTTGCATTTCCCTGATAATTAGTGGCACTGAGTATCTTTTTATATAGCTATTGGCTATTTGTATGTTTTCTTTGGAGAAACATCTATTTAAAGTCTTTTAAAATTGAATTATTAGTTTTCTTACTATTGAGTTATAGGAGTTCCTTATATATTTTGGAAATTAACCCCTTATCAGATATATGGTTTGCAATATTTGCTCTGCTCTGTTTATTTGTAAAGGCTTCCCATTTTTCTGAAGATAAACATTCCAGATCCTTCCCTTGGCCCCCATGGCCCTGTTTGAGCGGGTTCCCACCTACCTCTCAGCCTTCTCTAGCTACCGTTACCCCACACCTTCTTGTTTTTCTTGTTATTGTTATTCTAGCCCAAAAGGCCTGCTTTCAATTCTAAATTCCTGCCCTGTGCTTCCTGCCTCATAAAGCATTTCTGCTTCCTAGAAAGTATCTCCAACATCTTTGCCACTTCACCCTTTCCCTTTCATCTTTCCTAATTCAACTGAAGTGCCATTCCCAGACAGAACCCTTTTTTTGAGACTAGACTAAATCTTCTTCTATTCTTGCATATTCTTTTAATACCATAATTCTCTTTTGTGGTACTTATCAGAATTTTAATTGTATAATTAAATGTGCAACTAATTATTTAGTGTCTGTCTCCTAAATTACCATGTGAGCCCTTGAAGGCAAGAGCATTATCTGTTTACTACCATATCCCTAGCACCAGACACTAAACATGAGTTGAACAATCTCTTTTTCCTTTGGGCAACTTCTCTAATGACTGTATTTTTACTCACTCTTCCTTCACCAAACACTCAGTAAATAATGGTCAGCCTGATTTTGCACGTGGTCTTTCACACCACTCCACTCCAATGGATAAAATGGGCATTATTTTTTCTGCTTCACAGATTAGGAAATTAGCCCCAAAGAAGTTAAGTCACCTACCCATGCTTGTTACATCTATGTTGGCGTTTAAAGTTAAAGAGGCTGACTCGTACTCCCTGGCTTCTCCTCAGACTAGTCACCTCCAGGACATTACTCAGCCCACACTGAAAGAGTACACTCATGCTTAAGTAGACTACAGCTTTTTCTTTCTCTGCACCAAAATTCTACGCAGCTTCCTCTTGTCTGAGTCATTCATGGAAAGCACATTCATGGAGAACGTACTGTGTGAAATATATCAGCCCACCCAGGAATGTCCTTTCATCACTCCAGGCATAAAAGGTCCATGGAATGTTCTAGGAATATCTTTGAAAGGGAAGTGAGAATTCAAGGCAGAGCATTTCTGCCAGCCCTTACCCTACCCCTCCCCAACCCCCTGCCCCACTTGCCTCTGGACTACCTGTGCACTTAAGTATAAGGACCCGGGAAATCTTGACAGTGAGTATAAGATTTTCAGTTCCTTCTGGAAGAGAATAATTCAAGAGATACATTAATGCACTCACAGGAATTAGGATCCCAGCCTTGGCCTTGAACCTCTGAAAGTAGACTGGGGCAACCCAAAGGTCTGTAGAAAGAACTTGTAGAGTCATCAGAGGGTATTTGTCTAAGAGATAAGTGGCTTTGGAGAAGTTCCTAAAGGGCTCTGGGCTTGTCTTCTCCTCTTCCTCCCCTCTTGACACTCCACTGACAGTAGCTCAGGGGTGAGATCATCAACACGGGGCACTGTTGGCTGCTTAAAAGTTACATGCTGCTGTTTTCATACGAGCAGGTGGTTTAGCCCTGATTGAGGAGGTATAAAGGCAGGGAAAAGGCAAGGTTCCAATTGAAGAAGGATAAAGACCCTGTTTGGGCTGTTGGAGTGTTTGGTAAATGTGTATTAAAATTTTGCCATCAAAGCTATTCGCCTCTCTTTATCAATAAATAATTGTTGCTGAAATCTGCTGAGTCCACTTTGTCATAGGAGCAGTGAGGAATTTCAAAAGAATGGTGAGGGAATAAGAAGACTGAGTGGAAAAAACAAAGGCCTTAGAGTCAGAAGAATGGATATGGTTTTAGGTCTTCAGCTCACTGGATCAACTTCCTTTGGGCCTATATTTTATTCATAAAGCATTAATAGTCTTATGCACTTCATAAGGCTATTGTAAAAACCGTGAAAGACAAATATGTCAAAAAAAAAAGTAGCTTAAAAAAAAGTAGCTTAGCATTTAGTTACCTCTTTTCATTTAACAAATATATTTCAGGATCTATAATATACATTAATAAACTAACCAGACAAAATTCAAATCTTTATGGTAGACTCCTACTTATTCTTCAAAGTTCTGATCAACTCTTATGTCTTCTGGCTATGTTATTCCCTTAAATAAATATTTCCTTAATTAAATCTCCAACGCCCTTACTACATTGTTATTTTATGTATTTGTTAACATTCCACCCTAAACTGTGAGTTCCTCAAAACAGATATCATGCCTTATTCACCTTTCTGTCCCACACAGTCTGTTAGAGGTCCTTTAGCAGAAACATGATATGATCAAACTATAATCCAGCCAAAAAAAAAAAGTTTGTATAACTGGAATATTTCTTCCATAATTAATGCCTTGAGACACATTTAGTAGGAAATTCCCTGGAGGTAGAGTCTTGCCATCTTGGGCGTTGTCCTTCTGCGTATCTATGGACATAGAGTAACCAGAACACAGCTGCATGCCTATTCAGAAACTAGGTGGGTAATGAAAATGATTATATACCCAAAGTGTTGTTGAACAATGTTTTTCTCAAAAGAGGTCAATATAGGCTCATTTAAAAATGTGAACTTTATTGTTTTTTTCCATTAGTTTCTCTTTTTAGTTTTTACTTGCAATAAGAAAATTTTCTTGAGCAAAAAAAGTGATAAAAAGCAATTTGAGTATGGTTTGTCTTTAATGCCAGGCTTACTCCTTACAGATAAATATTTATAGGAGGGAAATATGACCTAAACAATTTTAATCCAAATGACAAAGGATATATTTTATTACAAAAAAATTCATTTACTTTTGTACTATTAAAGTATTTGCAGGGACTCAAAGATCAATGAAGTTTCCAAAATCAACGAACATTTCTTTTTTTTTTTTTTCAACCAACATTTCAATAGTGATAATTTACTGAACTCTTTTGGCATAGACCCAACTTTTGCCAAGTTAGGTAGAAATTCTTACCTTACTTGATGTGAAGAATCTGAGTTCTCCCAATATCGTATCAGATGTTTGTAGTTTGAGTTGTGTGAGTGTTCCTGGAAATTTCCAAGTCTAGTATTTTTAAGAGAATCCTTTAAAATGTAAGAGGGAACTTAGAAATACACTTACCAATAAATTCTTTACCATATGAGCAAGCTCTATGTCACAGGTTTTATAGGATCAATATTACTTGTGTCAGATTTTTTTTTCTTAATATTATAAACAAGGTTACAAGATGCTGTTCTCAAGTACCATATGTCTTCCTTTCAATTGTTAAGAACCATTTCTAAAGATCTAACACAAGAGCAGATGAGCCACACTGACTGGATTTGGGGATAATTGGATTTTCTTTTCTCTTCACAAAAATTATGCATGCCTGGAAAGAACGGCAAGAATGAGCTTCAACCGATGCCTACTAATTACCATCAGCTAGTGCTTGGCTTTTGAAATCTGATTTAAGAAAAAAAATGAAATGAAACCACAGGCTTGGCTGATGGAAAACTGTATAATATTTAAGCAATGATGGGGGAAGCCCAATCTTAAGCAGGCTAGACTTTGGACCAAACCCAACTGATGTTTCTCATCCTTGTTTATTTTGTTACTTGACATGATTCAACTCATTAAGGATTTCAAAGGTCCAAGGGAAAGTACTTCTACTTTGCCAAGGCATCCTTAGTTGGAATTCCATTATCTCCCATGATCCGAAACAGGGATTTCCTCCTACTCAGTTCTGAGTAATTATGTGTAAGCAAAGCCTTGGTGTTCTCGCAGAGTGACTGTACTGAGTTGATGGTTCATCATGAATCATTAATGCGACAGGCATCTTCAATGAGAGGGTAAGGAGGGATAACATTGATTTGCAGTGTTTAGATGAAGTATGGCTTTCTCATTCATTTCATTTGCTTCATCAGAGTTGGTGTAAACCATACCCTCTCCTAAAATGATTACAGGAAAAGATGAGACAACAAGCATATTTCATCAGCCTTTCCTGCTCTATAGAGTCTAACTCAGATTATGCCTTAGGAAATAGTGCTTCCTCCTTTCAGAAAGTGGGAATTAGTGTTTTTGCTCTATATTCTCTTCCTTTACTCCCTCCACTCCTCCTCCCCCAACCAGTGAAACAAAATAATCTTAAACTAGGAGGTGGTATTTTTTTTCATTCTGCATTTTATGTTTCAAAAATTTAAAGCATTCTTCTTTTGAGGGGGTGGGGGCGGGAAGCAGGCAATAGATTCCTCTGAGACCATTATAAATGTGCCTTCTCCCACGATAATTCAACTAAGCACATATTCACAACTAACGTACAACTTTAGGACAGTTGCAGTCTGACGTCACCTATGGATCCCCCCTCATACCTTTTCCTTCCCTTCCAGGTCCAAAGATTGCAGGTCAAATCCCTACTCTAAAAGTCTCTATAATATATCCTATCAACACTTAAGGCAATGGAACCTGAGACCATTTTTTTCTCTTAATTTTTTAGAAAACATATTCTGCCCAAGCAGGTAACGATGTTCTCAAGAGAACAACTCAAAGGAGAACCTGGTGGGGTTCAGGATTCTGGGCCATCCTGGTTCTTAAGTGACTCTCTTAAGCTCTTTAAGAGCTTCACTGAAAAAAAAAATAACAGTGCATCATAGAGACTACCCTGGCAAGTCTCCAGGGTTTTCCCATTGTTTTGTATAATAGCTTTATCAAGATGCCATCCCACTTATGCATTTAAAGTCCTCGGTGCTATTCACAGAGCTGTGCAACCATCACCACAATTTTCACAAATTTTCATCACCCCAAGAAGAAACCTGTACTCTTTAGCAGTCACTTCCTCTTTCCCCCTCCACCCCTCCCCAGCCCTAGGCAATCACCAGTCTACTTTTTTGTCTTTGTGGACTTGCCCACTCCTCAAATGAAAACCTCAGATGGAGTTTGCCCACTGTGCTACTCTTATATAGGACTGTTGTTCCAGATGAAGTGTCCCTAACACTACTCACTTGAATTAAACAGCTCATCACCTGAGTGTCTAGTGGGAATAAAGCATTATGTTAGGCCTACAAAAGTCTGATAGGTGAGCTTAAAAAAAAAAAAAACAAGATATATTTATTTTTAGAGAGAGAGAACTCATGAGTGGGGGAGGGGCAGAGGGAGAGGGAGAGAGAGAATCTCAAGCAGACGCCCCGCTGAGTGTGGAGCCCAACACAGGGCTGGATCCCAAGACCCTGAGATCCTGACCTGAGTTGAATGCCTAACTAACTGAGCCACCCAGGCACCCCAATATGTGAGTTTTCAACCTAGTTGTGGGAATTATTCTAAAAAGAAGTGATAAATACTATGAGAGCAGTACACAGCGGTATGGCATTCCAAAGTGTCCCCCCAACCTTGCTTTCCAAAGCTGGCAGAACTATCTTCACCTCTAAAAGCCAATGCTCACCAGGAGTCACCCTAGATGTGGGTTCCCATTTATGATCAACATCCTGAACCATTTGCTGGAATCCCAAATGGTGTCTAATTCCCTCAGATTCTGATCCCTTCTCGGGATCTTTGGGACTCCAAATTCTTTTCTGTTTCTCCTTCACAGTATTCTTTTGGATCTTGTGACGGAGATGGGAGAGTTGCTTCCTGCTTCCTTCATTGCTCTCTGGTCATGCTATCTTCTTTTTGTTCCATTATCATGTCAAATTTCTTCTCAGCTGGTTGCCTTTGCATAGCTATTCTGCTTATTTACTCTTTTTGATTCCTATGATTTCCTAAATTTTAACCAATCATTTTTCAAGTGTAGGCTTAAAATGGCATTTCCTAGTCACACTAGGCCAGACTAGTCCCAGGTGCAGCCTTTAGGAAAACCTTATACTCATTAACTCTGTCCTTGGTCTTCTCTACCAATGATGGTAGCCAGGCCCATCGACCTAGAGACTACCTGTAGGTTGATGACTCACCAGACTGGAACTCTGTCCCTTGTTTCACCCCGGAGTACTTATGGTGACATCTCAAATTTAAGACAATTATTGGTTCTGTCTTTCTCCTATCCCTCCAAAGCTGTTTGTTTCATTTTAGAAAATGGTTTTACCATGTTTCTAATGCTCAAGCTAAAATCATGGATACTTACTTTTCCACCGTACCCCCATGTTAAAGTATAAGTAAGATTTTTAAAAACATACCTAGGACTCATTTAACTCATTTTGTATACTCAAAAGTCATACCTGAGATCCATTAGAGTGTTTGTTTTATTCATTTATCACTATCTGACATCATTTTATTTATTAGTTTTCTAGCTTTTGATCATGTTTCCTCACTAGACCATCAACTCCTTGAAATAATAGATCTTGTTTTCTTTTCACTATTTTTACCCTAGTGCTCAGAACAGGACTGTAGCTTAGCAAATATTTGTTAAATGAATAAATGAAAAAAAATGAGAATTTGTGGGAGTAGGCTGAACTGAAGAGGAGAAGCATAGCAATGGGAAAAGTAATAGCACATCTTTGGAAAAAAATCTTGGTGAGGAAAAAAACAAGAAAAGGTAAAAATGAAATGAGATTCTAGAGGATAAGTTTTAACAGGCTCGGGATATATACCCCTTTGTGAATTTTACGGTATTAATTGACGCATAAATACAGGATATTCCCCGGATACTCTGAATCTCATCTAAGATCTTCCAGAAGGGAACATGGGTATCAGAGTAAGAATTTCTAGAGGTTGATTTCATTCTGATGGTCAGCTTCCATCTAACATTGCCACTTTTTTGACACTTCGACCCTTACATCAAATTCCCCTTTGAGATGGGCAGAAGTGAGAGTATCCGGTTGGTGCTACATTGGGCTCCCAGAATTTTCAGTTAGGCAAAGCTGCTCAGGACAAAATGCAAAGCGAAAGAATTGCCCCAAGAATCTCTTTCCTGCAGTGGAGTTACTCCAGATTTAGCCAGCTTCTCTAGGTCTCTCCTTAATCTTAACTGAAGTATTATTAAAATTTCTCAAGATCCACACTGTGCTCATAGCTTCTAGAAAGAAGTAAATTGCCGTCAAACCTTGCATGGATGCAGGGACTTGAAAATGGATGATTGGCCAAATATAATTTTTCCACTGAATGAGCCCAAAGGATAAGGAAATGTGTGTCTCCAGAGCAACTTCTCTTGTGCACCTTAAATATACAGCCTGTTGAAGCCATTGGAGGCCACAGAACCTCCTACCTGCTAGATTACACTGGAATAATGTGACATTTTACTAACACTCCCTAGAAAACTTTACTTGACTGTACTGCCTCGCTTTCATGGGACGGTGTCCAGGATAAGCAGGGAAACATTTTCCCCCCTATTTTATCTGAGTTTGCTCAAGGAACTGAAATCACCATGTCCTGAGCCACATGCCATGTGCAAGGCCTCCAACAAGCACACAGAAAACTCTGAGGAATCGTTATTCAGTGACTCTTGCCTTCTGCAAGCCTGTGGAATTCAGGTGCCCACAGGAAGGAGTGGAGAGGTTTTTCCAGCCTGACCATATCAGCCGTCTCACCGCAAGAACCTTCTGTTTTGGCTGAAGTCCTTCTATCAGACTCAGGCTGTGTATGGCCAAATGTGAGCTTAACGGGTCTGGTTTACATTTTATAGGTGTTTCCTTCACAGGCTCCTGTCCTTATACCCGGTGGCTTGACTGCTTTGTATTCTTGTTTGTTTTTCAAGAGGAGGTATGGTAGGTTGGACATTGGAGAACATAAACTCTGGAAGTTTAAATTCAGGGAGTAGTGAAATTAAGACAAAGAACCACAGGTACTTGAGTACGGTGGAGAAAATCAAAACGAGTAGGAGCCACGATATAAGGATGTGGCAGGCGATATAAGAATAATGTGAGTGCAGAGTGGACAGTAAGAATGACAGAAAGTTTTTGGTGAATTAAGCAAAGGTTTCAGCAGTTATCCTTCTCTCGTATTTGGGAGGTGTGGGTCGCTGTAAGCTATAGTTCTGCGGCAAAGGACTTGGTGGAGAGGAAAACAGTTTTAAAATTTCTCTTAGAACCCAGCCCACTGGAATTATGAAAGCGGCCTCAGTAAGTCAGATAGACCTGCATGCCTCCAGTTATAGAGGTGTAGGAAAAGGAAAGACTTCAGTTACTGGAAACTAGTATTTGCGTTGGACAACGTCATTATTTGAATTGGATGGTGGAGGGAGAGGTGCATCTTAACTTTATCAAACACGTTGCAGATGTAATTTGTAATCCATCCACTCAGGGCCATTTTGTTTGTGGATACAGGATGATTGTGAATATTTTTTAAACAGGTTTTTTAGATCACCTTTAAGCTCCTAGAGTATTCTAAGAATATTCTTAAGCTCCTTAAGAATTCCAGAATAATTTCTTTGCAAGGCAAAGGTTGACACCTGCTATATTCTATTGTTGATTACTTTTTAAAGTAACTTAAGCATCTGGCCAGCTCCGAAAGCATGTCTTGCTACTCTTTTGCACGTAAACAAAGCCGAGAAACCCATAATAAGATATTTTTCCCCTCGAAGAGAATAAAACAGGCTGGGATATGCCCATCTGACACACAAGGTACTTTGCCTTTTAAGGTTACCTTCTCTGGGATGTAAAAATTACTCAGTTACAGTGACTTGGATGGTGATTTCTGAAAATACTCAGTTAAAGGTAAATGAATCATCGTCCTCCAAATAAACCTGGCTCCGTATCTAAGGGGCTTGCTTTTCTAAATTCTCCCAGCCTTCCATTTTTATTATCTGCTAGATTGAGAGTGAGCTGTGCTCACGGATCACCAGCAGGGAGAGCGACCCTTCCTTCCGCAGCTCATTAACTTGCAGGAAGCCTTCACGGTTCACTCCTGGAGCCCATCACGCTTCACTCCCCCAAGGAGGGCGTGCTCAGGTTTGAGCGTGGGGGTGGGAATGGAGGCGTTTCCGTTCTATTTTGGTTTCTCCTACTGACTGGCCGTTCAGCTGTTCATGAGTCACCGTAACCTCAAAATCTGTCATTAAGACAGAAATAATGATACCTATTTTCTGTGCCTTACATGAATTGCATGAAGACGTTATTCATATTTCTGAAATACATGTGAGAATTAGTCAAGGCTAGATAGAAGGAAAAGTACAATGTAATTGTTCTTGAGCCAGGATAAATATGCTTTTATCATTTAGATTGAGAATTCTCTGTACTAAAAAATTAAGGATGAGATAAGATCCTAATAAAGATTCAATTTGACAAAATATTTATATGACAAACTGGATCAAGAATATATATGCTATAAAGAATATATGGCATTAGAATTTACTTATTCAAATATACAGTTAATAAAATTTTATTGAGCATCCTGGCATTGAATTAGACATTAGGGAGACCATATGACACAGAGCCTGTCCTAAAGACAACCACAGGGTAGAAATAAAACAGTAAATGACTCTAGGTAAATGGCATATGTAAATCTCGTGGTATTTGGAAGATTTTTTTTTTACTTTAATAGCATCAGTACTAGTGGATCTTAAAGCAGTGGTTAGAAGCTTCAGAAAGAAAATTCACCTTAATAGTTTGTATTTATCTGAGAAGTTTACATTTATCTTAAATATATTTTTCTGCAGTATGACTTACCTTAGTTATTCTTTTTCTACATTTGGGAATTTATTATTTTTTTAACCATTCGTATGTAGAAATAATAATATTAAGGGATGAGAGTTTATCTCTTGATAGCATTTTGACCACATTCCACATTTTGTTTTTATTATTTAGTGCTACCAATACTATATAACAAGTGCTCTGTAGTTCGGACTTCCATCAGGTAATCCTATTAAAATTTCAAAATGATAATTAGTCTATGTTTTACTTCTTGTTCTCAGTATCCAGCTAGCTGACATAAGCAGATTAGTTTTTGTCAGAAAGTCCAAGTTTTTCATATAGATTGTTGTATATTTGACCCCTGACCTAGGAAGAGAATTTTACAGATGTTCTATTAAATTCTTTCTGGTCTGCCCACACACACAGCTTCTACCATATTAAGCAGTCTTTACAACAGGCTCCTACAAACAGACTTCTGCCAAACTGAATAGTCTTTAGGGCAGGCCCCTACAAACAATGAAAACGTGTTTATTTGGGTTTGGGGATAGAACCAAATACCTACCCTTCATTCTCCCGACCAAAGTCCAAGGGAAGATATGCTCACTAATTGGTACCCTTCTCCCTGGGATGGTTGGGAGACTTCTGAATGTGATATTATTGGCCTTTCCTGGACCAGAGCTCATTATGTGGTTCCCCCTGTTTCATGTCCCAGGGAGAGATGAAAGAGTAGCATTGAGTTTCCATGTAGCAGCATCCCAAACTCTGGCTAGATTCCCAAACTCTCAGCCTCAGTATATGAGCTGGGCTCAGATCTTTTCTCATGTTGCCCTGTTCCTCCCAAGCAGGCCTAGCTCATCACTGAGCCTTCTCTCTTAACCATGTTTCCTGAGATATGGGGGTTCTCTCTTAGTGTTCTATTTTCTCCAGCACAGATCTATTCAGAGACAGGTGGAATTCTAATTATAATTGCCACAATGGTTTTATCTCACTTAGGAGAGAGAAAATAAACTGAATTATTATTCTAGCTAGATCTTGCTGACCAATGGAGAAAGTTATTTTTTCTTCTTTTCATTTTTTAAGTCAACACACTGGTCATCTGAACCCTAAGCATATTTAATAGGATGTTTCCTTTCTTTTGCTCAGGAACAAATTTCATGATAATATTTTGTGCAAAACCCACATATACAGGTAGACATCTTCTTCTTTCTCATTCATCAGATTTTTAGAAATCAGTGCAGAAACATGATGGAAATTCAGTTTCTTAAAAATTAGATTGTTCTCTATTTCTAATTCATTGGATTTTACATACTCCTTTGAGCACTCTTTTGTTTCACTTCACAGCGTCTTTGTTCCCATCATACAAAGTAATCCTTGCTGAAAGTATCAGCATTATTCTCAAACCCCTCATTCCTCGACTGTCCAATTAAATCCTATCAGTAGACTCGGCTGAATTATAGAAGTCGGGAACTATCCTTTTGTTATTGAGGGAAACTGAAGGAGTGCTGCTTTGGTGGCTCAGCTTAATCAGCATCCAATCAACCTTGCTTAATCTTGTTCTGACCTAGTAGCTAGGGTTCTGACCTGTGCCCACGACCAAGTGCCCACCTTTGTCCCTGAGAGCTGAATATCTGATACGGTGACTTACCCTTGAGTATTTACCTGACTAATCTACTCATCCCTCCCATTAGCTTCCTTTATCTTCATTTCTATTGTCCATTCTCTTATGTATTGTCATCCCATCCACTACCTCTTTATCAGTTTGGTGGTTGTTGCCCCTCAACTACTTGACTTCCAAACACTGACTGTCATCCAAACCACATTTCCTCCTCTCACCCGCCCCTTTTTCAGCATTATCATGTTTTCACTGCTTTCTCCTGAGATATTACTTCTTAGCTCTTTTAGCACCTCCCTTATGTGGATAATCCATCCGAGGTGTCATCTCGGACCTTTCCCCATATTCTTTGAGTACTAGGGATGTTGGAAACTGCTCAGAATATTTATCAAATATTTTTAACATAATCCTGACTTTCATGTATTACCTCTGAGAATCCATTAGAAGGGATTGCCAAGCTATAGGGAAAAAGTAAGTACACAAAGATGCCTAGCATTCCTATTTATAGTAGGGAAATAATTAGAACATACCAGCAACAAAGGAATGTTTAAAGAATAATAAACCATGATGTACTGTAATATGGACATTAAAATTGTTTCTAGAGAGTGTTATAATCATATGAAAACATCTTTACACTAAATTAAATTATCTCAATTGAATAAAGTTAGTTTAATTTACTTTAGTGGTAAAATTTGGAAAAAGCAGGATTTACAGTATAGAGTATGATAGTAACTAAGTTTAAAAAAATTTTTAACTTATGCACAGAAGCCAAAACTAGAAAGAAAAGAAGCAATATAAAGATGGGAGGTTGACGATCTGCCACACCGATAGCCTTCTTTTAACTTTTCTGTATCTTCTAAGTTTTCTCTAATGACTAGCGTGATAGGCAGTCTCCAGGGTGGACCTGATGACCCCCACTTCTTGGAATGTGCAGCTTTCTATAACTCCCTCTTCTTGAGTGTGGGCTGGATTTGCTTCTAACCAACAGAATATAGCCAAGATCAGAGGATGTCATTTTCCTAATTAGATTACAAAAGATCATAATTTCCACCTTGCTAGCAAATTTTCTCACCTTCTTGACTTTCATGCTTTGATGAACAAGCTGCCATGTGGGAAAAGCCCACCTGTTCAGAAACTGGGGTAAATTCTAGTCACAACTGGTGAAGAATAGGGGGACTCCGTCCAACACCTGTGAGGAAACAAATGCTGCCACGGCTACTGACTGGAGCTTCAAAGTAGATCCTTCCTCAGTTGAGCCTTCGGATGAGACTGCAGACCCTGTGTTGAGTCTGTGATTGGAGAGAGATTGGAGAACACAAAACAGAGGACCCAGCTAAGCTGTGCCCAGATTTCTGACCCTACAAAACTGCAATATAATAAATGTGTTTTATCTTAACCTGCTAAGTTTTGGAGTAATTTGTTGCATAGCAATAAATAACTAGTACCTGAAGGTATTATTTTGATAATACAGCTGTAAACTTCTTTTAGAAAGGATATTCAAATAAAAAGTGAATTTGTGATGCAAAAGGACCTTGCGAATGCCTCTTGTACAATTGCCCTGAGAAGCTGACCCCTTGCCCTGGACAAGAGGGAAAGAGTGAGGGCATCATCACTGAACAATGCAGAATATTTGCACAAGCTCACAGTGTAAGGAGTCACTGTGGATACTTTAGCATTTGAGTTTTTGTTTTCTGCTCTCTCAGAAAACTGAGTAAACTGGCAGGTAGAGCACTCATCCTGGAATTAGAAACCTACCTATATGGGAAGTTGCCTTAAATCTATTTGAGAGAAATCTTCACTTTCCTATAAAGTTCCCCACCCTTACCCAAAAGGTAGGAAAATAAGATACTGTGACACTGAAGATCTCTTTACTCTACCCCATAAGAGAGGTGATAGGATTAAAAGGCTCTAATGCTGACTATGAGATATTATCTGAGGAGGCTTGTCAGAGAGGAATGGTGTCTTTCTACCCTTCACCTCTGGGGGCTCACCCCTAGGTGCTTACCTGAGGACAGCCTTCAGGAACTATCGACTGTAGTGGAGGGGACAAGGAATTGTTCACCCTTGACCACTAAATCTAACCAGCCTTTTTTTTTTTTTTTTTTTTGTTGCTGCTTGAGATCTTCTAACCAGCCTTACCAGAAGGAGAGCAGCAATTATAATTTGGGGAAGGGGTAAAAATCTAGCTGAGCTTGTCTATATGGCTCTGTATGTCAGAATTTTCCAAAGCCAGGCATTTTGGGTTTTTAAAACTGTATGTGTAAGTGTGTGTGTGTGTGTGTTTGGGTCAGGCAGGGGCCCAAGAAGAAGGGAAAAAACTTAGGCAAATGGCTGTGTAGACCTTGCTCTTTTGTGTATTAATTCTCCTCTTTCTGCCTTCTACCCTGGCCCCACCCCATGTAAGTTCCTTCATTCAGCTCAGAATTGGCCCCTTCCTGAAGCTGTGTCCACTCCAATATCTGCTCCTACCTCTCCTCTTCCTAGTAGAGAACCCAGTCTCATTATACCACCATTTGACCACAATTCATGAATCATAACCACATGGAACTTCCAGAAGGGAAACAGCTAATATAGCTCTTTCTAGAGACACGATTAGAGTTCTGAAGGAACAGTTTGTTCTAATTTACAGGACAGATGGGAAACACACACTATATGCACCTGCCTGAGTCACAACACTTAGATGTTTCCTTTCAGCAGTTGTCATGCTGTGGAAAAAATGTATCACCATGCAGGAGTGTGTGAAGGATGAGCAGTCACAGATTAATAATCAGACACTCTCAGAGCCCAGTAATGAATTGAAACCAAAAGCCAGAGATACAATCTCATTACTGTGAACGTTTGCTTACAAATGACATCTGTTGATTTATTTTTTTTCTCCATTGACTTTATATTAGTTTAGGCTACCACAAAGAAATACCATAGACTGGGTAGTCTAATGACAGATAATTATTTTCTTAGAGTTTTACAGTCTGTAAGTTAGAGATCCGAGTGCCAGTATGTTTGGTTTCTGCTGAGAGCTCTTTTCCTGGCCACCTTCTCACTATGTCCTCTCATGAGGAGTGGGGAGGGAGAGAAAGAAGGTGGAGGGGGGCAAGCTCTCTGGTATCTCCTTTTATAAAGGCACTAATCCCATTATGAGTGCCCCACCCTCCTGACCTTATCTAACCCTAATCACCCATCTCCAAATACCATCACACTGGGGGCTAGGGCTCCAACACACAGATTTGGGGAGACACAAATATTCATTGTATAGTAGGCTCGTTGTCCTGTATGTATTTTTTCCACACCAAGTTTAACTGCATGTTTTCTAGAGAGCAAAGTTCAAGCTATTCTTTGTAGAGTATCTTCTGTGTATCACAGAATATTGCTAGTGGAAGAATGATTTCTGGTAATTGTGATTATACTCAAGCTTTTAACTTATTGGAACTTAGAATCAAAAAAGAAAAAAATGTCTAGGTTGTATTAGCATTATGCCTTTAAAATTAAGGAGAGCTGTGATGTAATGAACATTGAGTATTATGCAAGACTGATGAATCACTGAACTCTACCTCTAAAACTAATAATACACCATATGTTAATTAATCAAATTTAAATTTTAAAAATTAGAATAAAATAATATCTTTTTAAAATAATAGTGATCAGTGCTGCAGCACAGGCATGGGTCATGGATTCAGGTATGGTTTTAAGTGTCATAAAATGTATTTTGCACACAGCAACACCAAACTGTGAAGCTACACTCACTTACAAATCCTCATTACCTTATATACGAAAACTTACGCTGAGTGGCCTGAAATAAGGTCATTATACCCTGACGCTTTCACAACCTTCTCCTTTTCTTTATAACAAGTGCTCACTATTATGGGAAGAATGCCTGCCTTTTCTTTGCAGCTTTGCAGAGCTTTAAGGAAGCAGGGTTTTTAACCACACTCTTCTTTTCTTGCTTGCACTTCTGACTTCTCTAAGTTGGCAACAGAATTTTAAGTTCATCTCTGAGATAGCATCACTCTTTAACCTAGGACAGTTTAAAAGTCTCTACCAGGGCATTTCTAGGCATTTTATTGCTTCATTCCTTTATTCTCATGTCAAGGATAAGTGGATTTGAGCCAACAAACAAAATTAGAGCAGAGCCCTTACTCTATTTCCAGATCAGCTAAACCAATTAATACAATTTAATTAAAACTTATTTTTTTTCCCTTTCTGCAGAAGGAGCTCTGAGCGCAGCTGTTGCAATAGGGTTTTTGGTGTGTAGTTCCAGCTTCATTTAACTCTTGCAGGGACATTTTCAGAGTGAGACGCTACAGGAATGGGACACTACTAATTGACTTCACTTTAAATATCGCATGTAGCACCGTGGCAAATTACCTCTTTAAATTGCATATTTTCTTAATCTGAAAAAAGGAAAGTTTATTCCATTCTTACTCTTTTTCTTGGAATTTAGTACTTCAGGAGTATCTGTGCCTACAATGAACTGTTCATATTTGGCAGATCTCAACCAATTCATTTGAATAAATGTAAAGTATACCGGCTACCACAAGAAATGCCCTCTGATAACAGCATAGGATGTTTTGACTTGAATAGGAGTAAAAAATTCTAACAGTGATGAACCCTACATTTTTCTCCGTAATATTTACCTTGAACATTCCTATAAATTATAGGAATGTGGTATTGGCAAAATAATCTCAGATTCATTGGGGTACAAGGCAAATCTAGCAAGTGTTTCCCTTTCCACTTGGATCACCCCCACTTTTCTCAGGTTTTTAGAGGTCTCTCCTGGGAGTCAGCCTGTTATGGGCACAGAGTTCAAATTCCTTTCTCAAAAGTACACAGTTATAACTTACTTTATTGTTCTTCTCTGCCACTCCTCTTTTCCCTTCCCTTAGCCATGAAATCTTTATTGAGATTAGGGCAAAAACACTTGTTTTTACTTCGTATCCAATCAGAACTGAGTTTGACTGCAAGTAACAGAAACTCCTACTGAGGCTTAAACAATTAAGTGGCTTATTTTGTTCCCATCAAAGTGGAGAGAAGTGGACTAGTTTGATACAGTAGTCAAGCACCCCATGTAGGACCCAGGTTTTCCTTTTTTCTTTTTCTGCTAGACTTAATGGACGACCTTCAACCTCATGGATCCAGGACAGTTCTAGAAACTCAACACGTCCCATCTATGTTGCAAGAAAGGTGAAGGGAAAGGGAGAGGACAAAAGGCCTTATGCCAGCAGAGTCTGGCTTACTTTTAAATATTTTCTTAGAAACCCCATCTAGTGATTTCTACATACCTTTTTTGGGCTTCAGCTAAGTACAGGAGAATCTGGGAGGGTGAGTATTTTATCTTGACACAATGATTCACCCAAATAAAAGTGGAGTTCTTCTAGTGCAAAAGAAGATAAAAGTATACATCTGATGGACAACTATTTATATCTTCCAAGGTCTATAGCATGGCTACCCAACATCTGTATACACATTTACTCCAGTATTTCACCCCATACAGAATATTATAAAATATGTGGAGATATTTTCACCTGTCAGGATGACTAGAGAGGAGTGAGTGTTAGTAGCATTTGGTGTCTAGGAGCTGGTGATGTTAATTGTCCTGTAGCATGTGGAATTCTCTCCAGTAAAAAGCATTACCTCAGCTAGAATCCCAGTGTTGGCTCCCATTCAAACACAGGAATACTACTTTCCTGACAGGAAATTATATCGTAAATTTATAACCATTTCTCTTCTAGATCAGATAAAGAATTTCTGGGACTGTGTAATTTAAGCCAGATGTAATGTCTCTTTTTTTTTTTTTTAAGATTTTATTTATTTATTTGACAGAGACATCACAAGTAGGCAAAGAGGCAGGCGGAGAGAGAGAGGGGGAAGCAGGCTCCCGCCGAGCAGAGAGCCCGATGCGGGGCTCGATCCCAGGACCCTGAGATCATGACCTGAGCTGAAGGCAGAGGCTTTAACCCACTGAGCCACCCAGGCGCCCCCAGATGTAATGTCTCCTTAACCAGTAAATCTAGTTATTCATCTGTAGAACATCCAAGATACAATTCTGATGTAGGTGATGTAACATTAGCTGGAATTAAAATTCACATTTGGAAAAAAAATGAAGTCAATGGTTCATGGCATATAGCAGATCTTCTTGATAAGAATAACTATAACTCTTCATTGACTAAGCTGGTAGCCTCAGTTTGGGTACCTTGGAAGAGTTCTCTGGTCTATTATCCTTCACTGCCACCTTTGAGCACCTTTGACCATTGAGCTTTGGGGTAGGAGCATACCTTTAAGGTTGCATTTGCTTTTAGTGCAATTCAGGGTCCAAGAATTGCTTTTGGGGTTGAATAGTTACAGGGGGATGTTGTCCTGTCCTGGGATGTTTGTTTGTTTGTTTAGACAATATAGGTTCCTTAAAACTTAGTAGGCTTACAGTCTGCCTGCTTTAGCCAATCTCTGAGTAACTACAGCCACGGATCCTGTGTGGATATAGTTTTATGTATTAAAATCTTTTATTTACTGGCTTCTGTGACCTGATCATTTTCCTAAACTCTTCCTGGTCAGTGCCTTAAGGTAATTACAAACAACCTTGGATAGGGATATAAACATTTCGAGTAACATTTTTTTTCAGTGATCATTCTTTGTATTTGGCGGAGAACCTTTGTAGAAGGGATGTAGGAAAGGCCCAAGATACCAATCTAACACTGCTTATTCTAAGCTGCCCTCTGTTTCAGACAAAGAGCTTAGCTTGTTCAACCCTCTAAGGCTCAAACCATGACAGTTTCGCTCAACTTTGTCTCTCGGCCAAGTTACATTGCTAAGCCATCTCTGCTTGCAGATAGTCAAATAATTGTAGTCTGAGCTCATTTATCTCTTGTAGAACTTGGCTTAAGGAAGAAAGAAGAAAGAGCAGACCCCACCATTTGAATTGTTCCTGCCATTTTCCCTTGGTTTGCATGTGGTCAATACCCGGTGTGGTTACAGTTGAACCAAATGTTTATTACTGAACATGTGTCTCTCCCCCAATGATCTTCCTGACAAATATTTACTCTTCCTTCTAGACTCTGGTAAAAATCTCTTTTTTCTTTTATCAAATCTTCTTTGAACTATCTTTAGGCAAAGTTGGGGGTGTATCCTTCTACTCTCTCATAATTCTCTGCATGAACCTCCTTTAGAGTACTTATTACACGTGCCAAGGGAAGAAGCCCCGTTCTCTTAAACTTACAGCACCAGTTCATGGACCAATGACTATTACATAGATTACATATGTAGATTTTCAATACATATTTATTGAATGAAATAATACATGAAAAATGTGTGAATAATGAAAAATTGAAATGCCTCAGTTATTTGATTCTAATCTAAATATGTGTAACACACATACATACATACACATCCAATGAATTTTGTCCTTTTCCTAAATGTAAAATGATTGATGGGGGTTGGGTGGAGGAAGAATCTATACCTTCATGGTTTAAATTATTTAGTTTCTGATTAAATTCATTTATTTACCTAATATTCTCAAATTGTGGGGTTAATATGACTTCTAAAGATTTCATGAGATTGTCTAATGGCAATTTAGACGAAGATTCCAGCAACGTACAACAAATCTTAAATGAGAATTTAGGTTCAGCACAGAAGGAATTAGAAAAATATATTCCCAGGATGTATGTATTTCTCAACATAAGTATTCTTCAGCATTACACAATAGACAGACTACTGTAATAAAATTTGTAAAGTGAAACTCTTTAGATCAACTCATCTATCTCTATTGAATTAACTTTCTTCATCTGTCCTAATTATTTACTTGAGTATTCAAATAAAACATGCTCATTTTACCAAATTCAACCTATGTTATAATTATACAATATTACAGAAATAGATGCTACAAAAAGTTTCCCTATGTGCTGCTCCCTAAAGACAGGTTTGGTACATATATTTTCTAAATACAATCCAAAGAACAAAAATCACCCTTAAGAATATAGCATGCACTCCTACAACTCAATAGTAAAAAAAAAAAAAAGCCCAAATAATCCAATTCAAAAAATAAGCAAATGACCTTATAGTCGTTTTTCCAAAGAAGATATATGGATAGCCAGTAGGTACGTGAAAAGATACTAACCATCACTAGTCATGAAGGAAATGCAAAATAAAACCACAACGAGATCTCACCTCACACCTGTTAGAATGACTATCATCAAAAAGACAGAAAATAAATGCTAGCAGGGATGTGAAGAAAAGGAAACTCTTATGTACTGTTGGTGTGACTGTAAATTGGTATTGCCACTATGGAAAATAGTATGAAAGATCCACAAAAAATTAAAAATAGAACTACCATATGATCTAGCAATTTCACTTCTGGGAATATACCCAAAGGAATGAAAGCACTAACTCAAAAAAATATCTGCACCCCTTTGTTCACAGAAGCATTATTTATAATAGCCAAGACATGGAAATGACCTACGTGTTCATCAATGGGTAAATGGATAAAGAAATGATGGGGTATATGTATATTTACATGTATATACACATGTATAACATATATATACACATACATATGTATGTATGTATACACACACATACACACATAATGGAATATTACTTAGCCATAAAAATGAGGAAATCCAACCATTTGACAACATGGATGGACCCTGAAGGCATTATGCTAAGCAAAGTAAGTCAGACAAAGACAAATACTGTATGATCTCAGTAACATATGGATTCTAATAAAAAACAAAAACCTGAAATTCATAGAAAAAGGATCAGATTTGTGGCTACCAGAGGTGAGAGATGGAGAGAGGGGGAGTAGAAGTAAAGTGGTCAAAAGGTACAAACTTTCCATTATAGGATAAATAAGTGCTAGGAATGTAATGTACAACATAATGGCTACAGTTAACACTGTTATATGATATATGGGAATGTTTTTAAGAGAGTAAACCCTAAGCATTCTCATCACAGTGAAAAATTCTGTTTTTCTTTCTTTCCTTTTTTTTTTTTTAGTTGTATCTAGATGAGATGATGGATATTACCTGTTGAGGTAATAATTTCACAATATATATAAAGCAAGCCATCACGCTGTACACCTTAAATTTATATAGTAACATATGCCAATTATTTCTCGATAAAACTGGGGGAAAATTAATTAATTCCTTCCCCCACTCCCCCCAAAGAATATAGCATGCTAGCTTGGTGTCTGGAGGCTGACAACGTTAGCTGCCTGAATGGCAATTCAACTCAGAGGTTTGGCTAAAAGGGAAGAAGAAATATGATGTGATAGCTGAAGGGAGAAAATAGTTGAGTGTAGGTAAGACTTTTTAAAATGTATTATTTGCTTGTTTTTTCCCACCTTAAGATGATCAAAGTTTGAAAATTTTTATAGGCTCAGAAGAAAATCCAGTAGAAAGAAATGATTTGGGGAATGGACATGGATGGGTTTATGTCTTTAATAGATGGAACGCAATGTGATATGTCACATTTTTAGCTTACATAAAATTTAATTTGTAGGATATCAGATCCAGAAGGGATTTGGGATAGCATCGCATCTCCCCTCATTGGACAGATTTAGAAAATACAGCCTGCTCAGGTTAAATGACTTCTTCTCATTACCTTCCCTGACTCCAATTTGAATTGGTAATCTCAGATGTGGAAGTGGTGAGATTTATGAGGCCATCTCTTTCTTAATATTCTTAGCACAGTGCCTATCAGTGAATAAAAAAGAAAGGAAAGGGAAAAAAAGAAGAATGATGGTGGAGGGGAGAAGAAGGAAGGGACCGGAAAGACCTGTACTTCTTGCTCCTACTTTTCAATTTCTTCTTATCCACTTTTCTCAAAGCTTCTTCACACTGACCACATCGATGGCTAGATAAAAAGTGGGTGAAACTTGTATGCTTTTGAAATATAATTTCATTCATTTTTCAAAGCTGTTCTAATGTATTTCTGCATTACAGATATAGAGCTGGGATTCAAAGAAGGTGTCTATGTTTTCTAAGTTCATGTAACCTAACATTGGGAGTCAAGACTCAAAACCTAGTTTCGAGCTCCCAAGTACAGATTTCTCCCCCTTAGCCTCAATATTTTAAGTGTTAACTTATCCTTAACATTTAAGGAAAATACCTAATATTTTAAAGTGGTTTGTCTTTTTATTTTTTAAGATTTTATTTATTTGTTTATCAGAGAGAGAGAGAGAGAGAAAGTGCAAGCAGGGGGAGTGGCAGGCAGAGCAGGCAGAGGGAGAAGCAGGCTCCCCACCGAGCAAGGAGCCTGATGTGGGACTTGATCCCAGGATCCTGGGATCATGACCTGAGCTGAAGGCAGCGGCTTAACCGACTGAGCCACCCAGGTGTCCCTAAAGTAGTTTATCTTTACATTTTAAAAATCTGAACTTTTCTAATTATCAAATAATCAATATATTTATTGACTACTCACATATGATATAGCCAATATTGTGCTAGACGCTAAATGCTGATTACCCATGTTATGACCTTTGGTCAATAAAAAGTCCTCTTCCAAGTACCTCTTGGCAATTTCAAGGCAGATCCAGTTTTATGGGACCTGAAACTTATAGAATCTGGGGAACCTTTTTAAATAAAAGTAATAGAAAACAATAAAATCAAAATCAATCATAAAATGCATATGCATGTAGAATGAGAAAAATACATCAATCACAAATGCTTAAAAATTGACAACATCAATTATCACAAATTCAGAAGAGCAACATGGTGTCTTTATTAATTAACTACCTGGCCCACTTCTGTAATTTATTTTGTCTGATACTCTAGGGCTACACGCTCTTCAATAGCTTTTTCATAGGATAATAATTTTGTAATATTTTCTATAGAAACATTGGAATATAATTCAGTCTTCTCTCCCTCAGGGTTGATGAAAAATTTTTTTTTCATCATTTACAGTTTAGAAAAGATGATTTCAGTTGTACAACCTGGTATTGGTAATATAATTTTAATGTCTGGGTTTGGGTCAATTTCCAAAACATGTCAAATTTTTGTTATATTTGAATTATAGGATTAGAGAGCATCTCAAATGTTTTTGTGCAGTGACTCATTTAATTAGGGACACTCATTAATTGATAGGCTATGGATGTTGTCATGCTATTACTTTAGGTGAGCTGGCACAGCAGTCAGTAGGAGTGGTCCTACACCAGGACAGCTAGCAAGACTTAACTATACACAAAAGGGACTGCAAACCATAATATTATATCTCCAACTTGTCCAGCCCCCAAGATGCCATTGCATTGTGAGAAGGGTAGAAGCTGTGAGCTTGCCAAGGGATGTTGGATGAAAAGTTGCAGCCAGTTGGGATTGAAATGTCTTACTTTTGCAAGTTTTAGAAACTTTACAGATATAGCATCATAGTTTTCAATCACTTCCATGTATAGTTTAGTTACTTATAACTGTCCTCATACAGGAACTTTTTCTACTGCCTAGTTTCTCAGTTCACCTGGAGTAATAACATCATGACATCCAGGGTATATCACTTATGTGTCCCCAGTTAAATGAATCACTGCACAAGAAAACTTAAAATGCTCTCTAATTCCTTGTTAAGGCCTCATGAAGTTGTGTAAGGCCTGAACATAAGCTCCATTAGGAGCTTATTATTAGGCATAGGAGCCTCTTACTAGGCATAGGAGATCCTTCTCTAATAAACTGTCAGCCAAGTAGCATCTCCAAATCTCTAAGCAATTACTAAGTAAAACCAATCGGAAAGTCACACCTCTTGATTTCTTGATTGCTCTACAATCACTCTGCTTGTGATAGCCTAAATAAAGGAAGATGAATAACTTGCATTTTTCTGTCTCTTATAAAATATATATTAACCAACAGTGGATATTGCGTTATTTTTTTAATTTATAAATTTGCTATTCCAGCTAAAGTAAATGTTTAGTTTCCATTTTTAAAAAAATTTTTCTTTGTATAGATACGTGGAAAAACAAATGGTAAAAACGATGTCACAGTAATACATGGAGGCAATCAGGAAAATACAAAGTTTAACAAACTAATTGAACCTTAGGGTAGAGAAAGCTCCTTTACACCCAGTGAAGCTAAGCTTTGGGGGGAAGTTAATACTTCTTCAACAGTTGTACTAAGAACATTAAAAATACTTTTGCCAAGGAAGGATATCAACATTTTAATCTACCTTACACTGATAAAAAGAAAAACACACAGCAGGGAGGGGGCAGGGGCAGGTTTTCATGGAGCCACAGAAGGTTGAAACAAAATGTCCTTTGTTTGGAGAATATTGCACCTGCATTAAATTTACTGCTGACATCTCTTCGTAGAAATTTGATTTTTCTCTCATTCCCCCACCTTTGATTGTTTTCAACACTGAGGAATTTGAGGCATGCCAGTTGTCCTCCTTGTCCTTGCGACATTTCTGTCTTCAGCTGTAAAAGAGAACAGGGCTTCCTCACCCCCTGGCCATCAGCACGTCATCTCAGAAATGCACCTGCGACCCGTAACACGACACTCGACCGCGCAGAGCTTCATACTTCTATGACAGACGCAAGAGATCAATTTCCTGCTCATTGGGCCTCGAAGTCTGGGCGCTGTTCTGACAAGGAAAGTCTCTTTCAAATAATCCTAACTACTAAAGGCACTTCAAATGCAGAAGGGGCTTTCAAGGGGCTGTGATATTAATATCATAAAGGCACCATGGCCATAGGCACAGCGGTTGTGGGGATTTTGTGTGTGTGTGTGTGTGTGGGGGTGCTAGCGTTATCCATATAGTGAGTTGACTTTGACATTTTATATACCATCTAAATAGTCCACATAGTTGCCAAAGGAGAGAATGTGAGTGCGATGGAAAGTCCATCATGCAAATTTAGTTCAGGAATTATTTTACCTGTGAAATCACTAATATGTGATAGATTAATTGAGCTTTGTTACTTATGTTTAGGCCCTTGTAGCTTCCTCGGAGGGATTGCAAAGGTAGAGTCTACCCCACGTCTGTGCCCTGTGTACGTCTATGATCGCCCCTGCACTGTGCACAGCAGTTATTTATTTAGCTCTCATCTCCTGTCCTAACCATGAGTTTCCTAAGACAGAGCTGTGCCATATCCCCTTGGTCCCAGTGCCTCTGCCTGCATTCCATCTTGGCAAATCCCTACTAAATGTTCGACTTTTAGTGAATTAATGGATTGTCGATTAGATTAACCACCTCCTGGGGGATCTTGGAGGTACAATAACACTTTTCACGGAAACTATGTCAGTTTGGCCTTGACTTAGGGCCAGAAATTTATCTCAAATTGGGAAAGCAAAGAAGAAAGAGAAGGTGAAGAAGAATATTCAGAAGAAGATGAAGTGTGTTACCTTATGGTCAGAAGACATGGGTCCCAAACACGACTCTAACATCTGCAAATTGTGTGACTTTGAGAACCGATTTAATTTCTAAGCATCATTCTCCTTTTCATAAAATGGGGATAATAATAGAATCTAGGGGATTAAATGAGAAAAAATGAATGTAAAATGTTTAGAATCGCTTGCCCTAAGGAAGAATTTAATAAAAATTAGCAGTTAGTACTAGGAGAGTAAGAAAAAAAACTTTGGCTTCAGTTTATGGAAGATTTTATCTGCAAATCATAAATTAGAAGAAAGTTCTAAAGAGGCAGAGGCACAGTTAGGAAGCCTTACATTAGAATACGTGCCTTTAGGCCACCTTCTCTTCCTATCTATGCAGAAATCACCAGATAGGGCCCAGGTTCCATACTACTATTTGCTGTATGAATACCTATGAACCTCTTTCTATAAACTGCGAGTGTGCCAAGATTGATTTTATTTTTTTGGCCAAAGGGCAGAATTAAAATAGAAGCCTTTTAGATGTCCTCTCTCATATTGAGATTACATTGCTCATTTTTTATTTTACCATTTAATGTTTAACATGAGAGGGCTCTGAGATCATTTTAAGCATCTTCCATATACTTGGCTATAATCCTCCAGTCTACAGTGGCGTGAAAAGATCATATCTCTCCACATTCCACAACCATTTCCAAGTTGCACCTGATCTATGAGATGCAAATTCAATGTTAGCTCATAAATGAGCCACTTCATTGTGACTATTTCAAGTCTTTCTCCTATTTCTCTCAGATTCTCTTACTTATTAGAAGTCAGGAAGGGATGGGGTAACCGGGCGATGGGCCTTAAGGAGGGTATATGGTGTGAAGAGCACTGGGTATTATACGCAACTACTGAGTCATTGAACGTTACATCAAAAACTAATGATGTATTATATGTTGGCTAATTAAATTTAAATTTAAAAAAAGGAAGTCAGGAAAAACAAACTAATATTTAGTGCTAAAAATTTATGTAACTTTAATTTTACCTAAGTATGCCCCATTTTATTAGTTTCTGAGGTCACTCTTTAATGTTCATATCACAGTTGGTTGAACCTGATCACAGAGGAAACTGGAAAGTCCGGTGTCTTACCAGGTTTCCTCTTTCCTAACTCCCAAGTGTTTCTGGCTTGGAAAGGCCTACAAGTTCCCCACATTTGCCCTGATTGTTAATCACTCCTCAGTCAATTGTTAATCATGGGTATTTTCCACTATAGGGTCAGGACTTTCCTGGCTTCCCTCAGTCTGCTGCTGCTTTCCCCCCATACCAGCTCATCTTGATTTGGTGCATCAATCTTTTGCTCGACCCCTCTGAATGGTAGCTGAGACCTGACCATTGTTTATTAAAGTCTTAAGGAGAACAAAAGGATCTTCAAATTGACTGTCAGATATTGCTTTTCTCAGAGTCTACCGGCCACGTTTGTCCATCAGAGGCCCCTTCTGGACACTTCTGTCTAGATGTGGTCTTGCCACCATGTTGTAGGGATGGGTTGCCAACCATTGCCACCACCTCCACCATGATAGAGATCTCAAATATATCTCCCTTACTCCATTTCTCTGCCAGGGACCATCTATTCCTCAAACCTGAAGGAAGGAAGGAGCATTTCTGCCTTTTACCTGTCCAGAGTCTGCCTTTCAAATCACCCTATTCTCTCAGGACAGATATCCTCTGGAATGTTTTACAGTGAAACTATCCAATCCCTTCAAGGGAAGGGCATCTGTATGGGTATCATCTTACCTTTGAACTGCTTACAAAACAATCGTCTGTCATGTGTACATTTTGAGCATATTGTATGTTATTCAACTTCAGTTCTGTTGAATGTACCTTCCCACCCCCACTAGCATGTGGGGGAAGGTCATGTCTCTGTGTCATTTGGTAGTTGTCTAAGACTGTTCTCAGGAGTCTAATCATCTACTCCACTCCAGGACTTAAACAAGATCAAAGGCACAGAACTCTCAAGGAATAAGTAATATATTTTGGAGTCAGTTCATTGTAAATCCGTATTTGGAAAAGTTACATTTTCCTAAAATAAGCTATCTCCCAAAATTCAGCTTTGTCTACCTGGAAGATGACTCTTTTTTTTATATGAAGTGGTACTGTTTGGCTTTTGGAAACACATTGTCATAAGTCTATTCATTCCAGAATAAAGTTGTGTGTTATCTTTGCATAAGCAAAAGGCCCATGCGAATATTTGTTTTTTCTAAAATAAAGGAGCAATTTACTCCCATAAGTTAGTGTACGAATCCACCTCAATAGAAACAAAACAAAAGACAAACACCGTATTACCTTTAAAATTAGTTTTTTGCTTTTCTAGATACATGCATATCTTCTAACATCTGAGGGGCAGGGAGTCTAGTCTCAGCCAAATACTTACACAACTACGTAACAGGATATTGTGTCATAGTCACATTTTGAGCTATTCATCGGGGGGTTTTGTCCGTATTCTCCAAGATAGCAAAGCTCTTTGCATTCTTTACCTCTGGGATACTTGCTGAGTAGAAGCTAGAAACTTTGGTCAAAATCTAACCTCCTCAATTGTTTCAGGTGTCCGGGAGAGAGACAAACATATACCCTTGATGGGGCGAAATATAAAAGGAGGGACTTTTCCCTAGACATATTGGTGGATCCACAGAGCATTGCAAATCCTCATACCACCTTTACACAAAGCCCCAGAAACATTAATGTTCTCAGAGTGAATTCTCCCAAACATAAGAACTCCCTGCCTCACCAGACATGCCCACAAATAAAGTAAAGCCTAATGCAGCTGGGCCACCAAACCTGAAAGGTACCCTTGAGCTGGGAGAGCACGGAACTCCAAGGTAACCAATGTGGACAGGGAACCGATGTGGCCGTCATGTGCTTGTGGGCTCTGTTGCATCCTGGGATGTCGCAGATTTATGTAGATTTAAAGGAAAATCAGAAATTGGGATTTTTTTTTTTCCTTGCATCTCAGATTGTGAACTGGGATTCACATTTTTCTCAACAGAGGGATATTGGTAGAACCCCCATTTCACAAAGAAGCTGAGACCCAGCAGGAGAGTCAAGATCCTGTATTCTAATATCTCACAAACAAAAGATAACAGAGCCGGGATTTGCATCTAGATCTGCTTAACCTCAAACATGTGCCCTTTTCAAAATTTCATTTTATTTTAATTCCAGTATAGTTAACATACAGTGTTATATTAGTTTCACATGTACAAACATGCCCTTTTAACCAAAACTGTCTGGCTTTCAGGTTGATCAAAAATTGGGGAAGATAGTAACTGTCCAGTGGAGACACCTGGAAGACACTAACTTTTTTTTTTTTTTTAAAGATTTTATTTATTTATTTGACAGAGAGAGAGTTCACAAGTAGGCAGAGAGGCAGGCGGGGGGGGGGGGGCGGGAAGCAGGCTCCCTGCTGAGCAGAGAGCCCGATGCGGGGCTCGATCCCAGGACCCTGAGACCATGACCTGAGCCGAAGGCAGAGGCTTTAACCCACTGAGCCACCCGGGCGCCCCTGGAAGACACTAACTTTATCAAATGATCAAACTAACACCACAGTATATCAGCTTCATGAACCCCTTGATATGATGCACTAAGAAGGATGAAGCACAAAATTTTCTTTAACATTCTTGCCCAAATTACATAACCTCTATCCAACATGAAAACACAGCAGACAAACAAAATGGAGGGACAGTCTATAAAATAAGTGATCACTGTTTTTCAAGTGTGAAGGTCATGAAAGATAAGGAAACACTGTGGGACTATTACAGACATGGGGTTAGGTGACACAGCAACTACACACAATGGAAAATTCTGGATTGGGTCCTGGGACAGAAAAAAGAACATTAGTGAAAACTGGTGAAATTCAAATAGGAACTGTTGCTTATTTAATAATATCATACTGATGCTAATACCCTGTTCTTCACAATCTTACTGTGATCATGAAAGACCTTTGCCTGAGGATGAGTGAAGTGAGGGGTCTAAGGGAACTCTTGAACTATGCTACTTTTCTCTAAGTCTAAAATTGTTTTTTAGTTTGCTTTTTTTTTTTTTTTTTTTAACTAAGAAACAATCTGCCTCAGTCGTAGAGGAGGTTTCAGCAGATTTTTTATCAGTTCCCAAAACACTTGCTGCAGACATTTGGGGACACCAGAACTGACTCCAAGGACTCATGGGGGTAGTATCTTCTGTGCACAGAAAAAATGAGGGCATCTTTTTCCCCGGAGGGAAAGATGATTATGATGCTAAATTCTAGGAGCTGAAGCAATGCTATTGACCAGGAAAAACAAAATAGCCCTTCTAACCCAAAAACTCCTTTATAAACTGTAGAAGACATCAGTCTGAAGCAGATATTTAATTGAATGTAGTTAAGCTTTTCACACAAATAAGTCAGGTCCTTCCTTCCTCTATGTGATATTTTATAAATGGGATGCTTCATATTTTATAAATTCCATTGATGGTGACTGCCAGACAATTATTTCCATTGTTAAACAATTCAAAGATGTGGTTTCTATCTAGAAAATATCTATTTCCGAGTCAAATATGGACTGAGCAAGCACTATGCGGGAAACTAAATCCCTAGTACAGAATATACTGAGATCAGCTCCTTGCCGTGGAAACACTGCTTTGGTGACAGGATAGGTGTGAGGTTAGAGTAGGGAGAGTGGGATACAGGGGTATGAGGTTACCGGGGGGGGCTAGGTAAGAAAGAATAGGGGCCCCACCTGCTAGCATTGATAAAGAAAATGCAATGAAATTAATAGATAAGATCACTAGCAAGAGAACAAGGGTATATGATGACCTGCATCAAATATTTTGTGAAATGTCCTGGCAAAGAAAAGAGAGAGAGAGAGTTGGAAGGGAGAGAAGTGAATGTAATAGGGATGTATCAAGGAAGAAATTAGGTGGGAAGAAAGGTAAGCTGATGGATGAAAAAGAGAAAGTCATTGATTTTATTTAAAAAAAAAAGACTTATCAAGAATCCGAAATTTCCTTAAAGTTTTCTATAGCTTTTAGCCAACTCTGAAAGACCTCTGCAATCCCCACATAACCACCACCATAGTTAATATTGGCCTCAAGCATCGTCATATCAATTCTAGTACAATTTAGAATTTGAACACTTTTTTTTTAGAAAGTTATTAGGAAAGAGTAAGTTATCAGGAAACATTGCCCTTCTTTAGTTACAGGATGTTTTTAGGAACTCAGATGTACTCAGGCACCAATAAATAAACAGAAGGGTGGGGTTATACTGATTGATTCAGGTTACACTGTTGCTATAACTCTAGGGAGTGATCATGAACCAAAGGACTGGTCATCATCAAAATGGGTGGATTCCATTTGTGTCCACAGTAAAGATGCAGAAAAAAGAAAGCACATTTATCCACGTCGTTCAAGAAATATTTACTAAGCCCTGCTATGCATCAGGTGATACTCTGGGTTCTGAGGAAATAGTGGGAAATAAGAAGGACAATATATATAGAGAGATATCTATATATATCTATATAGATATATGTTGAAAATATATACCTATATATTTTTTCACTGCAGTAAATACGATACAGAGAAGAAAACAGGGTAGATACAACTTGACCTGCCTGAGAAGTGGTACGAAGGGAGGACTGCTACCTGACTAAACAGTCTCTTAGGAACTGTCATTTGAGCGGAGACCTGGCAGAAGAGCGAAGGTAGCTCTGAGAAGCTCTAAAAGTGGGGGAGAAGAGAGGGTGCAGAATGCTCTAAGTAGAGGCATACTCTGGTAGTTACAGACACAAAATGCAGAGCCTGACTTTCTGGGTTTGAATCATGGTTCTTCCAATAACCCTCCGTCTGATCTTGGCCATGTTCCTTAACTTTTGATGCTTCCATTTTCTCGTCTGTAAAATGAGGGTAATACGGAGACTAAATATGTTAAATACTTGAGTGAAGTGCTATTTGTGTTTGTTAAATACGTACATGCCTGCATACATCCATAAAGTTGGCCTAGAGTTACATTTACAGGCGATGAGCAAAAAGAAAGTTTAAAGGGAATAATGGTTATACTGAATCTTGAGGTTTGGAGCAGGAACTCTCTAAGAAGAGGGAAGAGTAGATGGAAAAGCTGTTTAAAAGCAACTCAGAGTGCTAGGGTAACTTCAAGTAATTTGGAATAGATAGGGGCACATGGATGTTCCAGGGGATAGTCTGGTTATCTATCGCTCTGTGACAAATTACCCCAAGACTAAGTGCTTAAAACCACAACTCATTATTATCTCTCATGATTATGGAGATTGACTGGCTCGGCTGGGGGGCTCTCATGCAGTCGCAGTAAGATGATGACTGGGGCTGGATTCATCTAGAGACTTCTTACCTTGCAGTCTTGTTCCTGGGCTGGAATGGCTGGAACAGATAGACTCTAGTTAGGCCTCTCCCTGTCCACATGGTCATTCCACATAGCTAACTGGGGTTCTCTCACACAATGGCGGTCTCGGGACAATCATACCTTATGGCAGTTTTCCATTTAGCCAGAGTTCCAAGAGACAGGAAGTGAAAGCTGTGAATTTCATAAGGCCTGTCCTTGGAAACTGCCCCAGTAAGATTTCCACCACATTCAGGTTGAAGGAGCTACAGACCAGTCCAGATACAGAGGAGGGGACACAGGCTCTAGCTTTGACTGGAGAAGGGCCAAAGCATGAGTGGCCTTTTTTAATCAGCCTCAGTCGGTGAGAAGAGGCAGGGCTCTAGAGCTGGGGGTGGGAGGGATGCCTGCATTCAGGAGAGCCTTGTATAACATTTAGTCATTTTTGAAATTTATCTAGTAGGTAATGTTAGAACCCTTTTATGTTTTAACTATGTTAATACAATATCTTTAGATGTTACAACTGAAGATAACATAAAGCAGATTCCTTTATGAAAACATGAGAACAGTAAGGGAAGGCAGAGAATAATCTACTGCTCTTCAATATTCTGAAAGGTTGTTCTTTCCTTCCAGTTCTGCTTCCCTGCAGAGAAATTCTCTCATGGCCACAGAAGGGCCCTAAGGGACAGACAGCTGCAGCTGTGACCAGGAAGCACTCTGGGGAAGAGGTGAGTTTGGAGTTTACCCAGCACTCAGAATTTCTTTTTTAGTTTTATTACAGAGACCATTTTGGTGTTGGAGAGTTAACCAATCTTGGGAAGGTGGGTGTTGCATTTTTTTATATAGCGGCCATACTAACTCAGAGCTGATCTGATTCTGTAGGAAGTCCTTAGCCCAGAGTTCTGTGAAGAGCGTAGACATAGTCCATGTTCTGAACACATTTCTGTAAGCATTGACTAACATTTTCTTCCCTTCGGTGTCTATTTTTAAAATCAGAGCCCAAGTATTTAGAAAGTTACCTATAGAAGGAGCATTCACATAGTTATGAAACTTAAAGCGATCTGATTTTCATCAACACAATTCCACCTGGGATTGCCACATGTAGGATTTCTGGGCTAAATGGAAGAATTCCTCTTTTATGGGTAGATTCTTAGGTCCTAGGAGTAAGTAGCTGGTCTGGATAACATGTTTCTTTCTTCACCTTAAAAAAATGAAACACAGCTCAAAATAGTTTCTTCTAACCATTTTCCCAAACCACAGGGCTTTATTTAACAAACACTTTCATCCTGCTTAATATGTGCCAGGTATGATTCAAAGTACTTTACAAATAATAACTCATTTGCCCATCATTACTACCCTAGGAGACTAATGCTGTTACCATCATTCCCAGTTTTGCAGATGAGGCGTAGAGCAATTAGTAACACAGGTAATAAATGGCAGAGTTGGGAGATGAGCCCATGCGGTTGGGCTCCATATTCACGTTCTCAAACACTACGGTTGGTTGCTGCTGTTTTCCCCTTACGGCCAATATTTTAGCCTCTACATAATTCTGTTTTTGACACATACTGTTCTAGTTATTGTAACTTCCCAGGGAGAAGTAGAAGTCCCTACTTATTTTTCTATGTATCCACAGTATCTGACGTTGTGTTTAACAAATAGAAGGGACTCGAGAAATGGATTTGCCTGAACGAATGAAACTGGATTAACAATAGGAGGATAAGTAATTCTCAGACCTTCGGATCTGTCATCTAAAGGACTGTATCATTTAACAATTATGATGTCTTATACGTGCTTTACGTCTTTAATCACATTGGGAAGAATTTATATATTTATCCCATTTCTACTTTCTTCTGCATGTTTAAACACTCACATTTTATTGCTCTCTGGAAAGATTCACAGTAAATCTTACAAATCAAATTTGATTCCAAGACAAAGGTTAATTGGCAAAATTTGTACAAGCATTAAATATTATACACAAATCAGAAGGTCGGTTGTTATTTCTGAGTCAGATAACTCTTATAATGAAATTTTGAAAGAGATGACATCTTGCATATTAACGGTGTTTAGCCCTTTTGAGAAATCTTTTTTTTTTTTAACACTGGTAGGTTAATCAGAATTCATTTCTGTGAACTATAAACTCCTAAGTATACAATCTAATTGAGGACATTGTTGACAAAATGCCTATACGATATGTACTATCACTGAATGTATCATAGACATTTGAAAATGTATAGGATTCAGCAAATATTGTTTATTTTAATAATTTCTTTGCTAACTTTTTATAGTAATGACAAATTTATGATCGAAAAAGCTATACTTTAATCACTAAACTGTGAACGTTCGATTTTAAAACAAGCCTCTTGACAAATAGAGACGTTTAAGTAAAGGTATGTTTCCCTAAATGAGAGGGCAATTTTGTGAGAATGTTATAATTATGATCTTGATTTCTCAAGTTTATTGATTCAAGTTCTTGATTAAAACAATCCAGCCATTTTTTTTCTGCTGAAAACAAGACACACAGATGCAAACATATATAAATATATTTTTACGTATGTATTCAAATATATTTGATACTTCCAATATTTGAAAACTCTTTCCTCTGAAAATTCATAGTTACAAATGCTCTGTTTTGAATCTTTTCTGAAAATGGATTTATTTAAAATGTGAATCATTTTATACTGCAGGATTCATGTATATATAGAATATTTCTTGTGTTTCTTATAAAAACTGAAACAAGACCTTTTCTTCACAAAAATCAAACTCAGATTCTAAGAAAATAAACATATGAAAGGATAGACAATTTCAATATTGCTTTAATAAAAGCATGCTTTTCTTATTAAAGTTTTGGTATGGATTTAAGATGCATAAAACACAAACCAGAGATACTGTAACTGGGATGCAATTTGGGGATCTAATAAAACTGCAGACTTGAAGCCTCCATCCCCTGTTGCAATGATGTTATCTGATTTCCTAAGTGTAGCTATTAGTCTGGCTTGTCAGCTGTCTGCATTGGACCAAGAAAAGACCAAACTTTACCTCACTGAAAAGTGAGGTAAATATATGTAAGGGCTCGAGGGGGGCGGGGACCGCTGGGTTGGGGGCAGCACGGAATATGCCAGATGGAGTGGTCTAATGTAGCAAAATAGTTTTGTTATTTCATCTTTTTCTTAGGCTAGGGAATAACCCTATCTGTTACAGACATTCTGACATCTACTGAGGCAGGTCAGCTAGTGCTGAGTGAAGCTGGACAGTTAGATACTAAAAACAGCAGAGAGGTGTAGTTAAAAGGCCAGAGACTTCAGGATACACTGAGAAGTCAGCAGCCATGTATTTGACAACTAAAGTCCTCTAGCAGAGGGACACCTGGGTGGCTTAGTCAGTCAAGCGTCTGCCTTCAGCTCAGGTCATGATCCCAGGGTCCTGGGATCGAGCCCCACATCGAGCCATTTGCTCAGCAGGGTGCCTGCTTCTCCCTCTGCCTGCCGCTCTCCAGCTTGTCCTCGCGTTCTCTCTCTCTGATAAATAAATAAGTAAAATCTTAAAAAAAAAAAAAGTCCTCTAATAGAGAGAAGACTTACATGACTTACTGAAAATGCACACCTTAAGGAAAGATCACATATACAATCCCTTGTTTTCCTATTATCTAATCCTAAGATTTCCTGTTTCCAGGTTTGAGGCAAACCTTTGCCATACCAACGAGGAAGCCCAGCTCCTACTTACCTTATGTTTACTTTCCTTAACTTTCCCAAAGACACCAGGATGGGGATAGGACACATTTTTTTTTTTTAAGATTTTATTTATTTATTTGAGAGAGAGAGTCAGAGATAGCAACAGAAAGCATGAATGGGGAGGAGAGGGAGAAGCAGGCCCGCCGCTGAGCAGGGAGCCTGATGCGGGGTTTGACCCCAGGACCCTGGGATCATGACGTGAGCTGAAGACAGATGCTTAACCGACTGAGTCACCCAGGTGCCCCGGGAGTAGGACTCATTTATGGAATAAGAGACTGGAAGAGGTCTTAGAAATCATGAAATCAATCTTCCCTTCCTGTCTTTCAAGGTAGAGAACAAGTGAGTCCCAGAGCAGTTAAAGGAGTTGTCCAGAGCACATGGGTCTTTAAGGCCTAGTTCATACCAAACGCAAAGGTGAGGTCCCCAACGCCCAGTATAATCTTTGGATTAACATGCATGCAGTAAAGCGATTGCTGGAAAGTTATCGCAGAGGTAAGGAGAATATTATTCCTATTTGAGGGAATGATTAAACAACTTGAGTTGACCACCCTCTGCATTTCAACAATACTTATGCTATTAACTCAATTTTTTTCAGTTTTCAGTATGTGAATCCAGTCACTGTTCCTGTTTTTAAATCATGGACTGTAACCTCTCACTTGAGTAATGGACTAAATGGAAGCCTTGAGAGGTTGCAGGACTTTTTCAAGGGCACGTAGTTCCAAGCTGACCCCACAGAACTGAGTCCTCTCTGCAACTTTCTCCCAAAATACATTTTGTTCAGAGACTTCTTCTTAGATCCGAGAAATACTGGACTTGGGAGTCATGCGGGAAGGACAGTGGGAGGCCGAGGCCTTAAGGCACAGCATCTTTCTCCCTGCTCCAGGAGCACCAAGGCTTCAGAAGTTTCGGAGAGGACAAACTTAGAGGGGCCCTTCCAGAGCCGAGGGTTTGACCGCTGTTGATAATGCATGAGTTAGGACAATGCCTAGTGCCAGGATGTTTTGCCAAAAGGCCATGTTGTCTCACTGCATGAAGCCTAAAGGTTGTTTTGGAAGTCCCCAGGCTTATTTCAGAATAGTAGACGGTCTGTGTAAAGAGAATAAGATGAGATGGGTTTTTTGTCAAGGATAGAAATGTAAGGGCTTGTATATTGAAATAGCCTCTGAGCAGGAATCTATAAGCTCATTTCTCTGGTTTTAAAGCAAGAAGTACCCTGGAGCATCTTTCAACCCAGCGCCAGAGGCTGACGTGGAACGGCAGAGTGAATGCAGCCAACTATGGCAGAGCACAAGAGGAGTCTCATAGGCCACAGCTCTCAGCATTTAGGCTACTTTTGCGGAGGATGGCAGGTAAGCGACTTGGTTGCTTGTACACATTGCAATGTACACATTGGTGAACACAAATGCATTAGCTCATAGGAAGTCCATTCTGCTAGATCAGAAGATTCTAGCCTTCCAAGAGCTGAAATGGTAATACGTGATGAGTCATGCTAACTTACGGTTTTAGGGCCTGGGTATTTCGCAGGCATGAAGTATTGTATCATGAACCCTAAGAATTTGCAGAATTCTGTCTCAAGTTAGTGCTATAGTACATCTTGCCACCATTGACATAGACATGCGCTGTTCTGCCTGAGGCATTAGATGTCTAATTTGATCAAATTCAGATCCTATAATTTGAATCCAAGCCAAACCACAATCAAATCATAAAATTTCCAAATCTGCCACCATCTTAGAAATGTCAAATGCTGGGTAGAGGAGCAGGAAATGACTATACAGGGAATAAATGGAGCCTGTTTTAATGAATTTTGCATCTGGTTCCTATGTGAGGCCATCAATCCATTAGATATAATTTAAACATCTTGATTAACATTTCATTACCTTACATGACTGCTGGGGGAAAAAATGCGTCTCCATGCACCACGCATACCAAAATATCCTAAACTCCTTTGAGTTTTGAGGAGCTAAATATAGCACTCTCAGGCCACTTAGATGGTGTCTGAAGTCTGTTTGATGTTAAGCTAAAAAATAAACCTAAGAAAAAGGGATGTTTTTATATGCTCAGATATTAGGACCCACTAGAAGCGTGGACTGCTTTGGCAATCACTGACGGACCTCCCTGGTGTCTGAGGAATTGTACGCTCTTTTCTAAATCCTTTCGGAAATTGCCAGTTTGATAGAATAACATTGCAGGAAACCACTCAAATTGAACATATTTGTTGTTTTATGTTCTGCCAAGCAAATGTCAGAACAATGCCAGGAGACCAGAGTGGATCAAAATTGGAGGGAGCAGGAGGGGAGGTGAAGGGAGGGAACCAGGAGCAAAAGAGACAATGAGATTAGAATAAAAAGTTATTTTAATGGGGAATTTTAAACCCATAAAACAAACTCTTGCTTTTGAGAATTAAAAGCAAAAGAGATTGCGTCTTCTCAACTATCTTGTGGTCAACAGCATGACGTCTAATCTGAGAATTTTTGTTGTAGAATTTCATTATTGTGGTCCATAATTTTCTGGTAAATCGCTATCCACTGGTCAATATCTTGCCAACAAAAAAGACTAAATTGAAGGCTGACTTGGAGAACTCGTTAATGGAGCCTATCCTTCCAGTTTTATGCCATTTATCTTGAATATGAATCTCCTTTACTACTGGGACTTTCCTTTTTCGCTTTGCATTTTTCAATTACACAGCGTGTCATATAAATCATCTTAATTAATTAGGAACAATAACTTGCCATAATCATTTCTTCAGTTTCATGTTTGAAGTCCCAGGGAAGCTTTTATTTTTCCTAAGTCTGACAATGTAATAGAACTTAATGGTAGTGATTCCAAGTACTCCTGCAGAAATTTATTTTTCCAAAAAGATCGGTATGGGGAAAGGCTGCATGAACAACTGTGTTAGCTTTGCTTTTTTTTTTTTTTTTTTGGTAAGTGGCTGACTCATAAATTAGGAACTTGATTCTCTCTCCCTGGCTTTGGATGGTTTCCTAATGAGCAGAAGGACTGTTTTATTTATTTATTTACTAACCGATGTGGATTCAAATCCTCGATAGCACTTTAACACCTTAGTGACTGTGGTATATCAGTATGGCAGACATAGAGTGTTGGTTTGGTTACCAGGAAAAACTTTTTGCCTCATCTCCACTCAAGCATTGAACCCAGGGCCAAACATATGCTCTCTCTTTTTGCCAGGTTATCATTACATTTTAGCACATAGGATAAATTTGAAACTGAGTAAAATCGAATGCTACCAGAAAGTAAATAAATCTACTTTCTTTTCCACAGCAGTTAAAAACAAAACAAAACAAAACAAAACAACTGTAGCTTCCTTTCTAAAATATCTCAACATGTTTGTTTGGGCAGTGGCCAAATAGTGAAAACCGTATCTTATTTTCAAATGTGTAATAACACACCCAGTAAATTATTTAAAAGTCACAATTTGGATTAATGACGTAGTTTTGGACAGTATGAATGTTTGATCTTAGCGACATATTCATCTAATTGCTCTGAAATTGGAGATTTTATTGTGATGTGCATGACAAAATATTTTGTGTTCTCTAAGGGTCACTATGGTTAGGTTTGATGGTGGGTAGTATTTTTACTTAGCGGGTACAAATGGCTGTGTATAAAAAGTGAAGGGAGCTGTCCAATGTCACACACACACACACACACACACACACACACACACAAAGTTATACCACTGCAGCTGAAGAACATCTAGAACTTATTGTCAAAGCATTGCTAAATAAACCCACACTTGTGATCTCATTTTTTTGTTTGTTTGTTTTTGTTTTTGTTTTTTCTGCACTCACATGATTGCTTCACCAAAGTAGCAAGAGAACAAGGAAATCATTTGCTGCTTTCACAGTCTTCAGGCAAAGGGAGTAAAGTGATAATTACACACAGCTTATTTAAAGAGTGAATCCAGTCTTCCTGGTAGGCAGAGTAGGTGCACACATATGTCGTGTGATTTGAAAGGGAGAGAAAGTTTCTCCTCCTTATGTATCCCCTGGGCTGCTTGTGTTGAGGGTAGGCAGCTTCAACAAAGGACAAACTCTCTTCCGGCTATTTTCTATTACTCGTCAATGCACATCACCCAGGGGAGCACTCCCGCCCTGCCCCACCCACCCTGCCTTTGTCTGGTTTTGTTTCCCCCCACCCCAACGGCCACTCTCAGGTCTGGTTCCCTTCCTCACAAGGTCTTCTGCAATGCCCTAGCTGTGACCTTCAGCCAAGAATGAGTTTTATATTTCTAAATAGTTGGAAAAAGGACCAAAAGATAAAACATTGCGTGATATATGAAAAGTAAGAGAAATTCTAAGTTCAGTGCCCATAACTAAAGTCTTTTGTTTACACATTGTCTGTGGCCATGTTTGCTATGTAATGACAGAGTCGAGTAGTTGTGTTGTTCTGTGTGGCACCAAAGCCTAAAATGCTTACCGTCTAGTCCTTTACAAAAAAGAAACTTGTGGACCCCTGCCCTAGACTTCACAATCAAATAAACTGATGCCCTTAAGTGCCCCTAGCACCGTAATGGCTAACTGTTTATCTTCTCCACTAAAGTTTAAGCTTCATGGGGCAAGCTTATTTTGCTGAGTATAATATCTCCAGCACCTACAAAAGAATCCCAGAGCATACAGTAAGTGCTCAATAATGATGTCAAATTAACCCTACCTAAGAATGTTTTAGGAATGACTTTGTAAATAATATGATTCATTATGAGTTACTCCTTTATCAGTCAGTTAAAAATTATTTTGCAGGTAATTCTGTTCCTGGTTAAAACAAACAAACAACAGATCAACCAACCAACCTTAGATAAGAAGGCAGGCAGTAATTAAGAAAGAGCCATTATCTAGAGTGACTCTACATTATTTCTTAACAATGACCAAGTAAAACAGGGTTAATATTAGGTATAGGATTTTTTTTTTTTCATTTATTCCAATCATCCCTTTCTGAGGATTGAAGGAGAAGAACTAGAATTTAGTGTTAGCGTGTATTTCTGGCTATTTGGGGAAGTCTTCTAATAAAAATATTATTTTAGTCCTTAATAACAACGGAGATTGCAACTTTTCTAGATTCACTGGTATTAAGACAGAGAAAGAAGTTGCATGGGATCTGTAGCTGACTTGTAGAGATGGTTACATGGCCACAACCCATGAAACCTAAAGGTAGTGGGTACTAACTGTGTTAGTTTGCAAAGGCTACCATAATGAAGTAACCCAGACCAGGTGGTCTCCATAACAGAAATCTATTTTCTTACAGTTCTGGAGGCCAGATATCTGAGATCAAGGTGTGGCAGGGTCAGTTTCCTCTCAGGCCTCTCTCCTCACCTTGTAGATGACCATCTCCCTGTGTCCTCACACAGTCTTTCATCTGCATGTGTGTCCTATTCTCCTCTTCTTATGACACTGGTCATATTGGAATTGGACCCACCCCAATGACACTTAATCTTAACTACCTCTTTAATGACCCTCTCTCCAAATACAGTCACAGTCTGGCATTCTGGGGGTTAAGATTTCAGCATATGAATTTGAGGGGCACACGATTGAGCCCATAATACCAACCAAAATGTTCAAGAAAATCTTCATCCACAGATTTTTGTTGTGCCCAGGAAAGAGCACACAGTAAACTATGCCCAAATTCTACCCCTTGGGACAGCAATCTTTCTAGTAAAGAAGAAATATAACTTGGACTTTAATGCACAATACGAAAGTCTCTGTTCACTAATTCAAATTTATAGTTGTTGTTCATATTTGTCCTCCTTGCTCAAGTAATTGATTCTCTAAGTGGAATCCTAGTAAATGTAATGATAGCCTATTAACAGGCACAGTATCATAGCATTTTCAGTATCTAAGCAGCTTT
>CM052883.1:24565893-24605822 GCA_028534135.1 Potos flavus | reverse complement strand
CATCTGCATCTTTGGGGTAAATACCCAGTAGTGCAACTGCAGGGTCATAGGGTAACTCTATTCATATTTTCTTCTAAAAGATTTAAAGTTTAGCTTTTCGCATTCATAGGTTAAATTCACTTGGAACTTATTTTTTTATACAATGCGAAGTAGTGTTTTACTTACATTTTTCCACATAGAAAAATATTGTCCCAGCACTGTTTCCTTAAAAGTTTCCAGTGATGCCATGTCTGCCATATATGCCTACTTGTATGGGTCTGTGTCTGAGTATTCAAAAAGTAGCTGCTATCAGACTGTCTGCTTAGGTCCTTGACATGCCTGAGATTTAATAATTAATTTTCAGATTTTTGGTTTGTGGCTGTATTGCTTGGCATTGATGTCCTCATGTGCTTCTCAATTCCGGCTTGATCTGTTTCAGGTTCGTTTTTTCCATGTCATTTCTGCGCTTAGTTAAATTTCTTAATTTTTTCTTTCATATTTTGTTCATTACTGTGAGTCAGAAATCTTATATTTATTGCTTGAACCCAAATCGTGATCACTTGAGGCTGATCCCAGATGAGTATTGTCATATGTTACACCCAGATCTTTCTGTAAGAGTATCTAAAAAATGCGCAGGAATGCCACCGCCTTCCCCCCACCCCACCCCCATCTCCACCTCCAACTTTACCCTCATCTTACTCCTACACTTTCCTCCTGTGGCATCAGCATTTTGCTAGAAATGCTATTCTCTGCTGGTGAGTGCCGTGGTCCTCACTACCCTTTGGAGGGAGGGACAAAATGCTTTCTCTACTGAGCGTGCTCAGTTTCTCACTGCATAGCCAAGAGTAATCAATCAGTTATAGTTAATGATATTCTGCAGAAGTTTTCAAGAAAAAGAAAGAGACCTTTGCAAGTCTGTGATCATGGCTTGGGATCTCTCTCTCTCTCTCTTTTTTTTTTTTTTTCTTTTAGAGAAGGTGAGGAGGGGAAGGGCAGAGAGAGACAGAGAATCTTAAGCAGGTTCCACGCCCAGTACAGAGCCTAACTTGGGGCTCAATCTCACAACCCTGAGATCATAACCTGAGCCGAAATCAAGTCAGATGCTTAACAGACTGAGCCACCCAGGTGCCCCATTACAATCACTTTTTAGGCACTTCTCTGCCTCGCTCTGGGTCTAACTTCATGAGGCGAGGGCTGCCTTACTCTCCACCATACAGGTGTTCTGCTTATCTCTATCCCATGAAGTTTAAGATAGGGCTCTGATGCCTGGGAAGAGGAGAAATCTGCAATCCAGGCTTGTCCCCTTAGTTTTGTCTCCCTGCTCCTTAGCTGACTAACCTCTGGGATGATGGTCTTCAGTAACCTGCTACACTTGAAATTGTGTAAGTTTCCCTTTGCTGTTGTAACAAACTACCACAAAGTTAGTGGCTTAAAACAACACAAATGTATTACATTACAGTGCTGGGGGTCAGAAGTCCAAAATGATTCTCAATCTGCTAAGATCAAGGCATTGGCAGGCTGCACTGCTTCTAGAGTCTCTAGCAGAAAATTGGTTTCCATGTCCTTTCCAGCTTCTAGAAGCTACTTGCATTCCTCGGCTTGCAGTCCCTTCTTCCATGTCCAAAGCCTGCAGTGGTGGGTTGAGTCTGTCTCACGTCACACTACTCTACACTGCTTCCATTGTCACATCTCCTCTGGTTCTCCTGGAGCACTGTAATTTCATCGGATCCACCCTGACAATCCAGGACAGTTTCCTTATTTTCAGGTCAGCTGATTAGCAACCTTAATTTCTCCTTCATCATGTAACAAAACACATTCATGGGCTCCGGGGATTCAGGCCTGGAAATCTTTGGGAGCCATTATTTCACCCACCACAGAGACAAACCCTTTTCTATGCCTAGGATTCTAATGACTATAAAAAGCCATGAGAATATAGTGGTTTAATATCAGTACATTTACCGAATTCTATGTTATTTGTCTTAAATATCTTTACATGTGAGAGATCCCTAGCTCTGTCTGGGGTAGGCTGAGTAAATGTCAGTCTACCCTCTATAACACATGGCCATAAGATGAAGGGAACATCAGGTCATTATGTCTTTCAGATTTCAGGGTCTCCTCATCTGTCGTCAGTAGGTAGCGGCTTCGGCAAGGGAATATACACATACCTCCTAAGAGCACGACACAGTATAAATGTAGAAGCAGTCAAGACCCACTTTTAGGAAAGGAAATACGCCGATCACAAATAAGATTTGCAGGGACCTGCAATTCCTAACAACACACCCAATCTAGAACTCTCAACTGAACGACCAGCCATTATGTTTGTAGGATGTATATTTGATTTAATTCTTTGCACCTAGCTCTTCCCCGAGGCTATGAGTGGTTCCTTGCTCTTTCTCCCTCTCTCTCTAAAGCCTCCACTTCCAATGTTATGCTTTTTTACAGAACAATGAAAAAATCTGTTCCAAAATGAAATTCAAGTCTTCATTTTAGGAAACAGAAGACAACCTACATTTAAAGGACAGCGTTTTTGTATGTGTGTTTGTTTAAAAATTATTGAGGTACTATTTACAGCGTACTCAATACACACATATGGTTGTCTTCCTGCCTGTAGCTTTGATGTCCACATAGGATAGACTTCTAAGACTGCCGAAATTTTACAGTATTTGCTTTTGTTCTCTCTCTACGTCCAGACCTTACGCTCTGAACATGTCATCTTTTTCTAGCCTATCTTACATTTCTTTACCTCAAATATTGCTAAACAGAACTTTCCAATGAGTTGACACGATCTCTGTCCTCCTCCTCTAAAACCCCATCTATCTAGTCTCTCAAGGTTGCATAAGCTTCTTCCACACCCTGCAAGGTTTTTCTCCCACTTTCAGCTTTTCCGCAAGCGAGCTTGTTTTGCTCATTTAAGGTATTTTTTTCCCTTTAATGCCCAGCCTGAGCTATCATCTTTTGTCATATTAAAACCAATACTAGAAATACGTACCGAGAATACATTTGATCTAGCTGCCTTTCTTTTTTCCTCCCACAGAAGCTATAAAGAACAGTTTATCTTAATTGCCTAAAAATATAAATTGCATGAGGGCAAGGATTGCATCTTTTTTACATTCTGTAACCTTCAGACAATTGTGTATAGAAAATGCTGAAGGGCTCAATTAACAAATGAATCAAAGCACTACCATTTCTCCCTTAAATGTCACATATTTTTACCCAGCTAAAAATATTTTTCTGTGGTCTTGGCATTTTGCATGTGACATGGCATCTGCTCTAAAAGTAACAATAGAATTATAACAGACCTCTCAAGTGCTATTTTCAGTAAACTATTTTGTCATTGTAAAATCTTTTGTTAAAATGCAAGAAAAGGTAATTGTTCTTTTTTTTCTTAATACCATTGTGAATAAAAATGCAGTGTACTTACAATAGAAAAATTATCATTGAACTGCCTGATGAGGTTGATGTGGAGGCATTTTTGTAATGTGTTAATCCTCTTGGGACCACTTTTTATCTATATCTATATCTGTATCTATATCTATATTTTTCCCCAAGTTATTTCTGCCTCAATAACTTAAACATTGCTACTCTGACCATAATCTCTCCCTCAGGCTTTTCTTTTAAGGGGGGCAAATATAAAATCACTTCCTTTCCTGTATAAATAGAAACTTGGCACTGCAGATATATCTGAATAACAGATTACCTAAACTGCCCCGAGGAAGCCTGACACAACAGAATCAGACCCAGGGACAGACAGTGACATTTGCTGAGATTTTACCAGATTAACATCCAGGCCCCCAAGTATTTTAGCATTTCAGTGGCAGATCCTCAGATTCAGTAAAATCAAACAGTGAAAAGAGATGAACTTCATTTGTATATGATGCCAAATAAATGCCTGGATTGCTTTTACTCTTATAAAACATGGGTCGGTTAATTAATTAGTAGGTTGCTTGCCAAACTGTAGAAACAGAATACAGTTGATCTCAGAATTATGATTATAGAGATAAGAAAAGTAAATAGAAAATAAACTAATTAAACAGGGTAATTATGTGTTTAAAAACTGTGATGGAAAAAAAGCAATCAATTTCTTACCTGAGTCTTGAGGATGTGTCAGTATCAATCAAGTTTGCCATACAAGTCCTTGGTTTCTAGTTTACAAAATATTTCATGCCTCCTCCAATTTTTCTCTTTTTAAACAGTAAAACTAGAAGTGAGAATCAATAATTTTCATTTTCTATATTTCAAAATGATAACATCTTTCCCTTGATTTATGTAGCAGTTATGCACGCAAGCCTGTGTATTTGTATTGTAACTTTTTCTGTTTCTCATGTTTGAAATCCATGCAAATGTTTCACTCTGTTCCATAACTTAGTCTTACTTGTGTTTCTGTGAAAATACCAGTTTTCCCTTAAACTTCGAGTAAATTTTATTCTCCAGGAGAACGCCCTTATGCTGTGATCTTGCCTTCCACCGTCCCAATCTGGGGTCGGTGTCTCCTGGATGGGCTCTTTCTCAGCAGAGCCCTCAGGCGGGCAGCCTTCTCTCTCACACTAGGGGACAGGGGAGTGGGGGTGGCAGCCAAAGTTTGACTGCCTTTTGAAAATGGAGCCATGACAGAGAAGGAAGCTGTAGTTGGTTTCCTATTTAAAGGTTTGCAGATTTCCTTTTGTATATTCAACAGATAATTAAAATGATCATTCATACACAAAACAAATCCTTGATTTACCCATCCTTTCAAAAATCTTCTCCTCACCTAGATTTCTCTGAGTCAGTATACTGGAACTACCCAAATCTTCAGTCTCTCTTCCCCTGACACCCCACATCCACTCCATCTGCAGAGACCGTGATCTCTGCCTCCTACACCCACCCCCTTCTCACCAGCCTCGCTGCCACCCCTCATCCAGCAACCTGAAATACTTTTCCTCCCTCACTTTGCTCCAGTCCGTCTCAAACAGTCTTCCTCAGATAAGGCTTCCCTGATTGTCTCTCTGAAGAAGGGTCTGCGCTTTATCTTTTTCTATGCTCTTACCTTTACTGTTTTTCCTTGATGATAAACAGCTTCCTGATTCATCTCGTTGTTTCCAGTTTTGCTCCCTTACAAAACATTGTCTTCTTAGCTTCCACAGTGATCCTCTACTAAATAAAGAACAAAATCCACAATCCTCGCTGCAGTTTTTGCTGAGGTGACTCCTAATCCTGGTTTTAGTTTGTTGGTTTCTCAGAGAGGTCTTCCCTAAGTCTTCCCTAAGAGTAGTGTCCTTAAGACACCCTTCTATCAATGCCCCAAGTAACTCAGTAATGCATCACCCTGTTTTATTTTCATTAGAGCTCGAATCCTAATCCAAATACCTAGTATTTCGTGTTGCTTTATTATTCAATTTTGTGGGTTTTTGGCTTTCCCAAGAGAATAAAAGCCTTACTTGTTTCATTCAATAATGTAAGTCTAATGCCTAATACAGTGCCTGGCCTATAATAGGTGCTTAATAAATATCTGTTGAATGACTAAATGAGTTGCTTATGATTCAGTAATGCAAGTAGAACATGTCCTTTAAAAGTGGTTCAGGAACACAACAACATTCAATCACAAGAGTAGAAAACAAAGCAGAGAAATGGCATATCACATGTTTTGGGGGTTTTGTTTGTTATTTGTTTCACATGGAAAATATGGAAGTGTACCAAAAGACCGCTAAACTCTGTCAGAGACTTATGCTCTAATCCCATGATATTAAAAATGTATAAAGCACTTACATGTAAAGATTCCCACACATATAGGTTTTTCATTTGAATGTTGGCAATAGCCTTGTGTGAGACTAATAACTCCATTTTACAGGTGAGGAAGCTAGGGCTTGGAGAATGGCCAAGGACACACAGCCAGTTGCAGATCTGGGCTGAATCAAACTTTTCTAAAAGCTGTGTACTTTCCATGACATCATATACCAACCGGATTTTGATCCTTGTAGCTATGGGAAAGTCAAGATTGCATTGGGCCACAACTTCTTCAACAACAAAGAGTGAAAACTAGCCTTGTTTTGTAGGATAGTGCACGTTGAATCAAGATGAGGGGCCTGCTGCGCACAGTACATTTGCCTAACCTACAGACACAATGGGTACAAAATTTCATTGAAATCCATAAGCTACCAGATATAAAATAGTGATTAATTTAAAAATAATCAAGATAAGTTAACATAAAAAAATTCTATATTATTATCTACCTTAAAGGCGTAATTGAATTTACTGAAATTCAAATTTACTAAAATCGAGAGTAAATGCAGATGCAACAGAACATTCTGGAAATTGAAAGGTTGGGCTTTCTTTTCTTTCTCTTTTTTGGTTTAAATGAATCAGCCTGTATATGCCCAAAGAGTCATTTTGGTTTTACGGAGGACTAGGTGCCTTATGACTGCCATTTCAGCCCAGTGTTGCAGTGGTTGAACAGGAAACTCAGAGAGATTTTTGGATGACGTTGAAATATTTCTTGCTTGGGAATATTTAAAATCCTTTCATAGTATTCTTAACAAGTTTAGTGGTTATTATGACACTTCATTAAAGATGCTTGATTTTGCTGATAGCAATCAGGTATGCACCCTAGAATTTCATTTCATTCCTTGTTAAGAGCTGCACAAAGATGTACTTGGTCAGCATGAAAGAAACTCATCTTCATTTATAATTTTAACATAATGTCCTTAACTATAAAAGCAAGTGACATAATTATAGCCACCATTTCTTGAACACTCAGTGTGCGCCAGATATTTCACATATATTATTGCCAATATCCCACCAACCATGCAAGAATTTAACATTATTAAATGTTAAATGATTTGCTTGAGGCCAAGCCGCTAGGAAAATCAGAGAACTATGATTTTAACCGAGTCTTCTCTGATTTCAAAGTCTTACTTTTTCCTCTCATTCCACTGTCTATCATTCATTCTTTCATTCATTGAATGAGATTAATTAATGCCTATTATATAACAGGTACTGTTTGAGCTATCGAATAATACAAAATCATTGTTCTTATGGGGCTTATAGTATAGATGGGAAGAAAGAAAATAAACCAATATATCACGTAATATAATATACATAATGTAACATAATATAGCATAACATTAGTATAGTATTACGTATATAGTTACACTAGCTATAAAATCAAAACAAAACAAGGCAACAAGCCAGGAAGTTATGTTTGGTAATCAGGTCAGAGAATGTCCTCAGACAGGCCCCTTTAGAACTTTGTTGGCCACAAGAAGGGCTCTTGATTTATATATTAGAAGTTCCCTTCAAGGGGCACCTGGGTGGCTTAGTCATTAAGCATTTGCCTTGGGCTCAGGTCATGATCCCAGAGTCCTGGAATCGAGCCCCGCATCGGGCTCCCTGCTCAGCAGGAAGCATGCTTCTCCCTCTCCCACTCCCCCTGATTGTATTCCCTCTCTCAATGTAACTCTCTCTGTCAAATAAATAAAAGAAATCTTAAAAAAAAAAAAATTTAAAAAAAAGAAGAAAATCCCTTCAAAAATAGCAACTAATACACCAGAGAATCCAAGTATAGTTATACAGATATCTCCAATAATATATTCTGCTTTGGACAGAACTAATTAAATCATTAATTTACATATTCTTTCAGGAAAAGTTTATGCAGAAAATTTTATGTATCAGGCATAGACAGAGTGCTGGGGCTATAAAGATGAATAAGACATAATCCCTTCCCTCAAGAGGATGGCAGAAAGGCAAACAGAGAAATTCTGTTTCTCTGTTTTTCTGGGTTTTTTGTATAAAAATAAATTTTACACAAAACATGAAGATCATTCATAAACATTTAATGAGATTCCATTATGCCCCAAATCCAATCACTGTTTGAGACACTGGAAACCCATGAGGAGGTATGACCTCAGGAGAAGGGAGTTTGGGGAGAGCTACAGAGCTGTGTTCCCTCTGTCATGCGATGTTGCCTTTAAAGAATGAGTAAAAGTGGGGCACCTGGGTGGCTCAGAGGGTTAAGCCTCTGCCTTCGGCTCAGGTCATGATCCCAGAGTCCTGGGATTGAGCCCCACATCGGGCTCTCTGCTCAGCGGGGAGCCTGCTTCCTCCTCTCTCTGCCTGCCTCTCTGCCTACTTGTGATCTCTCTCTCTCTGTCAAATAAATAAAATCTTTAAAAAAGAAAAAAAAAGAATGAGTAAAAGTTTACCACAAGGACTGGAGAGATCATCTAGGTAGAGAAGATAGCAAATAGGAAAGCAGGCAATTGGTATGTTTGGGAACAGTGAGAAGACCCAGGTGCGGGAATGCGGGATTCAAGAGGGGCAGTGACAGGAGATATAATAGTGGGTGGGAGTTGACTGTGAAAGATACAGTATTTAAAGTGTGGATTCAGTCAGTAGACTGTGATGAGGGACCTTCTGTCTCCTTCTGTCATGTTTTCATGGAGAAGAACTTGTCCTGTTCCCCTATCCCTTTCACACTTCTCGCCAGAAGTGTGTTCATCAGGGGAAGATGAATTTGGGGATGGAACTGAATATGCACAGTTTCAACACACTGCTCTTCCACAGATACACTTACAAGAGCATGCTCCGTCTGAGGCTACTGGCCAGTGGCTAGGTGGGAAAACCTGTCTAATTTGGGGATAAAATATTAGAAAAGCCATTTGCCATAGATCTAAAGTCATATCTGTCAATTGGCTGTATCACCAGTGAAGCTGACATTTCTATGCCCTGCAAACTGACTCCTGTACTTTCTCTCTCAGTTATTTTCTGTTCTGAAAGAAGAGTTTATTTATTAGCTTTTCTAAAACCTCAACACACCTGTGAAGTCAAAATAATGGTTTCCAAAGATGTTTTTGTCCTAATCCCCCAAACCTGTGAGTATGTGACCTTACATGGCAAAGGGGACTTGGCACATATGATTAAAATTAAGGATCTTGAGATGGGGAGATTATCCCAGATTATCCTAGATTCCTCCAATCTAATCACATGAGTCATTAAAAGCTGAACATCTATCAGTTAGGTCAAAGAGAGACAGGAGAATGGTCAGAGAGAGGCAACATGGGAAGAATTCGGCCACACATTGCTGGCTTGGAAGGTGGAGGAAGGGAGCCACAAACCAAAGAATGTGGGCAGCTTCTAGATACTGAGAACAAACTCCAGGGCCACAGCCAGTGAGGAAAGGAGGACGTTGGTCCTACTACCAGAAGAAACTGAATTCCAACAGGTTGGATGAGCAGGAAACTGAGTCTCCCCTAGAGTCTAAAGGAAGGAACATAGCCTGGCTTACACCTTGATTTTCATCCAGTGTGACCTGTGTCAGACTTCTGACCTACGAAACTGTAAGGTAACCGTTTGTGTAGTTTTAATCCACTCAGTTTGTGGTAATTTGTCATGGCCGCCATAGAAAACTGATACAACATCACACGGAGCCAATGGGTTTTGTTGTTGTTGTTGTTGTTATTGTGTTGTTGTTTTTAAATTGACATATAATTGGCATATGACGTTGTTTAGGTTTGAGGTATGCAATATGTTGGTTTAATGCTTTTATATATTGCAATGTTATTACTACAGTAGTGTTCCTAATAGATAGTAATAGATAACACTTTTATCACATCACGTAATTGTCATTTCTTGTTGGTGTTGAGAACAGTTAAGATCTAGTCTTACGGAGCCAGTGGAGGTTTTAACACAAGAGTGATGGCATGCTGAGGTGAGCATGGCAATTCCAATAGCCAGTAGAGTCTGACTTTGGAAACAGAGTGAGGGTGGGCAGTGTGTGGCACTGGGATGCAGGGCTGGGTGAAAGAGAAAGGGTATTCCAGCTTGGGAATTAGATGGATATTCACACCATTCACCAAGATTGAGACTTGGTGAAGCAAGTTTGTAAGAACAAACCATGAACTCAGTATTGATATATTAAGATGGACTATGTAAGCCTTGTAGGACATTCGGGAAAACAAATGGACAAGTTGTTGGGAATGAGTGCCTAAAAGAAAGTAGAGACAGTGAAATGCCTTGGGGGTGATTAAGACAATGAAAAATGAGAAACATTTATAGCTGGAGATCTAGTCATGATCTGGATCATGAAAAAATTATTTTAAACAATTTATGTATTTTTTTCACTACTAAACCAATCATCTAGAACTCTACATAAAGGAAATATGGCCAAGACAAGTTTGGATAAATATATAAATGACTTTCTAGAGGTCACTCAAGAAGCCTGTTCCGTTTTATGCCACATGCTAAACTTGGCCTGACATTTTTCTTTTTATCAGCATTGTATTTCTAGACCTCCAGATCATCCATAAGAAGTTTAAAAACTTTTCACTGAATTCCACTGATAATCCCACCATGCACCACTCCCAGAATCACCCATCTGACACTGTGACTCACATAAGCATTTAATCAGATCATTGTCCACATTATGTGGTTATCTTATTTTGGTTTTTCTCTAATGCATTCATACCAAGGAGAATGTTAGTAAGTAATTCCCTCTTAGCTTAAAAGCTATTGTCCCCAAAACTGCAGTGTAATCCTCACCTTCCCTGTTAAATCCCATTGTTGTTAGAGAGTATGTTTAGATAACATCTCTTTTTCTAAACTTAAAGTTGAAAATTATCTTTATTTGCTTTCTGCGAGGCCTGACTTAGCTTCATATAACCAAAAACATTAACATAAGTCTTACCTCTGAGTTTCGCTGTACGGAATTGTATCGAGGGCAAAATGATCGGGAGTTCTGAGGCAGACACCACATTTGAGATTGGCCAGATTATTTCTTTTACATAGCTGAATTTGTAAAAGTGACCCAAGACATAAGCCTTAAAAACAGATAAAAATTTTTTTTCTTATTGACATATAACATTATATGACATAGAATTGATGCAAAACATTACATTAGTTTCAGGCGTTCAACATAACAATTCAATGTTTGTATATATTGCAGAATGATCGCCACAGTAAGTTTAGTGAACATTGGTCCCCATACATCGTTACAATTTTTTTTTCCTGTGAGGAGGGCTTTTAAGATCTACTCTCTCTAGCAACTCTCCTGTATGCACTACCATATTGTTAACTGTGGTCACCAAGCTGTGCATTACATCCCCGTGACTTCATTATTTTATAATCTTGTCCCTTTTGACCCTCCTCACCCATTTCTCCCACCCCCTACCTCCTAAAAAAACAGACGAAATTTTTAGTTTTTTTTTAAACTTTTTATTTTGAAAAAATTATAAGCTCCAGGAGGTTGAAAAATAGCATAGAGAGTTTCCCTGGGCCCATCACCTAGCTTTCCCTAATGGTAACATCTTGCAAAACTGTAGTACATTTTTCAAAACCAGGAATCGACACTGAGACAATACAATTAACTAGACTACAGGTTTTACTCAGATTCCAGAGGTTCTTGTATGTACTTTTTTTGGTACATGTGTGATTATAGTTCTGTGAAATTTGATTACATGTATACATTCATATGAACTCCACTACAATAAATACAGAACTCATTACAAAGGAGCTCCCTTGTGGTACCCTTTATAGTTTCATCTTCTCCTTCTCCAACACCTGGCAAACACTGATCTGTTCTCCATTCCTATGTTTTTTTCATTTCAAGAATGATATAAATGGACTTATACAGTATATGACATTTTGATGTTGGCTTTTTTTAAATTTAACATAATTACCTTGAGATTCATTCATGTTTTGCATATAATAATAGTTTGTCCCTTTTTATTGCTGAATCATATTCCATGGTATGCATTACCACAGTGTGTTTATCCTTCACCCATTGAAGGACTTTAGGGTTGTTTCCAGTTTGGGGCTATGATAAAATCACTATGAGCATTGTGTATAGGTTTTCGCATGAACATAAATTTAATTTCTCTAGAATAAAACTCCAAGAGTATGATTGTTGGATTCAAATGTATGTTTAATTTTATAAGAAACTGCCAGAATTCTAGAGTGTTTGTACCATCTCATACTCCCACCAGCAATTTATGAGAGGTCCAGTTTCTGGACCTTTCTTCAAGTACCGTCAGTGCTGTCAGTAAGTAAAAAGTACTGTCAGTGTTTGTTTGTTTTTAAATTTTAGTCATTCTAATAAGTGTGTAGTGAAAAAACAGATTATTAGTGGTATTGCATTTTTTTTAAGGTGTGTTATTTGAGAGAGAGAGCGTGAGCTGGGGATGGCAGAGGGAGAGGGAGAGAAGCAGACTCTCTACTAGACACAGGGCTCAATCCCATGACTCTGAGATCACAATCCTGGGATGACAACCTGAGCTGAAATCAAGAGTCAGAAGCTTAACTGACGGAGCCACCCAGGCACCTCCATTAATGATATTTTTGGAACTCTGTCTAGACACCTGAATGAGCTCCCTAAAGAGCACACAATTTTGTATTCCCATATATGAGTATAGTGCTTTAGATAGGAGGTAAAAGGACAGGAAGTTGGATCTTGAACTTTCATATTTGCAAGTGAAAGTGAACACAAGATTGTAGAAACTTAAGACCATGGACAACCACAAAGACCTGTTTATTTGTAACAGACTCCCTTTTGGAATCCTTGTGGTTAGTTTCAGGGGAGAGTAGAATAGAAGTCGTAGCTTGCTACCTACCTTGATGATCTACCTGTCCTTTTTTTTGAGAGAGAAAGTGCGTATGGGTGCGTGCCTGTGAGTGGTGGGGAGAGGGCAGGGGAAGGGGGATGAGGGAGATGGAAAGAGAGAATCTTAAGCAGGCTCTACACTCAGTGGGGCCACTCTCAGGGCTCGATCTCACAACCCTGAGATCATAATCTGAGCTGAAATCAAGAGTCCGACGCTTAACTGACTGAGACACCCAGGTACCTCTTAATGACTTAATTCTTGATGCTCAAATGATAAGGAGCCCTTAGAGACCTTCCCAAAGAGTTTAACCTGGTTGCAGTAGAGAATGGTTAAGGTCTAGGGGGTCTTCCTGGTCTGAAAACTCAGTGTTACTTATTTGCCAAAAAATAAAAATAACTATTGGAAAATGCAATTGAATACTACCAGTTTTCTTTACTAAGGGATGGTTAATTAAAGTAATGAAAATCAAAGTCAAAGTTTATGAATTTTAGGTATTCTGTTTCTTTTAATCACATAGATCCTATTTCTTCTTTTGTTTATCTACAAAATTAATTAATGAGCACTTAAAACATTACAGTCTATAAAAATCTTTCTATTTGCAAATGATTATACCAAAATTTCCCAACACCTGGTCTAAGAAGCAGTAGTTACAGGCAAAGTTGACAAGCCAAAGAAGAATTTCACGAACAAAACAAATTAGTTACTTTTACAGCAGATTTTCTCAAAGCTGCTATTAAGTACATGAATAGATGTATAATATGAAACTCTGAGAGATCAATGGAGTATTGAGAACGTCCCCAAAACTTATTTCCACAGAACGCTTAATGACACTGACCAAGGGCTAGATTAGAAAACCTTGGATGATATTGACTAATATTGATTGAAAATGTGATTAATACACAAATTTTTTACATATCACTTAAATTGTTATAGGATAGGGAATCATCAGAGATGCTTTTTTTTTTTTTTTTTAAGATTTATTTATTTATTTGAGAGCGAGAGAGAGCATGGGCAGAGGAGGGTGCAGAGGGAGAGAGAGTCTAAGCAGACTCCATGCTGAGCACAGAGCCTAATGAGGGGCTCGATCTCACAACCCTGAGATCATGACCTGAGCCAAAACGAAGAGTTGGTCGCTTACCCGACTGCGCCACTCAGGCACGCCTGCTTTAATTCTTAGAGGTGTTTTTTTTTTTAATATGGTCAATTTCTAAACATGTCTAGTTCAGATTAGACTGTTCTCATCTTTTATGATTCAATAGTTGTTCATTTGATTGCATTAGATGTTGAGAAATAGGTTCATGGAAGCTATAATAAGAAAATAAATAAAGCTATGACTTTTAGCCATTTTGCTCAAAATTTCAAAGCAAGTCAAGGTTTTCTTAATGTTGTGCCTTTGGGAAAAGAAAACTTTAAGAAGAGAAAAGGCAAAAAAGCAGAAGTCAAATGAGCCAGGTTGTTGCCTTTGAAGCCTGGATGCCTTTTCTTTTGACACACAATGATTAAGAGAATAAATTTAATCACAAAGTTGCACTCAAAAACTCAAGCAAGATAGTGATTTAAGAATAATATTAGAAATTTAAAATTATTATCAGCACACAGTTAAAAATAATCAACATACTGAAAAATGGAAGTTTCATTTTATTTAAGGAGCATTTAAAAAAAAAAAGAAAGACAAGAAAATCTGTGCTATTTCTTCCTCTAAGCTCTGAGTGGAAATTCAGAACATGCAAGCACTAATCCTGGGGAATCCCAATGCCCCTTAACAAACCACATGGAATTGAAGAGGACTGTTGAAGTCCATGTAGTGGTAGGAGCTTTTATAAGTCAAGATAAAAATACTTGTCTTTAAGAGATCTAAAAGCATTAAGAAGAATATAAAGGTAAGTGTTCTCTTTCTTGGGGAAGATGATACACTATAGTGGAGAGAGTATAGGCTTTGGATCTATACAGACCAGAGACTGGGTCATTTAAACTTATTGTGCCTTAGTTTACTTATCTGTATAATAGGTATAATGATATCTATGTGAGAGGGTGTTTAGGAGATTAAATAAGATGATAAAACAAAAGCTATTAACATAGTGCGTAGGGGTGCCTGGGTGGTTCAGTCAGTTGAGCAACTGCCTTCAGCTTGGGTGCTGATCTCAGGGTCCTGGGTTCAGGCCCCAGGTGGGGCTCTTGGGTCAGTGGGGAGTCTGCTTCTCTCAAATAAGTAAATGAAGTATTTAAAAAAAAAAATAGTACCTAGAAAATAGAAGGTATACAAAAATGTTTGATACTTTTCTTTTTCTTCACGGTGTGCTGAAAATATGCTGTCAGCAGTTTTCCGAATAACCCTGATGATGCATGCTTTCTTATTTGATACAACCATCAGCCATGTGAGTGGCTATAAGTTTGGTTATCTATTTTAAAGTCATGTAATTTAGGGGTGTTCAGTTGGTTAAGTGGCTGCCTTCAGGTCAGGTCATGATCCTGGGGTCCTGGGATGGAGCCCCGCATCTGAGCTCACAGCTCAGCAGGGAGACTGTTTCTCCCTCTTCCTATGCTGCTCCCCCCACTGCTCGTGCTGTCTCTCTCTCTCTTTCTCTCTGTCTTGTTTTCTCTCTCTCTCTCAAATAAATAAATAAAAAAATTGGTCTAACTTAAATGACATTATACTATAGCAGAGTTGAAATAAAATTTGAGCTTTGACAATAATCTAGAGGATTCTCATTTAAACAGATGTTGCCATCTTCCTTCTAAATCTATTCCGTATTTGAAGTCCTTTTCCAGCCACTGGGAGTTGTAAGCTCAGTGCAACTGTGGAGCACATCAGACTTGAAGCCACCAATTGTGATGTGTTCGCATTAAATCCACTTTGGTTGCACTTCTTGCTATACAATGAGGAAGGGAAATGCAATGTGTGATTTGTATAGAGAGAGTACTGATCCTCAGAGAGAAATGATAACAACGGACATTAGTCATTTTTAACATTAATCACAGACACAGCAACAAAGATGCTTTTATGCTAAATTTTACGGTAGATTTATCAAGAGAGTAGAAATGATTTGGAAGTGTTTATACGAGCATATATTCCGTTATGGACCATCAATATATAAATGTAAATACACTATTCTTAAGTGAGCCCGACTACTTACTCAATGGCAGTTTTGAGCTTTGATTTGCTTCTGGTTATAGTGATGGATTATAAATGATTCTTAACCCACATGGAGCCTGAATAGCATGTCATGTCTCAGGATCAGTGGGGGGGGGGGGGGACTTCATTACTAGCTACTAAGAAAGTGATATTCAGATTAGAAGGGAGATTATATGAAGGTAGATACCCTAGAGATAATGATGGAAAAGTCAATATGTGTCATCTAAAAGGGCCAAGCCTCTCCATGGTAGGCAGCATTGGCTTGTACTACCCAGAGTCTTGAGAACTTGCTGGATATGATATATCAGAAGCCAGCATGCTGGTCCTACACATCTCAGATATTTTCCTTTATAAACCACCTGAAAGTACAGCTGAATGTCTTCTATGAGAAACTCTTACAAGCTAAGGAACCAATACAAATCTTTGGAGGTCAGTGTCCAGTGACAGGCATATCTTTGCCAAGAATCCTTTCGAAATTGGCATGTAAGCCCCTTTTTCTCCAAATATAACTGAATCATAAGTTCAATATTATTTAGGAACTTGAATTCTTCATATAAATGGTTTATACTTTGTTTTTAATTTTTAATTTTCTTCTCACCAATTTTACTAATTTTATGAAGGATAATCGACATGCAATATTTCCTATTAGTTTCAGGTGTACATCATAGTTAATTCAGTATTTATACATTACAAAATGATGTCTACAGTAGGTCTTGTTACCATCTATCACCACACAAAATTATTACAATATTGTTGACTGTGTACCCTAGGCTGTACATTACATACCCATGACTTATTTATTTTACAACTGGAAGTTTGTACCTCTTAAGCTCCTTCTCTTTCACCCATTCTTCAATCTCTCCCCACTCTGGTAACCAACAGTTTGTTTTCTATGTCTATGAGTCTGTTTCCATTTGGTTTTGTTTATTCATTTGCATTGTGTTTTTAGACCCAACATATAATAAAATTATATAGTATCTGTCTTCTCTGTCTGACTTATTTCACTTAGTATAATACCCTCTAGTCTATCCATGTTGTCTCAAATGGCAGATTTCATTCCTTTTTATGGCTAATATTCTAGTGTGTGTGTGTGTGTGTGTGTGTGTGCGCGCGCGCGCGCGCGCACGTGGGTGTATTGATGCCACATCTTCTTTACTCATTCATCTATTGACAGACACTTAGGTGTGTCCATGTCTTGACTATTGTAGATAATGCTACAGTAAACATTGGAGTACATAATGTCTTCTCAAATTGATGTTTTTATTTTCTTCCAACAAACACCCAGAAGTAGAATTGCTGGATCATATGGTACTTCTATTTTCAATTTTAGAGGAACCTCCATACTGTTTTCCACCATGGCTGCACCAATTTTCATTCCCACCAGCCATGTAGGAAGGGTTCTCTACACATCCTCACCAACATTTGTTATTTTTTTGTCTTTTTGATTCCAGCCAATCTGACAGGTGTGACATAATATCCCATTGTGGTTTTGATTTGCATTTTTCTGATGACTAGTGATGTTGAGCATCTTTTCATGAGCCTGTTGGTCATTTGTACATCTTCTTTGGGAAAATATTTTTACTATTAAGGGAAAAGAATTATGCAAATGTAGTCAGAATATATATGTATATATGAATATATAATGACTAATATGCAAACATATTGAATATATATTTTTAGAATACATATTTTATAAATATAACTGAATATATATCATCAACAAAGAATAATAGAGGGACCCACAGATTTAGAAGTTTTCTAAACCCACAGGTTTAGAAATCTCAAGAGATTGAATGGGTTTATATTACATTTACTTATGCAATCATTCCCAAGGATGCATTTGCTGCCTTGAACAAGGGCTGTGTTAAACTAGAGAATTTATGTTTATCTGGATGTTCGCTATTGTGGACACTAAAAGCCATAATGAGAGGTGCCTGGGTGGCTCAGTGATTAAGCATCTGCCTTTAGCTTAGGTCATAATTTCTGAGTCCTGGGCTAGAACACTGCATCAGGCTCCCTGCTCAGTGGGGAGCCTGCTTCTTCCTCTCCCTCTGCCTGCTACTCACCCTGCTTGTGATCTCTCTGTTGCTCTATCACAAATTAATAAATATAATCTTAAAAAAAATAAAAACCATAATATAGTCAATGCTTTTTCTCTTTTCCCAATAGGAAATTAGAGTAAGAGACATATGGAACTCTCTTTTCTTAAAACCAGAAGTGTTTGCCTTTCAATTTTCACTGCTTCTTAGCCATTTAGCCATGCCTCATCTATATTTCTCAGTAATAGGAGTATGACCCAAATCCAATAAGAAAGTGATTCTTTGAAGAATAAATATGCACATGTCTGTTGCTTTATAAACAGGATTTTGAAAATTAATCAAAGAAAGGTTGTACTGGGTTAAGAAAGCACCATTTCCCTTAACCACAATGGAACCTCCTTTTGGAGGCAGCCCCAGACTCAAAGTCCAGTCTGGATTTTTATACGGTGACATCTGGATGTCCACAATGTGAATTTCTCAGGTTTCATACTCAGCCTCATCTATGAACTACATCTTTTAAATAGTAAGCTAATGACCCCCAAGTTTATCACAACCAGTCAAGAAATAGGAAGGTATAGATACTTTCTGTTATGTTCTACTTTATTAATCAATATAGCTTTAGCTACAACAGGACATTTCTTCTTCTATAAAATATGACAGATGTAAATATTGGCATAAAAGCACATTTGAACTTAATATACTTTTATATACAATAACATTATAATCATCCAAAGTTAGCAAAGGGCAATGTCTTGTCTTTCTTTCAAGCAATATATATGCATACACATAAATAGGCAAAAATAAATAAAATAAATATATAAATATGACACAGATTAGAAAACAATTATTCAACAACACGTTGGAATTTTTTTTTCATTTGTCAACTAGTGTTAAATCTCATCTGAGCTATAGTCAGATGAATCCCATAACTTTTCTCACGAAAAGTTTTTATTAGTGTTTAACTTTACAGATGTCAAATAGATAACCCAAAGTTCTGTAATCATATTCATTTTCTGAGACAGATAGGTAAATGAACACATAATTTTGTGCCCACAAAGAGCATTTTACTTTTCATACATACTATTAAGCATGACCATCTTTACACATATGGTGCTTGGGAAACATTTTACTAACTCTGTCCCCAAATCATTTCACAGGACTGATTTTTTGTAAGTATTACATTATTTTTTACAGAGGAAAAGGCTTGATCCAGTTTATAGCTCTTTTCCTTTTAATCCCTGGTCTTTTTCCATGTTTGGTTCCTTTAGTGCTTATAACACATTTTTCTTCTTCTTTTTTAATCTGGGAAAATTTAGCTTTGGAGCATCATCTGTTTCCTAGTGAAGTGCTTGTATTCAGCTTCCCAGATGGGTTGAATAAGAAAAAAAGGTTAAATGATTTAACTTGAATCCATACTGTGAGTCATCTGCCCTCAGCCCAGTCCTGACAAAGTGAGAGATTTTCGAGGGGTTTTCTTCTTCATTACACTGACTTGAAGACCACACAATTTTCAGCAGAGCTTTCTCGAAACAGAGTAGTAAATATATTCAATATTATTGGACAATAATTTGGATTTCCAATGTATTCCTAACATGCCGCTTTTCAAAAATTGAAAAAGTAAATGTTTCCTTTCACAAGCAATTAAAACTTAACTTTTTCAGTATCACTGCTTTCTAGCTGTCATTCCAATCTCGTTTCTCTCTCTTCCAGCACATATTGTAAGCTTCTCCCATATTAATCTTGTAAGAACACCCCCTTTTCCCATCTCTCCTGAAGAGTAGGCAGTTTCTTCCTACCAGCAGTGCACAGAAGCTAACTTTCCAAAGAGGGCCTGAAATTCATATTCTTTAGTACTTTTCTAGTTTGAAGTGTTCGTACTTTGAGATAGTTCCTGAGTTTGTAGAGCAGAAGTGCCCTGTTACAGAGTTTGGATGGCAGTGATGCCTGTAGGGATAAAAGAATGTATGTTAATTAAATTTATTGCATTTGAATAGTATGAAGAGAAGATCAAAGTTGATTTCTTTAACTCTGACCAAATTTCACTTGGTGTAATGTTCTAGTCCTGAGGCTGTGATGAAGTTCAAAAGAAGTAGAGATGATGGCTATGCTTGAGGAATTTAGTCTCTAGTAGGAGCCATAATCAAGGTGTCCCCATTTAGGGCAGAGACAGATTATTTCGTTAATGAACTGAATTCTGTGATAATTGATCTAACCAAAATCTGAAGGACTTTTTTTTACTGAATTGTTGTTCCTAACATTTAATCCAGTTATGCTTTTCGACGCGATCAATTAATAGGATGTCACCTTGCCCTTAATGTTTTGTGGCAAGATGTGCTGATTTCTTAGTTTACCATAATGTTATTATTTCTACTTAATTAACATGTAGACATATTTTAATAGTACATCCTTGAAACTATAATGATTCAATATAATTTATCTCCCTCTTAAAAAATCTGAAATAAAGTCTTACTTTTAGGATTAATTTAAGTTTGAAAAAGATAAAGTAACTTCAGCATGGAGGGTTTACATATCATCATAATGTAACATAGGTATAAAACCTAGCACTAGGCTTAGCCCGTAATTTAGTGACTATTCATCATCTTCACAAGAAATGTGAAGTAGTATTGATCCCTCCAATGGTTCCACAAATCTACAAAATTAATTTGAATATTTATGTCATGTAAGACAAAAGTATTAATAATAGCAACAACATGAAAAGACTTCCAAATTTATTTTTGTCTACCTGAGGTTTCCAGGTGTAGTTATCTCCCCACTGAGCATCAACTTTAAGTGTAATTAGTTGCCCAATTTTTTTCTTCCCAGTTAGATTGTAATCTTTTTAGGGCAAAAATGATCTCTGTTTATTCAAGACTGTCTCTGCTGGCTCTAGACTAGTGTCTGGAATATGATAATAATACTTTGTTTTACTAAATTGCATTGGAGACCATCTGCCTTCCATTGTAGGAACTCACAGATTATAGGAGAGGCAATATTTAAAGAAATCGTTTTAATCAAAGTAAATAAGCATGTTTATACCAGTATGAGTAGACTTATACAAACAATGCAGAGCTGGGGTTACAGAGAATTCACTAAGGAAACAGCACGTGACTTGGGTCTTGATGGATGACTGGGGCCATCCAGGTGGGAGGGTGGGCGAGGTATTCCAGGCTGAAGGAACAGACTTGATTTTCAAGAAATGGAAATGAAAAAAAAAGGTCTTTACCTTATTACCTTCCTCATTTGGCCAAAGAGTCGCAAAATGTTGAATACATTTCTTTCAATCACATACAATTTAGAAAGATGCCAGCATGACCAGATGGATAGTTTTCAGATTCACACTTTGGAAACACATGGTGCTTCTCGAAGGCAATTGTGTACTGTTTCTTTTTAAATAGCAGAAAGCATATGGGAACAGGATTGGATCTGTCAGCTACTAGCGGAAGAATGGTGAAGCTTCTAAAATAAATTAAATCAAAACCTATAAAGTGACAAAAATTTCTATCATATTTTGAAATTCTAAAGTTCCACATTTGTAGATACATGGACATTTAAAAAGAAAAAAAAATCTACTTTTCGTAAAAACCACAATCCCTGCTACAGCTGCCAAATCCGCGGTAAAAAAGAGAGACAGGGGCAGTGTAATGAGAGTCTGGAAGAATTTCACTGATCAGGGATTAAGTATTTCTACTCTTCACCAGTTTCCAAATTTCTTTTCCTAAGCAAAGCATGTATTTGTCTATTTTCCACTATCTCTTTTCTGAACACAACATAAAAACAAACAAAAAACAATTACAACACCAAACATTATATGTATGAAAATGCCTGTTTTAATTGAACTAATTTAGGATTTATGGTTGTCCATTGTTTTTGCAAAGGCCTCTCTATGTGCTCTTGGTACCATGAAGCAAATCTCGGAGAGGTGAGAGAATTCACACCAACTCTAAGCACAGTGTTTCCACGGATGAGTTTTATTTTATTTTATTTTTTTAAGATTTTACCTATTTATCTGACAGAAAGAGTTACAGCGAGAGAGGGAACACAAGCAGGGGGAGCAGCAGGCAGAGGGAGGAGCAGGGAGCCTGCTTCGGGGCTCGAACCCAGGACCCTGTGATCAGGACCTGAGCCACCCAGGCGCCCCTCCACGGATGAGTTTTATAACCAGGTCAAATCTCCCTAATGCTAGACTTATATTCTACCATATTCTATGTTGTCTATGGCAATTTATCTTTTTCCAAATTATTATTATGGGTTTGGGGATGATTAAACTTCAAGGAGAGTGATTTCATAGGGCTGAACCCAAGGAATTAAAGGAGCTTTAGATAGCAAACTTCTATTTTAAGAAAACATTTGTTTTCAAGGAGTAGGACTTCCTTTGCCTTTTATCCATGCAGAGTCCTTGATCCCAGATAAAGTAAATGGTCTGCTGGTGGCTTTGAAGTCATCAGCTATCCTTCATTCATTCAGGAATGTGCATTACTCTTCTTGACCCCCATCTGCATAGAACTTTGCTTCTAAAATCTGTTACGTGCCAATATGAATTTTCCAATTTTACTTTTGGAATGGTGATATAAAAAGAACATTGTCTGTGATTCTTATTTGTTCATCCATTCCATAAACACTGACTTCTGGGATAGGCGTTATGGGGCATTCGAGGATAGATTAGGTATATATTATGACTTCAAAGTGTTTACAGGCTGTTGGGGAACCTAAAATACAAAGAGCTATAACACAAGGTATGAATTGGTAAGTATTTTAATAAAGGTACAAAGGAAGTATTTTGGGAGTTCAGAAAAGCAAGAGGTGGTCATAGATGTTTAGTAGCCATAGATATTTGGCTGAGTTTTCTTTTCAGGGAATTCAGAAAAATTCTTTGACACTGTCAAAATGTTTAAGTCAAAGGCAGCATATCAAATGTGCTCAAGTAGCATGTGATTTTATATTTCTACATGACACTAAATCATCGCCATCATCCCAGCTTATTGACAACTCCTTCCTGTACTTTATCATAACCGTAGGCTAAAACTAGAAAGTGATTACAAGATGACATGTACTTTATTTTTTTTTTTTAAATGGGGTTGCCTGCATTTCAAATCCTTTTTTTTTTAATTTTTTTAAATTTTATTAACATATAATGTATTATTTGCTTCAGGGGTACAGGTCTGTGAATCATCAGTCTTACACAATTCACAGCACTCACCATAGCACATACCCTCCCCAGTGTCCATAACCCAGCCACCCTATCCCTGCCCCCCTTCCCCCAGCAATCCTCAGTTTGTTTCATGAGATTAAGAGAATCTTATGGTTTGTCTCCCTCCCTGGTCCCCCCCCCAAAAATGAAAAAATTGAATCCTATTTTTATATATCGAAAACTCTAATAAAAACTATTTTTTTAAAAATCAGCATTTGATATTGGTCTCAACTTGAGAGACACAGTGTCCTTAACACATCTGATTATTAATGGTATTTGGCTCTCAATGGATAAGCTCCATTTATGTTTTCAAATTTACTCTTCTGACTTGCCTCAAAAACAAAAGCTCAAAACCTGATATTCTAAATAGCTGTCTAGCTCTTATGTTAATATGAATGAAAAATACTGAAGGCATATTTGTTAATTTCTGCATATTGTGGCAAATTGAGATGTTTCCTAAAGCAGTACTGAGTAGGAATGAAGAAACAGAATTATTGCCAAAGGAACCAAGACAATGGTTAGAGAACTGGGCCTTGAGACCGGATGACCAAGTAAGGAGAGGAAGAATCAAGCCTCCAGGTGAAGGGTCAGAATGATAAGAGGAGCAACATCTCCTTTGGTAAACAGACTGAGAAGACAGTTCAGAAAGTGGGGGGTCTTAGAGTTTCTTCACACACTATCTGGTTCCTGTTACTTGGGCAGACAGAGTAACCTGAAGAAATTACAACTTGGGATCTATCTTTATTTAGTTTCTGAATAAATATATTTCAGATAGTCCTGCCACCGGATATTTATGTCCTACATATTTGTCATCACCCATGCCATTTCAATTTCAAACTCTTCGGCATATGTCAAGAAATCGTGAATGATCACAGAGTACTAGAGTCGGGCTTAGCCAGCGGTTATTCCCTTCCCATGACTTTGCAAAGATAGCACTCCCATTTCCAGAGCTTCCAAATCAAATTATGGGGACTAGTGAATTTGCTAAGTCAGAGGCACTTGCAAAAAAAATCAGTATTAGATCAATGATCTAAATTTATATCTAAATTCCAACATTAAATAAAACATGGCCCTCAGAAAACAATAACTTCCAGCATATGCTTTGTTAGTAGAAAAAGGAGCATTTAAACTCTAACTTTCTAGTGGCTATGCCAAAAACAGTTCGGCGGTGCAAATTCAATTATAATATGTGCAAAATACAATATCATAAAGTAAACACAGGCTAATAAATAAACTTGCGTGCCACAAGTAATGCTTTAATTATCTGAGATATAGAGGATAAATTTAATAAATTTAACATCAAGGATTTCTTTGTTAAGCATTCTGTTGTTGACCAGAGCATTGTCACATCCCGTACATTTAAGCTCCCACCCTAAAACACAACCAGAAAGCCAAATCTCTTTGTTTCCAAGAATATTGGCCTCTAAGTAGCAAAAAAAATAAATATAAAGCTTTTTATTCATAGCAAAGTTAATACTGACGTCCCATGTCAAATGCATTTCTCCCTTCCTTGATCTCCCTCCCTTGATCATCCCAAAGTCACTCATGAGCTTTGGTGGAAAGCCACCAGCATCACTCTCTGCTACTGAGGGTTATGTGCTGGGACAGAGCCATGGACACCCAGCAGTGGACTCCAGGCAGTGGGTTTGCTGTGTCTACACATCTCTCTCATCTACAAATTTGTCTCATTTTGCACTTCCAGATGGTTCTTCCATCTCCAACATATTACATTGCATTAACTAGTGAAGTCGATTTGGATTTCTCTTACTGAAAGCTGTGACTCTCTCGAGGGCCAACTTTATTTTACCTTCTCAACCCTGAGATTCCTAGGACAGTGCCTTCTGTACTATAATGAAAGAGAGGGGATTTATTAAATTCAAATAAATTCTATAAGGACTGTTTCAAGTAGCAGCCAACAGTAGTGTTGGAATGTCATGTGGAAGAAAAACTGTCTCTTTCCAGTCAAGCCTCATGGTACGAACTTACTGAATCTCCCACACACTCTTGCAAGCTCAGGAAGCTGACTTTGTCTCATGGGCACAGAGCTACATTAACCTAGCCCAAGAAACCAATGAGGGAAATCAAAATGTCCATGCATTATTTTGCACAGAGAAATGCGCACACATTCTTCTCAGCTCACATTTCTGACTTGGAGCATCTTTCCATCCGTGTTAGCCTATAGCATGATAGAAAGATACGCAGATTGTCTTTACGGGCACAAGTGGCATTAATAGGAAGAGGCAACACATTACTGTAATTTAAGTTTAAACTACGTGGTTTCCAGTAACCCAGCTAGTCTCAGGATTGTTTCCAAGGAGACAGTATCAATTATGGTTTGAAGAAAAAAGTATTTCCAAAAAAGAAGTAAGTTTTATAGGAATTTAGAATTTACTCATTTGGTCTCTTTTTGCATAACTTTCTATCTAAATTAATAACATTTGTCTTTTCTTATTTGTTGCTTAGCTGGGATTTTATTCCATTTGAAAAAGAAAAAAAGCCTCCTAATTTTAATATAATGACCTGAAGAGTAGACAACTTTCCCAACATCTCTACACGCACGGTGGGGCTTGAAGTCAGGGCACTGAGATCAAGAGTCTTGAACTTTTCTGACAGAGCCAGCCAAGTGCCCCTAGCAGCACTTCTTTATTTTTTTAAATTTTTTTTTCGTAAATCACCTTTAATAAGTAGCCTGAAGAGAATTTTTATCCACTGCCCCATCACTTCCTCATATGATAATCATCTAAGGATTTAAGATTAAAATTTAAGTTAAGGACCAGAAAATTCTGTTTACTACTGTGTCCAAGACAGGAACCCCACAAAAATTATTTTTCTAAGATAAATGTTAAGGACTGAATTGTGTCCTTCCCCATACCCCAAAACTCGTAATGTGAAATATTAATCCATATGTAACTGTATTTATTTTTTTAAAGATTTTATTTATTTATTTGACAGACAGAGAGAGAGTGCACACACAGGGGGAGCAGTAGGCAGAGGGAGAAGCAGGCTCCCCGGTGAGCAAGGAGCCCGATGCAGGACTCCATCTCAGGACCCTGGGATCATGACCTGAGCGGAAGGCAGATGCTTAACCCACTGAGCCACCCAGGCATCCCTATATGTAACTGTATTTAGAGATAGGGCATAAGAAGTAATTTTAAGAAGTAATTTAGGTTAAAAGAGGTCACAATGGGGGGAGCCCTAATCCAATAGGATTGGTGTCCTCATAAGAAGAGGAAGAGACATCAGGAATGAATGCTCAGGCACAGAAAAAAAAAAAAAAAAGAGGCTATGTGAGGTCACAGCAAGAAGGCAGTCGTGTGCAAGCCAGTGAAAAGCCTCAGGAGAGGCTTGCCAGCACTTTGATCTTAGACTTTGAGCCTCTAGAACTCTGAGAAAATAGGTTTCTGTTCTTTAAGCCACTTAGTCTGTGGCGTTTTATTATGGCGCCCATAGCAGACTAAGACAATAACGTCAGGGATTTGTTCAGTCATGCCACGCCTTTGCTAAGAACTGTCCACAGAGTGGATCCCTCAAACGCCTACGCAGTGAGAGACCTTAGCCTCTGGGTTACAGAGGCTTAGTTTTATGGGGGATCCCCAGCACAAGTTGGGGCCTATCATATTTTCCCTCCTGGGAAATTGAAAATGGACATCAGAAGTGTCCATCAACCTCCTTAGGGCTTGGACTTGGGTGAGATAAAGTGGAGGCTGTGTCGGCCGTGCACGGACTGTCCAAGTGTCAGAAATCTGTACAACAGGAACCACCACCCTCACCTCTTTCTTTTTTTTTTTTTTCCCCAGTGAGTACTTTCTAGGTGCTAGGTAGTGCCATGAGAGCTTTATATATATTAACTCATTTAATCCTTACAACAACCTTTTGGGACATAGGTTTTACGGATGAACAAACGCAGTCATAGAGAAGTTAAATAATTTGCCAAAGACTAAACAGCTGGCAAGTGGTAGAGTTTCAAGTCAGGCAGCCTAGCTCCAAAGTCCAAGTTCCTACCCACCTTCTATAGTGCCTCTCCCTTTAAGAAGGGAAGGAAGGGGGAAAGGGAGGAATGTAAGGAGGGAAAGAAGGAACTTCCCCAACATTTTCAGTCCTAAGTCCTGACCAGGGCCCAAGTGAATCATGGAATGTGGCCATGGTGGCACAGTATAGACACTGAGTAACATGGTAGCCCCCCACCCCCACCCGCACGTCTACCTCAGAGCAGCTTCTTGGTCCCCTAGATCTCGTTACGGTAAAACATTTCCTTGGCACAACCAGCATCAACTCAGAGACATAATTGTGTGAATGCTGGAAAGGAGGCTGCATTTGCAATGTGAGGACAGATGTAAGAAACATGTCACTATTAATGAAAACGCAAGTCAGCAGAAATCCTGGAAGGAGTATGCCCAAACATTTTAGTGCTTGGGAATTTAGTAAATTGAGATTGTTTCCAGACAATATTTCTGGAATGTCCAGAGTCTTCCTAAGGTTTATCTGATTGATCAAATTAGCTTTGAATGTTTGGTATTTGAAGTTCCTTGCTCCCCTATGAGACTCCTCTTTTAACTGAGAGTTTGGCAAACTTTATATATGGGAAACCCTATGTGTCTTAAGATGGGTGTATTTTTCACTCATTTTTTAACTCATTTCACATTTGAAGTGTTTTACTAAAAAAGAAAAAAATGACAGAAAAACCAGATCTAAGTATCCTTCTAAGATTAAGTATGTAGAATTTAATTTCAGAGACATGATAAAATTATATTAAGAGAGATTTCTTTGTTTAGACATTTTGTTGTACTCAGTAATTTTATGGCTTTATAGTAAGGCACTAGAGTAACATGACAAAGGACAGTTACACATTCCTTTTAATTGCAACGAGTAACAAATCTGTAAACTAAGACATGTCTGACCATGAAAAATGGTAACCTTCAAACATGTACAAATATCAGCATACTGAATTTGAAGTAAAAAAACGTTTGCAGGATACACCCGCCTAAAGTAAGAGTCCTTATGTGTCAGGACAAAAAGAAAGAGGGATCTGTTACCCTCTTCCCTAAAAAAATCTTGGACCATTCTTTGCCTAACACTGCAAAAATGCCAAGTAGACCAACTCATGGGTCTCATAGCTCATCAAGAGTCTGGATAGATTTCTTCTTTATAAAGCTGGAAGGAGGCCAGCATACAGAGAAAATGGAAGTGTCCTGATATTATTTGAAGAGAGAAGAAAAGAATAAAGGTAGACTCAGAACCCAGAAAGTACATTTAAATTTTTTGTCAGAGTAGGATATTCCTCTGTTGGGCTTTTCCATTAGAGAAAGCCTGCAGATTTCTTCAGGCTACTGGAAAAGAGCAATTTCTTACTTGTTTCTTTGTTTAGCTCTAAAGCTGTGGAATATGCTATACACTAATGGCTTCTTTTTTTCACACAGCTACAAAGCTTTCTTGAGTATTTTTAGTCAGTTTAGAGGAGAGCATCCTTAATGCCCCCAAATATAGAGAGCAGTTTTGAAACTAACAATGAGGATCATGGATCATACAACCGTGGGTATATTTAGATGTTGCTTGAACTGTATTTTGTACCAGTTGACCTCTGAAGTCTCCCCTAACCGTCTGTTTCCATGTGATATTACACTGCAGCTACTCCACAGAATATTTTATAAGAGACTATGCCAATATATTGTCAACTTGGAATTTTAATATTCCAAAACAGAAGTTACCTATACTGAAAAGGGATTGTTTGCCTTCTTACATAATATACTCATTGAAATTTTTGCCACAAGATCCCTGTCTTCTTGCTGATGCATTTCCCATACATTGACCTTAACCAGCTTACTTTCCTAAATGGGATAAATCACTAATGATGAAATATGTTTTGTAGTGTCATAGAAATGACCAGAACCAGATTTGTTTTAATTTTGCACATGCTTGTCATCTAAAAAGAGCAAGTTAGAGGGAAATAATGAAAACCCAAGGCTGTTGTTAATTCCACCACATCTTAAAGTCTTCCTTCCAGACCATACCTGGAGTTCTAAACAGCCCCCAGTTTGACACCTCACTTTCTTGAGTTACAGACAGTTGCATTCCTTAAAACCAGTGACTGTCACAATGAAAGAGAAAAGGCTCTCAAGAGGAAGTAGCTGTCAAGGATGGCTAGACTGGAAATTGTACTTATCTTGACAGCGGTTTTGACTGTAATGGATTAACCCCCCAGGATTAGCGTTGCCTACTTTCACCTTTTCCTACCTCCCCCAATATGTCTGGATCCCTGTGATGTTCTATTGTCTGGAGACATTTTTGTTTGTCACAGTTGGGAGGGGGGTGCTGTTGGCATCTGGTGAGCGAAAGTCAAGAATGATACTAAGCGTCTTACAATGTGCAGGACAGCCTCCCCACTAAAAAAGAATTATCTGGCCCAACATGTCAATAGCTCCAAGGTTGAGAAGCCCAGTTTTAGTCCTACCTTACAAATATCAGAGCATGTGTGTCAATTCAGAGCAGTACTCATTTTGCCTCAATTTGTGCTTTTTTTCATTGTCGATCTCCTTTAACATGAAATCAATGGACACTATGTCTTCTGTAAAAGAAATATCCTGTGCTTAAAATATTATCTTCTTGAGCCATAAGAAATACAATTTAGTGTAGCTGACTCAGGTATGAGGTCAATGAATGAAAACTGCTTGCCACTGTTGAGTAATAGTAATTTGGACCAAACTAAGTCATTCTCAGTCCTGGCTGCACAATTACAATCACCTGGGAGACTTTCAGACATATTGGTGCCAGGGCCTTGGCCCCTGGAGGTGCTGGTTTAACTGGTCTCGGTTCGGGTCTGGTCTCTGGTGGCTGACAAAGCTCACCAGGGGGTTGTAATACACAGCCAGCTTTGGGAACGATTGGTTCCAGCCCATGGGGCACCACTGCTATGCCATCGGATTCAGAAAATTCATTGGAGGGGTCAGGCTGGGACTCATTTTGGCAATGAGCTGCATAAATTAAACAGTTTCCGAAATTCATTTGTTCTAATCATCTCATCAGTTTTCTCTGGATGGCCAAGGGTTAGGGTGAACCCCAAGATGTTCCTAAAGTCCATCAGTGCCTGCTAATAACCATCTGAAAGTCTCCAATGCAAGGAGAGGGAACCATCACAGCCCTTGCATATTGACTGCTATCTCAAATAATATATTTTCTTCTTTTTTGAGGGGGGAGGGGCAGAGGGAAAGGGAGAGAGAGAATCTTAAGCAGACTCCACACCCTGTGTGAGCCACACTTGGGGCACATCTCATAACCCTGAGATCATGAACTGAGCCGAAACCAAGACACAGATGCATAACTGACTGAGCCACCCAGGCGCCCTGCAAATGATGCATTTTCAACAGTGAGGATCAGATGCTAATAAAAATGAAAATATTAGGGAATACAAATATATTTCCAAAGGCTAATGTTTCTTCTTTTCTTCCTATAATCCCCTGAAATGAAAAGGATGGCTTTTCCCTTTTGCACTACTTCCCTCCTTCCAAATGTCTCCCTCCTCCAGGCTAACCCTTAACAGTAAATGTAGATATTTTCCTTACAAATCTGGAGGACCCAGTGATGAAGGTCTTCCCATTATTGTTAAAAGGTTAAGACTAGCGTGTGCACGTGTGCAGAGAGGAGAAGGAATGAGGTGAAGCAGGGTCTGCTCAAGAGATTTGGCAATTCCTAACCTTGCTCTGCACCAAACCTGCTTGTCGAGTGCATTGCTTTGTTACGGGATCAGGTCCCTGTTCCACCCCGTCATGAAGTGATAGGCTCTGGTCCAGCCTTGAAACTGTGCCAGAGAAACGTTACTTAAGGGAAACGATTTAAATGAATTAATATTTGCAAAAATATTATTCCTATAATAAAAGTGTGTATATTTACTGAAGTTGGGTCAGTCAAATTCAGGAGATGTAGACAAACATTATTGTTCAATATCAATCTGGAAAGTACCAGAGTATTCAATGACAGCTCTTTTATTTGAAGGATGATTATATCAAGTGCGAAGTATAACATATACAAATTTGATATGAAAAAAAGACAGAAATATTGCTGACTCTTGACAACCCCAGAGAGTGGTTTAGGATGACCTAATTTAGTTCTTTAGATGCCCTAAATTTAGTTCATTTAGGATGCCCTCTCGAGGCTGCCATATCATTTCAGGAAATACTGAGAGTTAAGGAAGCCACTAGAACCAAACCAATGAGAGTAAGCAGTTCCCTAGTGGCCTGCTGACACTTCTATCTCCTCTCCTAGTTTGAAGGCAATTCTTATCAGGAACCTTAGGAAAAATGGGATTGTGTGAAGAATTCTATATTAACTATCATCAAGTGCTTTTATTCCTTCAAATGACCGTGCTAGTTATGCTTTATGGAAGATTCAGCCGGAAGAGGTAGTCAGTGCAGAACACACATTTTCAGTGACCAAAGGAATTTGAGAAAATGCTAGTCCATAACTCTGACTTAGCTCTTATACATCCAAAAAAGAGTAATGATTGTCTCAGCTCATTCTCAAGATCTAGAGAATAAGGCACATAAGTACTCCTCCAATAATCCAGTCTTTTTATAAACTTTTAGGTATGATGCATTTGGGTCCTTTTAGTTTTTTATTTGCCAATACCTGCTTCTAAACTATGATAAATGAGAATACTAGAAAATCCGTAAAACTATTGGAGAATAATATGATCAATTATTAAAAAAAAACAAAAACTTTTGGAGTCAGATCTGAATTTAAATAACAATTCTGGTACTTCCTAGCTATTATTTTTGGCATGTTTTTTAACTTCTCTGAACACCAAGCTCAAAATAAGAAGAATTGGATACCTGCCACCGGCATTGCTGTGAGAATTATAGGCAAGGCACTTGGCACGAACTTGACCAGAGAGTAAGCCTTCGAGAAATAGAGGCTGCTATTGTGACCCACTCTGCATCCTGGCCCCAAGTTTTACTTCTTTTACCTCCCTTCCAAGACTCTTCAAATCTTCTACTTTACTGACGGAAATGGGGTTTGAACATGCAGAAATAGAATTGGGTCAAATGACCCAGAAAGAGTGAGAACAATCACGGGGGATGCTGGACGTGAGTCTTCATTCATTAAGATAAGGAAAATAAGAGGACTAGGAACCTCAGATTACGGTGCTAACATTCTATCCTCACTAACTCCTTGGCTTTCTTTGCTCGTTCTATGATAGGACAGTTTCATAGTCCCTGGGTACTATGAAAAAATTCCAGTTTTGAAATTTCAGAAGAAATCAATATTGTCTCTTTAGATAAATATACATTTAGAATTTCTTTGAGAACTTTCCCTTTGACTGGATTTCACTTTCTAATTTTATGTTTTAATATTGCGTGATATGCTATGAAAAGTACCTTTATGTGTTAAAAAGTGAATAAATCTCCTTTGTGGCTGATGAACTTTGAGATGATTGACCTTTCAGACTTTACTAATTACACCTTTGGTTTGTTAATTGATAAAATTAGGATAGCAATACCTACCCAAAAGAATTATCATAAGATTTAAATATTTAAGTGTAAGTAAAGCTTGGCACATAGTCTGTGCTCAATAAATTGTCATTTATTTCCATCTTCATACAGTGGTTACTCAACGTAAGTGTTTTTCCTAGCTGCACATGATTTGGGGGTGGGGGGGAAAGGCAGAGATGTATTAATATCTCTTCAAATCCACAGTCTAAATCGTTGGTTTCTGCAGACCTCCCTATAACTTAGAGCTACCATTAACTTAAAAGAAAGTCTTAGAGACACGAAACTAAAACTTAGTGCTTTGCACATACAATATGCCTCACCATTTGGGATTTGCTTTCTCAGTAAGTTCTGACCAAATGTATGGAAACCTATTTACACTTGGTATGGTTTCTGCAAAGAGAAACAGCTTTCAAAACTACAAACAGCTTCTAAATTATATCTATTCTGGAGCAAGAAAACAATCTAGGTAAGCCTGGATTTTATTCTAAAAGGCAGCTATTTTCCATCCTTTAATATAAGCCTCAAAGGTATCAAACCCAAGTTCAATTTAGAGGAACTCTCCTTGCAAACAAGCTGCGTGCCATGCTTTGGAAGCAGGCAGTAGCCTCCGTGGGCTCGCACCCCCACGGACCGGGATACCACAGTGTTTTTACCCCGAGTGGGCATTGTTTTGGGACCAGGGAAAGGACCTACCTTGTATCGGAGGCATGTTTAATATTTTAAGTGAATTCAGTGCCATATTTCTATGCAGACACTCACAACATAACTTTTATTCTGGGTTAAATAAGAGAAAGGCAGAGGCATTGTTGGCGAGACACAGTGGAGTTACTGTTCAGAACATATAATGGCTCCAGGGCTGATTAGGAGGACATTTGTCCAGGAACCCAGAAAAGATAATGGTCATCAAAAGTAGTTCCAGATGTCCCACATAAACAAAATGCATCTAAACGCAGGTACTGTGGGGAGTGGGAGGGGGAGTGGGCAAATGTAAATGTCATGCCTTCACTTTTAAATTCATCTTGACATCTAAAGGTAGTTACTCAATAAGGGCTTATGCACTTGGAAAGAGCGTTAGTAGGGTTAAGTACATTATAAGGCTAAGGGATCGGGACTAATTCTTTTCTAGTTCTGTGGAAAATTCAATTTCCAGAATATTTATTTTCAATATAAAAGTTAATGAGTTAACCATAAGAATAATAGCATAGAATTTTCCTTTCAGTTTTTATTAGAAACAGATTAAGTGTAATTTTTAACAAATAAATACATCTCAGAAAGAGAGCAGCCAACTATGGCTTTTAGTGTGAACATGTACCTATTCCAAAAGTGCCCTGTTAATTAAAATTGCAAAATTAGCATGTTGCAGCTTTAAACTTATGTATGAGGAAAGATTGAATAACACGATAAATGTTGGCTGAAAATAGTAAAGCGAAATTCTACATACGGTTAAGGTCTCAAAAGTCTATTTTTAAATATGTTGGAAGAAGTCTGGAAGAAAATAAACGGAAGTGTTCATAATGGTTGCCTTCGAATGGTGGTATCATGGTCGAATTTGTTCAGTTTTATATTTCTATTTCTGTATTTCATAGAATCTAGATGTTTTATTTTTATAATCTTTGAGGGACTAAAACAAACTTTCCATGATATCATAATATAGAAATATCATATGCATATTTCTGTTTCAGTAGAGATGGCATTCACATACTCAGGAGTTGGCAGCTTTCTATCTTTTTCTTTTTACAAGCTAAATTAATCAAATCGTGCCAGGATATTTTTTTTATTTCTTCTGAATCTCAATGAGAATTTTACTTTGAGACAAGGACTTCTAATTTTTTTTTTTTTTTTTTTGGTCTACCCTCACACAGTGTTTGTGCTTTTTCTGGAATCCAAATTAGATGCCTTCAACAAACTAATCTCGATAGAGCCCCAGCGGGCACAGTCCCTGTTACTTTAAGAGTAGCATTCCACCTCCCCCTCACACCCACATACTTGTCCTCTCTTTGCACAGCAAGTGCCAAGCAGTGACATCTACTATAGTTTCTAGGACACGATGGTCTCTGCTATACAGGGGAAAAAAGGGAGAGCGAGCGAGAGAAAGAAGGCGGGTGGTGAGGGACAGAGAGCACAAATCCAGCTATGTTCCCAGAGGATGAGTCACTTCCTCGCAATAATCCTGAGATGCTGTTTATGGCTGGGCCCGGCTCCATTTCTCAGCGGAGCTGCGGGACACAGCCTCCCCCTGGCTGTCCATTAATCATGAGGGGCTGTTTCCCAGTGTACACAGAGTGGGAGTTCTGCCTACGAGTGGCCTCTAGCTGTCTCCAGCTCAATGAAATGACCCTGGGTGAAAACTTGTTTTATGAGAGATTGGTTTATTTGTAACTAAACTACTTCCTCCGTTATTTGATAAGCTCAAATATTTGCTACTGATAGTCTGAGAGTGTCACATTTATTATCCTATTTCACTGGTTGCCCAACGTCTTTGGACCTGGCTCCATTAACCCTTGCAGGTTGAGCCGTAGCTCTTAATAAACCAGCTTCTATTTTCTTCCAGCAGCGCCAATGCCATCTTGTAGACAACTGCATTACTTTAGCTCAGCCATGACGTGTGAATCCAAGAGAGGCCTTTCTATTCCAAAACAGAACACAGACAACTCTAGAAACGGGGGGCTCTGTAGACCGCCGGGGAGGTTCTGAAGCCCCATAAAGATGAAGGGAAGGTATTCTCACTCGCTAACATAAATCGAAGATATTCTGCACACATTAGTATTTCTGAAATGGCAAATTTTAAATATGTTGCAATGGCTTTCTATAGTTTCTTAGACCCCCAAATATCATTTGTGCAGGGCATGCTGTCTTAAATACTGTAGCATTCTGCATTTTGAAACTTTGCCTTTTGGAGTCTGAGCTCATTTGCATTTGGCAGAACTAGATTTCCTGCTTCTACAGAGGGGGGGCGGTGGTGAAAGCCTTTACAGTGCTCCCTCAAAGGGCTTTCTGAACATATTAAACTATGTTTCCAAGAGTTAAGTGAACCAGAATGAGGCAGATTTCATTTGAAATGAAAAAGAAATACAGGCTTTGTTACACGCAATACATTTGAAAAATCTAAATTGAAATATCTTTCCTGACGAACCCATATTGGGACTATTTTTCAGTTCTCTTGCTCTCTGACCAGCTACACAGAACTCTCAGTGAATGCAGAAGAGGCTAAGGAAATAACCACTTATGTGTGGCAAAATGTTCCAGCCGTGCAGAGATTTTCCCAAAATCATTAGACCCACCAAAACGCTTTCCATTGGCTAGCTCCACACCTTCTTCATCAGATTTTCCACACTTCTCCAGACTCCCAAGCTCTGTCCATCTGTATTTCCTAAGAGAGCCAGTCATTTGTAGCTGAAAATGTAACGGAGTTTATTCTCATAAATCAGAGATCTCCTTGACTGTCAATCAAAAAAAAATTTAAAAATTAAAAAAAGAAAGAAAAAAGAAAAGAAAGGAAGAAAGAAAAGACAGAAAAAGCTTACCTCCTAACTCTTTTTAAGAAAGTCATAATCTGACTTTCCAAGAGGAAAGTCACAGAGACTCACCATCTCCTCCCCCTCCCCCCCGAAAAAGAGGTGAATTTAGGGCAGCTACACTCTGAGGGTGTATAGAGATGAACAGGAAAAGATCCCGCCAAATCTGCCGCACTGGGATGGCAAATGGGAGGGTGGTGAGCGTTAATGGCATGGATCCCACCTCTGGGCACTTTTAGGCCCAGCTCTCCCCACGTGGTCTCCAGCATCATCACCCCAACTGCCTGTCAGTGGAACAAAGACGGGACCAGAGTGATAGTCGGAATTGTCATCTGCGGTGGATTTGTATTCAGAAATAGTCTACTGACATGTTGACTAGATTTTATTTTTTTAAAGATTTTATTTATTTATTTGAGAGAGAGAGAGCAAGAGAGAGCATGAGCTAGGGGAGAGGCAGATGCAGACTCCCAGCTAAGCAAGGAGCCTGATGCAGGGCTTGATCCCAGGACCCTTAGAACATGACCTGAGTGAAGGCAGACACAACTGACTGAGCCACCCAGGTGCCCCTCAAATTTATATTTTAGAGCTTTCATCCCTTCTGTTTGTTTGTTCGTTGTGGTAAAAAAACACATAACATGAAATCTACCCTCTTAACAAATTTTTAAATGTACAGTACAGTATCCTTAACTATAAGCCCAATGTTAACTATAAGCAGATCTCTAGAACTTTTTCATCTTATGTGACTGACACTTTATACTCATTGAATAGCAACTCTCCCCCCAATCACTGGCAACCACCATTCTCCTTTCTGCTTCAATGAATTTTACAATGTTAGATACCTCATATAAGTGGAAGCGTGCGGCATTTGTCTTTCTGTGACTGGTTTATTTCACTTAGCATAATGTGGGCTAGTTTCATCCGTGTTGTAGCACATGACAGGATTTCCCTTTTTATGGCTGACTAATACTTGTGTGTGAGATATATACATACATTTTCTTTATCCATTCATCTATTGAGGGATATTTTGTTTGTTTCCTCCTCTTACCTATTATAAATAATGCTGCATTGGACATGACAGTGCAAATATCATACATCTGAAAAGGAGTGAATATCCAAACTATACAAGGAACTCCTGCAACTCAGTAGCAAAAAAACAAATAAATAACCTGATTTAAAAATGGGCAAAAGACTAAAATTAAAATTAAAATTAAAAATGGGCAAAATAGTAGATGTTTCTCCAAGGAAAGCATACAAATTGCCTACAGGTACACATAAAGATCCAACATCACTAATTATTAGAGAAATGGAAATCAAAACCACAATGAGATATCACCTCATACCTGTTGGGATGGTCTTTAATAAAAAATAAAAGTAGTATGGGGTGCCTGGGTGGCTCAGTCGGTTAAGCGTCCCACTCTTGATTTCAGCTCAGGTCTTGATCTCAGGGTCATGAGTTCAAGCTCCACATTGGGCTCCACGCTGGGTGTGGAGCCCTACCTAAAAACAAGCAGGGGTGCCTGGGCGGCTCAGTTGGTTAAGTGTCTGCCTTTGGCTTAGGTCATGATCCAAGGGTCCTGGGATGGAGCCCCACATTGGGCTCTCTGCTCAGCGGGGAGTCTGCTTCTCCCTCTCCCTCTCTGTGCTCTCTCTCTCTCTCTCAAATAAATTTTAAAAATCTTTGTAATAAATAAAGAAGTAAAAATTTAAAAAATTAAAAATAAAAGATAATAACAAGTGTTGAAGATGTAGAGAAATTAGAATGTTTAAACACTAGCGATGGGAATGTAAAATGGTGTAGCCACTATAGAGAATAGTTTAAAAAGTTAAAAATAGAACTCCCATATAATTTGGCAATTCCACTCCTGGGCATTTATCCCAAAAAATTGAAATCAGGACCTCAAACAAATATCTGCACCCCCCAGTTCATTGCAACATCTTGGGCTTTTGCTGGTTGGTTTGTTTATTTAGAAATTCTACTCATGCAGATTTTACATTGTATCAATTGAAGGGAAGTGATGATGGGATGGAAAAGGAAGGAACTCAGTCCAGGCACATAGGCTTCAGTTGTCATTTCAACTTTACCATCAATATGACCTCCTGTAGGTCAGTTCTATTGCCTGGGTCTTGATTTCCTTTTCTCTTAAAGGAGTATGATACCCTCTACCTTAGCGGCTGTTCTGAGAATTAAATGGGGTAACTTGGGTAGGAGTTGTATACACTGCAGAGTACCACCCAAATGTTCATTGTTGTAATGTGAATGAACAAAACAATATTCTGCTTATCTCTTCCCCCTTCGCAAAATAGGAAAAAATCCACTGTAGAATTTGAGTTTTCTAGTCTCCATAAATTCTGGATTATTAACTGGATAATAACTAACTTTTCATGCCTCTTTTGCCATGTAGATAAACAAATATTTTATTCTTTTTTATATAATTTTTTAAAAGATTTATTTATTAGAGAGTGTGTGTGAGCAGGGGGAGGGGCAGAAAAAGAGGGAGAGGGGCAAGCAGACTCCTGCTGAGTGTGGAGCAATCCCACAACGTGAGACCCCAGCCAAAATCAAGAGTCAGACACTTAACAACTGAGTAACCCAGGCACCCCACAAATATTTTATTCTTAAAAAAAAAAAATGGACCACAAAGTATATGTGGATATTTACATAATATGTTAATATATTAAGTTTTCTTGGACGTACCTTTCCAAAACTGTATGCTATCCTTATGTAATAAATTTTTTTTTCAGGCAAGGTAATTTAAAAAATATATTTCTATGTTAAAAACATACCTGATAATTGCTATTATTTATGCTCAACCAGTGAGTCACAGGTTCCAGGATAGAGAATTAATAATCAAAGTTGAAATAGCTATGAAATGGAGCCGGAAGTTCTCCTGGTCAGGGTCTCCAGCACTAACTTTCCACAACAAGCACCTGTGCAGAGGAAGGGATGAAGGGTGATTTGGTCTCCCAAGATGATGGTGCCCTTTATTTCACCCTCCACTTTCTGTAGTTCTCTTGCATTACTCATTCCATCACATCATTTTCTTTAAAAATATATATATATATTTATATATATATATATAAATATATATATATATTTTTTTTCTTTTTTTCTTTCTTTCTTTCTTTCTTTCTTTCTTTCTTTCTTTGAGAGAGAGTAAGCAAGAGAGAGAGCACAATGGGGGGGGAGGGCAAGGAAGAAGCAGTCTCCCTTCTGAGCAGGGAGCCCGAGGTGGGGCTCCATCCCAGAAACCCAGGATCATGAGCCAAAGGCAGTTGGGTAACCTACTGAGCCACCCAGGCACCCCTTTCACATTGTTTTCTGTAGCTCAACATACCAAGTCAGGTCGGTGGTATAGCACTTACTGTTGAGACACATAGCTGAAGCTGATTTCTTCCACAAGGTCATATTGCTTTGTTTTCTTGTTAGTTCCTTCTGAGCATTTCCAGTTTTTCCTTCACTCCTTTTAGTTCGCGGTGTCTGATGCATATTGGATACTCGCATTAAAGAGGTTGTTTTTGTTCTTCTTGCACTTAACCCTGTTTTCCCTATCCTGGACGTGAATTTGATGCATTGATTAGCACATCTTGATTCTGATGCCACCCTCAGCTCTGTCCTTTCTGGTCCATGATATTATAAAGATTCAGAACAATAGTTAAGATTTGGCATTAAACTTTGATCTGGATTTAAAGACTTGTTTTAATGTATAGCTCTATGACCTTGAATAAATTACTTAATCTCACTAAGCCTCAGGTTCCTCATATGTAAAATGGCAATAATATTACCAGTTGCAAAATGTTTTTATTAAATTATATGTGAAGAGGCATGTAGAACATGCTTATTTACTTTCTTTCTGCAACATGCATTCTTCTTTTTTTTTTTAAAGATTTTATTTATTTATTTGACAGAGATGAGAGAGATCACAAGTAGGCAGGGAGGCAGGCAGAGAGAGAGGGGGAAGCAGGCTCCTTGCTGAGCAGAGAGCTAGATGCGGGGCTCGATCCCAGGACCCTGAGATCATGACCTGAG
>CM052883.1:24446224-24565393 GCA_028534135.1 Potos flavus | reverse complement strand
AAAAAAAACCACAGAGGGGCGCCTGGGTGGCTCAGTGGCTTAAGTCTCTGCCTTCGGCTCAGGTCATGATCTCAGGGTCCTGGGATCGAGCCCCACATCGGGCTCTCTGCTCAGTGGGGAGCCTGCTTCCCCCTCTCTCTCTGCCTGCCTCTCTGCCTACTTGTGATGTCTCTCTCTCTCCCTGTCAAATAAATAAATAAATAAAAATTAAAAAAAAAACCCACAGATATTATGGAGAATGATGCAAAATTCCCACTAAGCTTTTAAAAAAATGGGAGATTTGAATGAATTTTTATACATACTTTGTGATTCTCTGGGATATACTTTCAAGCGGCCACATATTATTCATTTTTATTTTCCTCTGCCATTTCAGGGGAAATTTTGAGAAGCACTACTAATGGGTTGAGATTTATGTATTGCAAATGACAGAAGCATCAACCGAAATGGACAGAAGTAGAAAATGGGATTTAGTCATTCGCTTTGCTAAAATATACAGGCGTAGAATTCAGACACAGCTGAATCCCAGGTTCAAAGAATACCATAAAGTAAGATTTTAATAAGCCTTCATTCAAGATTTTTTCATTATTTCTCTGATCTGGATCAACTTATTTTCCTTCTGTCTTTCTCTCCTTTTTTCTTCTGAGTCTATGTTTTCAGTAAGAATCTTATAAGATCTAAGTAACTCTGATTCCTAAGTGTCATCTTTTCAAGTTTGGTTTATATCTAAACCTTATCCTGAATGGTACTGCTTGTTCCATTTTCGTCAAGCTAGCACTAATGTCAAAGTGCATGAGAATACTGAAGAAAAGCTTTACCTGATGGTATAGTTGCTACAGTGTTATGTGGCAGGTGCAAGTCTTAATCTTCAATCAAGAAAAGAGGAAAGAGCCAAGATTCCTGCTCTTCCCTCATTTCTGCTCTGAGGTAATGAACAGAAGGTAGATCACTATCTTACAACATTACCCTACTCGATCTAAGATATTTCACCTGAATACATTTGCAGATATTTACATTTTATTTATATTTTTCCGCATTACCTGCTTGTTTTCCTGACTATAGAATGAGTTCCCCAAGGAAACAGAGTGTCTTCTTTATTTTTACACTATTTCTAAAACTTAGCACAGTGACTGGCATATAGTGGGAGGTCACGAAATGTGAATATGTTTTATTTTACCCCCATAACAAAAGTAATATATTTGATCAAGTTTAATTACACATTTTCAAAGCTAATTTCTTAAATGATGCTCTCTTAATTACGTAAAATGTAGAAATAAAAATATGGAATGTAAAAATACAGAATTTTTTTTTCTGTTAGGAAAAGAGTAGTAAGGCTTTTGACTTTGCAGGACATATGATCTGTTGTAACTTATCCTCATAGTGGGAAAGCAGCAATAAACAAAACATAAGTGAATGAGTATTGCTGTATTCCAGTAGAACTTTCTTTACAAAAACAGGCTATAGGTTGATTTGGCTCAAGGGCCATAGTTTGCTGACCCCTGTTCTAAAACAAAGCAAAAGGTATGCAAGGTAAACTTATATTTTCAAGAGTGACCAATCATTCAGGTTGCCAGGTACTGACAGTTTCCCAGGACAAGGGACAATCTCGGCAAAACTGGAATGAGTTGGTCGTTCTACTTGTCCTAGATCCTAACATCATTCATTTATTCATTCACTGAACAATGAGTACCTACTAACATTAAATCAACACTCGAAGTTTCAAATTAAACCAGAGGATTGCAATATTCTGCATTATCTGGTTGGATCATATAATATGTAATTCTGAAGCTAATTTGTAAAAGGTGTTACTTTGACTTTATTCATTATTTAAATTTAGATAGCTTTAGAATGAACATATGGCAGTAATTATCAACATGAAGTAAGATAAAAGAATATTAAAAGAAAAAATCATAATGTAACAATATAAACTTTTCCAATTTACATCATATAGAAGTTCTTCACTTAATCTGTTTCACTAACACATATTTTATTCAAGCCATAAATGATGTCTTCCTGTAATAAAAATCCCAAATTAGACTTTTTTATAGGCAAAAAATTTGAAGAAGTTGCCAAATGTGCTTAGGAAAATCCCAGTGACTTCATGATTCATCATTTGTATTGAAAATTAGAAGGTGAGAAAATTGAGAGGAAAAAAAAAATCTCACTAATAAGGATTAAAAACAAATGATTCATTTCTTAAACTTTTTTCAGAGAAGCAAATTACAGCCAAATTATAGGCCTGACAAACCATAATTAAGGCATAAGAGGAATTATGGGGGATTGAGAGGTGAAGAAGGCCATGTTTCAACTTAAATATCAATTTCATTTAACGTCATTAAAATTAGCTTTCCTGCTACAAATTCTTTTAGTTTCTAAAGTCACTACTTATTGAAAAGGGAAATGGAATCTTAGAGCCTACCTATATAAATCAAATGGGATGAAGCATGGGGAGGAATTTACATAAAGTTTTAAATAATGTACATACACAGACATGGATAATATTTTTACTTTGAAATTAGAAGAGTCTTCAAGTCCAAAAGTCAGAAGAACAATGAATTGCACACATTTTTCTTTCTCCCCCTTTGCAATTTGAGTGCTTCAAGAGAGTTTCTGAAAATATCGTGGCTCTAAACAGTGTTTCTCTCTCGATAGTTTTAAAATTTGGAAAAGTAAGTGACGCTGATTTCTGATTTTCAATCTAAGCATTCACACAGCAAAAATAGAAAATTAAAAACTCATTTTATCAAAATATCTTGAGAATGGATAGAATGACTGAAATAAATGTTTAGCTGATTATTAATCAGGAGCGTATTTTGTTTTTCTATTTTCCATTTTCTTACATACTATATTAAAATGACATAGGAGAACCATACTTTGCTTTCAATAATTCAGTAATAATCACAAAAGAAGCTTTCGACTGAACGGCATTTTTATTTTATATCATTGCATATTATGAATAGATACTGTGTACAAAATCTAGATGCTTTAGGTGTGCATTAAATGAGGGCAAGAAGGTTTGGTTTTTTTGCTTTAGAATTTTAATTGCATTCATTTGTAATCCGGTAGAGGAAGTAAACAGCATACTAGTAACATTCATCAATGCGAATAGGGTAAAAAGTGATTTCAATAGAGTCTGGCTGCGTGAGCCCAATCAAATGAGGCCGGCAGTGTTAATACTCTCTTCCATTCTCTCAGTAATAACAGTTCATTCATGAAAAACTTTATAATCATTTTATTAGCCATCCTTGTCAGAGGTCTAGTAACTTTAATTTAAGGGTCTTTGACTGAGGCAGGAATGGAAGTATAAAAATGTAAAGAGGGCACTTGTGGTCTAAATGTGGTCCATGCAGTTAGTATATCCCCCTTTTCCTGCTGGAGAACATCCAAAAGCAACAAGGAGAATGGGAAGCAAAAATGCAAACTCCATTTTCAGCAAAAGTAAGAGACAGCTCAAATCTCCAGAGCCCAAAATAGGTGTAAGGACTGCCAAAAGCCGTGGAGACCGAGCAGGGCAGAGCCAGGGCTGTGTGGGAGGAAGCCGAGAGAAAGTGCCTCCGAGTGAATTCCCCAGCAGCAGGCAGGGGGCCAGCCTCTGCAGATAGCAGAAAGAGCAAAATGACAACTCTTAGACATGAGCAGTGCACTGCGATTGTTAAATCTAGATCCTTGCCTTTGATGCGGGATTTGGGTCCACCGGCTGGCAGAAGGAGCGACCCTAGACCCGAACTGATTTTGAGACACTGAGGGGGAGAGCTAAATAAAGAATCACCCGTAGAACAGCCATATGTACAGGGAAGCAGTATGTCTTGTGACCACGGGGTTCAAGATGGTCTTTGCACTATCCTGCACCTGCCTATACCATTGACTGCGGACAAGCCACGGCTCTGCGACCCGGTGGGAAAAACTGCCGACCTGTGACTTGGCTCTGACCACTCCTCCATGCCTGAAACTCTTGCCGTCCTTGGTTCGGAAAAATGCATCTTTTCAATGATGAGTGCAACAAGAAAAATAAAGAAAGAAAACAGCAACTGTAAACAATAACTAACAGAGTACTCACCTGGAAGACAGCATAGCTAAGTCATTACTACGATGGAGTCTGGAAGCAGACTGCCTATTTACGAATCTCTGGAGTCAGCTAATTGACATCTTAGCGCCTCATCTTCCTTGGTTTGTAAAACAGAGCTCAAGGTAATACCTACTACACAGGGTTATCACAATGACTGAATGAATAGTATTTATAAAATGCTTAGAATAGTGCCTACAACAGAGTAAATTGTATATAAATTTTTTTTAACAACACCATGAAATACATGTAAACTTACTTTGATTTAAAAAAAATAATTTGGGGATGACTGGTTGGTTCAGTCGGTTTAGGGTCTGACAAGTTAGGATATCAGCATCCTGGGATCCAGCCCCCCACAGGGGTCCCTGCTCACACAGGAGTTTGCGTGTCACTCTCTCTCAGCCCCTCCCCCTGGTCATGCTCTCTTGCTCTCTCTCGCGCATATTCTCTCTCACATGAATAAAATCTTTTAAAAATAATAAAATAAATAAATAAATAAAATAATTTAATGTATAATTACCACCGTGAAGCAAGACCACAAAATAAAAATATAAGAATTAAAGGAAATAATGGTGAGATATTAGGAGGAAAGGAAAAATGAGTTAGGATTGCTCAGGAAAAGGACAGGAAAAAATATCTAAAAATAAAGGCAACACTGGACAGATTGAAGGGCAGAATAAACACTGTCAAAATTATAGTAGTTTTACAAAGTTACAGTAGTTTTACAAGGTGTAGAAATATTAAAATGACAAAATAAAATTAAAATTAGAGATTTTATTTTTTAATTTTATTTTGGATTTCCTACAGTCAAGTGGGATGTCAGGTGTACTGGGGAGATCTGATCAATCAAGTGAAGTGTGACATCACAGGCATGTGAAAGGCAAATTAAAAAAAAAAAAAATCCAAGTCTCAGAGAAGTTAAGTAATGCTCCCAACTTAGGAGAATTGGAGGCCAGTCCTGTTGGACTCCAATGGCCACGCTTTGAATGATTGTGCTACATGATATCATCTCTGTCTCACAGGCTTGCTGTAATGATCAGACAAGAACAATTTTTCCATAACACTTAAGTAACTATAAAACATGATACGAATATGTGTTATTATGTAATATAGCTACTGCATACTACGCTTCACTCTAGAGAAGGAGTTCTATAAGTCAGAGTAGGTACAGCTAATCAGAATTTTTCCTCTTTCTGTGTTCTTGAAGACAAAGAGCATTTCAGCTCAAAACTGTTCCCCAAAAGTCAGCAAATGCATTCAAAATCCATCCCTCTGATGATTCTCTGCCTGAGCGGCTCTGTGACCCAAACCTCCTGGTCTCTCTCAGTCATAGTCACTTAATGAAACTTGCTTCAACTGTCACCTCCCCTGGGAATCTTTTTGTAACCTGTCCAGAAACATAATGGTCGGGCTACCCCTCAGCCACTTTTATATCTCTACCCTGATGTATTGTAATGTGCCTTTTACCCCTCACTAGCCTATGTTCTCCTTTGAGCACAGAAGCCAAGTCTGAGTCTTCATTGAACAGCTAGGCTAGCACAGTGATTAAAAACCTATTGGGCATTTGGTAATGGCAGAACAGACCATGACTTTGCCTGGATCGTTAGAGCACATGTAGTTTCCTCATGGCTATTTAGGTGGAAGAAACCATACACTGATCCTCTAAATTTTAAGATCTATTAGTTAATACTATACAGAGACCAAGATTGCCAAGCATTTGTTAACCATTTCTATTCATTTTCTAATTTCATCTTTGTTCATGTCAACTATCAAAAACCATAAATTGACGTATTTTTGCTTTTACTGGGCAAAGGAACTGAGTAAAGTGATGGCATAACCAGGCCTAGAATTTGGGATGACAAGACGAGAAGGTGAGAAGAAATGGAAAGAGATTTCAGGGCTGAGATCAGAGAGATCAGAGGTAGGCTGAGACCAGAGGAAGTGTGCTCTGACCAGCATCAAGACTCAGGAAAGTGATGACGCTGGTCCTAGGCAGGAGGCCTGGCCGCTCAGTCAGTGATTAAGGAGTCTTCTCTCTGTCTTGCGTTCCACTACCGCTGATAGAGTAGGGCTGCCATCAAATACTCAAATGGACCTAATCCAATCACCACTGAAGAATTTACCAGAAGACAAATTGCAGTTTACAGAACATTTAAGAGACCAGTAATGTAATTTCTCAAGAAAAAAAAAAATCATAAAAATAGTTGTTAAAAGAAAAACTGACTGTGAGAATTCCAGGAAATGTGAAAGCTGAATGAAAGAGGCCAAAACTGAAATACATCATTTATCAGACTTTATTCTTTGATCTTTAAACCCCCCAATTCCATATTCATTAGATATTCCAGGAATATTTTAACCACAAATTCAAAGTGCTTTGTAAATATTTTCTCATGGTATTTCATAAAGCCCTCTGTGGGAGAGAGCACGATTTGTAGTCATGCCCATTTTGCAGCTGTGGAAATACCAAGTGAAAAGGCATGGGGAGGAGCCCCGGGTCTCCAGGATATATCAGGTGGGGTTGTGTGGACTTTAATTGTGACTGGCCAGTCTGAGAGGTTTTCTCAAATACATGAACGCTTTCTCTCCAAGCCGTGTGCTGACATTTTCACAGAAATAGAATGAGTCTTGGGCCACCTGGGCGACTCAGTCAGTTAAGCGTCAGACTCTTGATTTCGGCTCAGGTCAAGATCTCAGGGTCGTGAGATAGAGCCCTGCCACGGCCTTCATGCTGGGCATGGGATCTGCTTAAGATTCTCTCTTCTCACATACAAATGGCTAATAGACATATGAAAAAATGTTCATCATCATTAGCCATTAGGGAAATTCAAATCAAAACCACATTGAGATACCACCTTACACCAGTTAGAATGGCCAAAATCAACAAGACAGTAAACGAATGTTGGAGAGGATGTGAAGAAAGGGGAATCCTCTTACACTGTTGGTGGGAATGCAAGTTAGTGCAGCCACTTTGGAAAACAGTGTGCAAATTCCTTAAGAAATTAAAAATAGAGCTACCCTATGACCCTGCAATTGCACTACTTGGTTTTTGCCCCAAAGATACAGATGCAGTGAAAAGAAGGGCCATCTGTACCCCAATGTTCATAGCAGCAATGGCCACAATCGCCAAACTGGGGAAAGAGCCAAGATGCCCTGCAACAGACAAACGGATAAAGAAGACATGGTCCATATGAATAATGGAATATTATGCCTCCATCAGAAAGGATGAATACCCAACTTTTGTATCAACATGGATGGGACTGGAAGAGATGATGCTGGGTGAAATAAGTGAAGCAGAGAGAGTTAATTATCATACGGTTTCACTTACGTGTGGAGCATAAGGAAAAACATGGAGGACATTGGGAGAAGGAAAGGAAGGGTGAATTGGGGGAAATCAGAGGGGGAGATGAAGCATGAGAGATTGTGGACTCTGAGCAACAAACTGAGGGTTTTGGAGGGGTGGGGTGTGGGGGGTTAGGTGAGCCTGGTGGTGGGTATTAAGGAAGGCACATATTGCATGGAGCACTGGTTGTGGTGCATAAACAATGAATCTTGGAACACTGACAAAATAAAATAAAATTAAAAAAAAAAAAAAAAGATTCTCTCTTCTCTCCCTGACCCTCTGCTCCTCCCTGCTCCCGCCTCTTCCCTGCTCACACTGGAACTCTTTCAAAAAAAAGAAGAAAAAAAAAAAACACCCCAAAACTCAGGATGAGGCTAATCCTACACAGCATTGCAGATGACTAGAATAATTCTCTGAACTTTCTGTCACCTGTGACAGAAAAGAAAGGTGATGAGAATAGAATCCTATTAATGTGAAAAAAAAAATTCTAACTCTCCTCGAAAACCATCCCAAAGTACCTCCTCCACAGAACTTTGCCACGTTCCTTCAATCATTTATGGTCCTTCTTCCTTTTATTCTGCACAGCATTTAGTTTCAGTGGGCTTATAGTGACTTACTCAAACATTTATATCTCTTATACTCATCATAATTCTTACTTAAATAAGTATATGTTTGCTGATGTATTTACTTATCTGTGTGCCCCATATGGTATTTAGAATGTTTTTTTAATATGAGATCTCTAAATAAAATTTAATTATATCATAGAATAAACCTTAAAGGTTTGTCCATCAATCGGAAAACAATTCCCAATTATGTTAACTCATAATAATTATTTCCTTTTTGGGGTGCCTGGGTGGCTCAGACAGTTAACTGTCTGCCTTTGGCTCAGGTCATGATCCCAGGCTCCCAAAATCAAGCCCCACGTCAGGCTTCCTCTCCCTCTGATGCTCCCCCTGTTTGTGCTCTCTCTCTGGCTCTCTCTCCCTCTTAAATAAATAAATAAATAAAATCTTTAAAAAAGAAAAATTCTTTCCTCGTAAGGAATTGAAAAATTAAAATATAAATATTCTATAACTAATTGTATTACTTATTCATTCAGCAGATTTTATTACCTATTTATTATGTGGCAGGCAGTGGAAATACAGCAGGGTACAATAAATAAAAGGTTTTAGCATTCATAGTGTTTAAATGGTAGGGAGAATAAGCAAGTATATAAATAAAATACATATTATGATAAATGCTGTAAAGATCATATCATTGGAAGTGATCAGGTGAGTGGCTACTTAGATAAAATGATTTGGAAGGGCCTCCATAAGGAGGTGCTATTTGAACTGAGATCTGAATGTAGAGAGAGTCTTGCAAACGTGGGTGAGGAACATTCTATGCAGAGGGGTTAGCAAGTACAAAGGATCTGAGATGAAAACAGCCTGTGCTCAAGATACAGAAAGCAATCAATGAGGATTGAGGTTATTGTGCTTGGGAAAGTATAATAGAAAATGATGTTGGAGACAGAAGTAGAATTGAATTCATGTGAGGTTTTATAAGCCATAATTAGATTAGGTTTTCTAGTTGTAACACCAACCATATGCTTGTCTATAGAAGATTTGAGTGCCATGTTCGGGAGCATCTGGGTGGGCCCCAGTGACCAGTTCTCACCAGTGGACTGTGAACAGAAATGCTCTGCGTCACTTTCCAGGCCAGTGTAATAGAAGACTGTGCCTCCCCCACCCTCCCTATTCCTTCTCTTGCTGGATAGAGGACTCTGATGCCCCAAGCATGTCAGCGCTACTGGATGAAATTAGCTTGGGGGAAAGCCTCTCATCAACCAGGAGCACAGGCAAGAAATAAACTTCTATTGTCTTAAACCATTGAAATGGTTTGGTTTGTTATAACAAATTATATAATGCAACTAATACAGACATGACATGACTCGCATTTACAAATGATGACTCTGGCACTGTGGTCCTAGAGAACATAGGGCTCAAACGTAGAAGCAGGGAGGTCATTGAGGTTGCAGAAGTCTGGATGAGCAATGATGCTCACTAGGTTTAGGAAGTAGACATGAAGATGTGGAGGGCTGTGCACTACTTCAGGACATATTTTTAAATTAGACCCATCAGAAGCTACTGATGGGAGAGAAGGAAAGTAAAGAATGTTTATCGTCAGTATAATGCCTTATGATTTCTCAAAAGAGGATTTATATCTAAACAATTTTCATTTTCCTCTCTTCACTGGTGTGACAGGGAACAGCTTTGCCCTGGAAAGTTCTTATAAATTTCTTACTGGTTTTACTCACATTTAATAATCTTGGAAGAGTTACTGAAATTAAAATTAATATGAAAACTGTTAACATAACCTGATTTTTCAATGGCAGTTTATGTCTTGACCTGAAGAAAATACAATAAAAGTACAGTCTTTGGTTTGGAGAATGCATTTCTATTTGGGTAGCCTAAATTTGCAATTCTTTTCCTCAATAACCACATTATATTGCTGCCTCATCTTGAGCCAATAGTTAATACAATTTCCCAAATCTTTTTTCCCCCATTAAATTACTTGGGAATAAGTTTATCCATAAATGACAAAAATCCAAATACAGTTTGTTTGTTGGTTTTTACTTTTCCTTGAATAATTAGAAACCCCAAGGTAGTGAGTCCAGGGTTGTTCTGAGGACAAAGCCTTGCCTAATTCAAATTTATGAATCAGTGTTGTAGTTAAATGTGTGCCCATTCATTATATTGGTAACCTGGAATGTCACAGGTAGGAAACACAAAATCTAACTGTATTTTAGGTGTTGTGAGATGAGGACTCTGAATTCTCAATAGGCAATCAGCTACAACAATAGCATCATAAATGGTTCCCAGGCAGGAAGATAATGATGAAAAACAAAATGGCATATTCTAGTCTAGTCTATCCTTTTTTTTTCAGGAAAATAATATTTCCTGGAAGCCCCTCCCAGGAATATTCCAGTCATATCTCATGGCCCAAAATGGATCTTATGGCCACCTATCATTGCAAGGGGGTCTGAGGAGGTAATGAATTTTAATTGGGCACATAATCATCCTGAACAAAATTGGTTATATTTAAGAAAAAAAGAGAGTGTACTAATTAGGGTACAGGCTAGTGTGCTATGATATAAAGCTCCCAAACTATAGAGTCTTCACAGGTCAGGGTTCAGTGGATACTCTAAGGCTGTTAGGTATCTCTGAAATCTTCTATGAGGCCCCACTTGTAGACCTAAGATTGCACTCCAGTTGCACCATTTTCCAGGCATCTGCAAAGGGAGAAGAGCCTAAAGGAGCACATATCCAGTTATTTTAAGGGTCTACCCCAAAATAGCACCCATTAGTCCTATTCCCAGATTATTGCCCAGAACTTAGTCATATGGCCACATCTAGCTGCAAGTGAGGCTGGAAAATATAGTGGTTAGCTGAGCATCCATATGTCTAGCTGGAACTATTAATCTGGAAGAAGGAGAAAATAGAGATCAAACAGGGTAGGGAGAAGTGCAAAAAGAAGTTCATCAAAAACATCTCTTTTAGTGCTCGCTTCGGCAGCACATATACTAAAAAAAAAAAATCTCTTTTCCCTTCAGATTCACAGGGATCCTTCAGTCAGCTACCTCTGGACACACTTGTTCAGCCATCCAATGCATATTACTTATGTTGACACCTAGCTTGTAGTTCTCCATCTTATACAAATGTATAATTAATGAAGAAAGCATCAGTTCATTCACTCCTTTATCCAACCATTGAACAAATACTTACTGAGCGTCAAATCCCTAGCTGGAACTAAGATCCAAAGGGAGGAACAGTGCAAAAAGATGAGCAGAAACAGTACAGGAGAACACGAAAGGTCAAGTATGCTCAGAGGAGTTTAAGGCTGGTTTGACGGGCTCTTCTCACACAGGACAGCAATAAGAGAAAAGGTTGGATGTACATGGAAACTAGAGGCCAGGCTGTAGAGTTGGAATGTATTTCTTGCAACAGCACAAAGCTATGACAGTGTTGTAAATAAGAGCACAGCATTATCTGAGTGTGTTTTTGGAAGATTACCCTGGCTACAGCACAAGTATTTGCTGCTCAGTGGAAATGAAATTGAGCAGGGATTCAGAGCATTGCAATAGTCCACATGGGAGATGATGAGGGATATCACTTGGGAGGAAGAGAGCAAATGCAGGAGAAGCAGATGTAGCAACTCGCTGTATTTGAGGAAACAAGAGAAAGGATGGAGTGCATCAGACCGGCTAATCTGTAGGACTCAGGGTCTGGTGCTAAAATTAGCTGGAAGGTAGAAATGCAGAAAGAAGAACACATGTGGGGAAAACATAGAGAGCTTAGTTTCAGACTTCAGTTTGAGATCTCATTCCAGGAGGCAAGGGGAGATGCAGTAACTATGATATGTGACTAATAAAAATAAGCATTTTGTGCTTTGCATCAGTTTGTACTATGGATATTCTCATATTTTTCTGGGAAACTCTCCCAATTCAACATTTGGTTGTAGTCATTAAAAGCCCTTGAGAGTCATTCAGGAAATTCCATGCACGTATGACTCTACTTTGAAAGTGCACACCCAGGAAAAGACCCAACGAGTTATGATACACTTTGTAGAGTCAGGACTATATTATGCTAACAATAGACCTACAGAAGCCTGGAGCCCTCTAGGGACTTGCTCTAGGAAACACTGTATGTGAGACTAGATTCCATGGGGGATGCAGATCTAAAGGCAGACTTGATACTTGCACCAAGCAGGACAGGATAAAGTGGGAGGCAGTTTTAAAAAAAGAAAAGAAAGAAAGAGAAAGGGAGGGAGGGATGAAGGGAGGTAGAGAGAGAGAGAAAGGGAGAAAGAAAAAGGGAGAGAGGGAGGGAGAGAGAGAAGGGGGAGGGAGGGAGAAAGGAAGGAAGGAAGGAAGGAAGAAAGGAAGGAAGGACGGACTCAAGAATGTCAAATCTAAAGAGCCAGCTGAGTCTCTAGGAACCCAGTGGATAGTTTTGTAATAATATGGCATCAAATATCATTAAGTTAAGCATTCACAAATCATCAATAATTTATCATGAGATGCTGGCCATTTGAGACTTAATCAAGGCAGGGACACATGGCTTATACATAAAAGTATACTTTAATGGATGACTGATGTCAGAGAAGATTTGTCCTGAATCAAACTCTCTCTTTATTCCTGTGTCTTCATATACCATATCTTGGCCCAGGCCACACCCCTCCTTACACGCCCTTATCTATTTTTCTGGCCTCCCCTTTTTTCCTATTTCTTTCCTACTTGGCATTTCCAAACTTCTCTTACTGCTGGAGTCCTGTTTCACCTCATCCCATTCTCTCTTTGTCTGGTTTGCTGCATTTGAAAGATCTTGCTGAAACTGACCTCTGGCTATGCTCTGAAACTCTTCTCTTAAAAACTGCTCCCGGGGCACCTGGGTGGCACAGTTGGTTGGGCACTGACTCTTGGTTTTGGCTCAGGTCGTGATCTTGGGGTCATGGGATCAAGCTCAGCCAAGAGTCTGCTTAAAACTCTCTCCCCCTCTCCCTCTGCCCCTCCCCTCCATGCTGTCATTCTCTCCCAAATACATAAATAAATCTTAAAAAAAAACAAAAACAAAAATAAAAAAATACTGCTCCCAAGGGCACTCCATCGCAGCAATGCCCACTTCAGCACCAGCCAAGCTGGAAGTCAGGTAGCAATGTGTACTTAGGTGCCTATGCACTCCAATTTTTAATATTTGTCACCTCTAAGTTTGGAACTAATTTTGTCAATAAAGTGTTAATATCATACCATATAGTTAGATTCATCACCGATAAGTTTATGGGGTATCCTCAGTCTATCTTATTCAACAAATTTTATGCTAAGGATCCAGGAATAGTGTTGGACAATGAGGTCACGTTGATAAAAAGATACCAGCAGCTGTCAACAAAGTTAAGTCAGTATGTCCAGTTAAGACGATAAAATATATATATATATATATATATATATATATACACACATATACATATACATGTATATATACACACACATATATATGTGTTATATACGTGTATGTACATATATATATGTACTGTGTTAAGTTCTGTGAGAGTTTGCACAGAGAGTTTCTCACCTTGCTGCATATTTGTGTGTCTATATACCTAGAAAGCCTCACTCGCCCAGATAGCTAACAGCAGAACCAATTACAAAATCATCAACAAATGAGCTATTTAGTTATAATTGATTGTGAAGACTTGATAAATAAAAAAAATCCAAGCATGCTGCTTTCCATTAACTTTATTTACATTGAACAAATAGGTTTGCTGGTAAAACATTCATTATATTATGGCAGTGCTAAGAACAGCAATTTTCAGAATTCATCCCAGAGACTCTAGGGAGGGAAGGGGTATCTCCCAAATATTTCAGGGGATCTGCAGGGTCAAAACAATTTTCATAGCTGTACTAAGACGTTCTCTGATGTTTTTACTCTCCTCTCTTCGGCACTGAGAATTTTCTCAGAGGTCACATGAGACCATGACATTACAGATTCAATGCAGAAGCAGGTATGAGACGTTGCATATTAGCTATACATTAAAGAGATTTTTTGAAAATATTAAGCAATACCACTACATTTTCTCACTGCATTTTTGCTTTAGAAAACATTTTCCTGGAAATACATTATTGACTAGAACAGATAATGGATGTATTTTATAATGAACTAATAAACAAATATTTAAAGGCCTTTCTCAGCTTTAAGACCTAATAGGTTAAATATTGGAAGATTTGTCATATAATCAAAAATGCTTTGGGGTGCTCAGTAATATTTAAGCATATACAAGGGCTTGAAAACAGTTTAAGAAACGCTGGCCTACATCGGTTAATGGTTATCAGAAATATATGGAATGACTTCTGCTTTTTTAACCAAAAAAAAGATGAGAGAAAGTTTGGAATAGAAAATAAAAATTTATATTAGAGAATTTCATGCACCGTTGTTGAACAAGGAAAGCATTCTTTTCACATAAGGGAAGGAGTGAGGATATAATTATATTTCTTGTCAATCTGGAAGAGCTTCAAGGAGGAGGTGAGGACTGGATTCATTTGACCCTTAGAAAATCAATAACTATATATTTTAGTTTATATCTACTTCCTTAAGAACAACATAACTTGAGAAGATTCCAGAATCTTGAGGCCAGAAAATGAGGCCAGAATCAAATAGATATTCCTTTAAGTTCAGTAGTCAAAGAGCAAGTAAGATGTCAATACTGACTCCCCAGGCAAGGCCCCAGTGAGATGCCTTTGATCTGAACAATAACTCTATTGTCATTAATACAAATGCTGCTGCGTATCTTCCTTTCTCAATTTATGGGCACAGATCTCATGGAGCCAAAGGGACTTCAGTGCGTGTGACAAAGGAATATCAGCCTGGCATACGAACATATATTAATCAAAACCTACTTTTCACAACGGGCTCTATGATGTTTTAAAAATTTATATCACTTTTCGATTTTATATTTCAAATAAATTTTATTCTCACACGTCTAATCATAAGAAGTGTTGCAAATTCTTTTGAAACGAGGCTGAATATTGACAGCATTCAGAGAAATGCTGTATGTGTCAACTCCGTGTTCAGTCCCAAGAAATCAAGAAACAAAAATTGCTCGCACCTGAGACAGAAATTTCCTGTAAAAGCCAGAACTATTTTAACCTCTGGATCATGAAAGTTTACATTAAATGCCATTTTACAGTTCAAACAGTACTTCAAGTTTATATGAAAACTTGTACACAAATATTCATGGCAGGTATATTCACAATAGCCCAAACCAGGAAATAACCTGAATGTCCCTCAACAAGTGAAGAGATAAAATTCACATCCGTACAATGGAATACTACTCAGCAATTAAAAGAAATGATTCACTGTTATAACAAATGAAGGAATCTCAGAATTGTCCCACTACTTGAAAGAAGCCGGAGGCAAATAGTACACTCTGTATGATTTCATTTACATACAATACTAGAAAATACAAACTTATCTATAGTGACAGAAAGCAGATGAGAGCCTTCAGAATGGGGGCGGGGTGTTTGGGAGGAGGAAGAACAAAAGGGATGGACTGCAAAGCAGTACAAGATTCTTCTACTAGAGTGACGAAAATATTCTGTAATTTGATTGTGGCGACAGTTTTACAGGTGCATACCCTGTCAAAACTTGTAAAACTGTACACTTTAAATGGATTCAATTTATTGGACATAAAATTATACCTCAGTAACGTTGATTCTTAACTTGCACTGTAACACAAATAACCTCATTAGCTCATCTCAAGGAGCCTGTGACATAGTAGAGAAAATTGTGATCTCGTTTTGCAGCTGAGGAAAATGCAGCTGGAGAGATACAGTGACCTTCCCAGAGCCAGGAACTCTCCGAGCTTGAGAAAGACAGTTGCAAAGAGTGGCGACTTTCGAACTTTTTCCTATGATTTTTTTTTGTCAAATGCAATATTCTGTAGCTCTCCCTCGTAGGAAACAGTAAATGCTGGGATGCTGGGATTGGGTCTGAGTGTGGGCCGGAAGGAGTGGGGGTGACGCAGGGCAAAGGCATCTCTAGGGGACCCTAGGGCTCTGACACAGCCTGACTCTCTGAAGGTGATGGCACAAATATGGATGCCACCCATAGAACGTCTTGCTCCAGACCTCTGTCTGCTCTGTCATTTACAAGCTGAAAGTTTGTGTTTGCACAGGACGGTGACTCTATTCACAAAATTAGTTACATGGAATTTTTCAGTGCTTATGCCCCTTAGTGTGTCAAATAGTTTATCTGTTGTATTTTAGGTTTCTGTTAATTTGCAAGAATATCTAGGTGTCTGATATTTTGAATACTCTCAAGAGTGCAGAGGATGAAGAAGATCTCATGCAATAATATTCCACAAAATTAATTACCTAGGAGAATTCATGAACTTTGGGCCAATGGTGGTGTATTTGTGACAGCAGGGAAATGACTACGCAAAACCTGAGCCTTACCCTTGACTCCTATCTCTCTCACACCTCTCAGTCACTGCCACACATTCGCCCAACTGATTCTCTGTTGAATAACATCTTTTTACCTTTGTGGTCACCACTATAATTCAGAATAATCAACATCCTTCTTCTTTATGATAGCAAAGGTCCAGCTTCAATCCCCATCCGATCTGCTCCACACACTGTGGCGGAAACATTCATTACAAAAGTGCAATCGATCTCCACCATTCCTCTGTATCCAGTCCTCTCGTGGCTCCCCATTTCCTTTAGGAAAATGTCCAAACTCCTTCTTTCAGTTTAGAAGGTCCTAATGAACTGGGTTCTACTTATCTCTCAGCAACATCTTCTATCGCATGAAACCCTATACTCTACCCTTCAGCTAAATGAAAGTTTTCCAGTTTCTCAAACACAAGAGTGGTGGGCTTTCGAACATGCTACCACTTACTCTCCCAAAACACCCTTCTTCCCTCATTTCCATCTAATGCAAGTTCATGCCTCATGTTATCTCCCACTTGTTTCGGGAGCCCTCCTTCATGTCCTCATCTTGGCCAGATGCCCTTTCTAGAGCTGAGTTTTCCCATCAGAGCGGTTATCACAGTATTACAATGAACTGGTTGTATGTATATTATCTCAGAATCATTAACTCTTGGACACACAAGTATCTTGCTTTTCCATAGCTAGTGTAGTGCCTGGCGCAGAGTAAGGACTCAAGAAATATTTCTTGAATGAATTGACTGAATAAGACATCTTAACAAAAGCCTAGAGCGCATGGCCCTGGGCTGCTGGATTGCACCAGATTAAGATAATATATTGGCTGCTGATGGGACACATTGCTTCCTTCCAAAATTAGGGTAACAGAAAGTGAGTGTGGGTTCATGATCAGCATCTCTTCTGGATGAATATTATATGAAATGGTTGGATTTAGTTGAAAACCAAGTTTTTCACCTCTGTAGGAAGAACATATAGAAACCCGGTCATTTTCCAAGATGTTATTCTTTCCTTGGCAAGAAGGATTTTCTAGCATCTTAATCCATAAAGCACTTCCATGATTAGGTTTAAGGTTTGCCGTGGGTATAAGGGCCCTGTCCAATGAGACTAATGCACCAAAGTTAAAGAGGAAAAATACTGGTAAGCTTTAAGCATGTTAGGATAATTGGGCCCAACATGCGTAAATTGCTTTCAGATGAAAGGCTCTAAGCAATTGTTAAATTATAAACATTGAAAAAAAATTCTCTGCATCCAATCTAGAGAAGAAAAGGTTTCCATTTGTACAGCAAATTAGATTCAGGTATTTCTGTAGGTCAGCATTTTTTTTTTTTTTTTTTTTTTAAGGCAAGGGACATTCTCCTGGCGCTGGCTGCATCTGACTCAGAGATGGAAGGACCTGGTAACTGCGAAAGCCTTTTCGCCTCGCACTTGTGCCACAGCAATTACATTGGAAGGGGTCCTAGACTTGCGGGGTGTGGGATGTGGGATAAATTTGGAGAAAGACCACAATATGTAAACAAAACCTGCCGGTTTTCCAAAATACCTAACCACAAGACTTCACATATTGGCAGCTCAGAAAGAGTCAAATGTGCTTTATTCTGACAACAAGTTTTATTCTCAGCAGGGAGAGTTATGAGTCCCGGTTAAAGCAAGCAACTACCAATAACCAAAGTTAGAGGGATTTTAAAATATAGCCTATATAATAAAACTTAGCAAGCACACGTTCAGAGGTAATATGCATCAAGAAACCAAGGGCACTGGTGGAATCTTTGAAGTGCGTGCGTGTTTTCAAAATCCTTTAGATTAAGAAATCCTCCAGAAGGAGAGTTATTTCTAAAGACAGATTAATAGCATTAAACTGCTCACTTTATGTTAATTAAATCTTCTAACTTGCAATATCATTGCTGAATAATAGTGTTTGAATCTTTTTTTTTTTTTTAGTGTTTGAGTCTTAGATAAAGGTTTTATTATGACTTTTCAGTTTTCAATGTCTAAAAGTGCTCTATTTTATACTGTTGGTATTTGGCTTTGCCTAACTAGCACACACTTTAAAGCAATCAGAAGGTCAAAGAATAGATAATCTGTCTCCAAGCATTGTTGTATTTTCCCAGAATTTTAATATTGCTGTTGCTCAGAGAAAACAACTGCCTCAGATCCCAAGCAGCTCAAAACTTGTACCATATCCATTACCAACTCACATTTAAATAGGCCCCAGGGTGCTGTTCATCTTCCCTGCCTTCTGGAGGGAAATGGGCTGCAGGCTCTCGCCCTCCACCAGAGGCTCTCTCCCTCTCTGGAGCCGGGTCTTTACCAAGTCTGGAGAGCAAGAAAAGGTAAACAACTCAGTTGCCTTTAAGAATGCTGATGACATTGCTTTGATCAGTTGGGGTGTAGGGGGGTAAGCATAGACTAAGTGGTCTATGGTACCTTTGCTAGAGTCTGAGATTTCGAAGTAGGGGTTGAGGGGCAGGCGTGGGAAAACCCATGAAAAAAGCAGAGGATGGGAGAAGTTCCAAGTACTGTCTCAGAAGGGAGTTAGGAATTGTAGATTAGGACCAAGTAGTTTCTTTATTTTTTAATTTTTAAAACATTTATTTTTCTTCAAACTAAATATTTCTTGGATTTTTTTGCACAAGGATTTGGACAAAAGTTGTAATTTTATTAACTGGATTTTTTTGTTTTGTTTCTCAAGGTTCACATTTTTTTAATGTTTCAAGTTCTTATTTAAATTCTAGTTAACATATAGTGTAATACTGTTTCAGGAGTAGTATTCAGTGATTCATCACTTTCATGCAACACCCAGTGCTCATCACAACAAGTGCCCTCCTTAATGCCCATCAGCCATTTACCCATTTCCCACCCACCTCCCCTCCAGCAACCCTCAGTTTGTTCTCTATAATTAAGAGTCTGTTTTATGGTTTGCCTCTCTCTCTTTTTTTTTCTTTCCCCTATGTGCACCTGTTAAATTAAATTCCATGTATGAGTGAAATCATATGGTATTTTTCCTTCTCTGACTGACTTATTTCTTAGTCTAATACACTCCAGCTCCATCCACTTTGTTGCAAATGGCAAGAGTTCATTCTTTTTGATGGTTGGGTAATATTCCATTGTACTTCTTTAACCATTCATCAGTTGATGGACATTCAGGCTCTTTCCATAATTTGTTTATTGTTGGTAGTGCTGCTATAGACATTGGGGTATATATGTTCCTTCGAATCAGTATTTTTATATCCTTTGGGTAAATACCTAGTAATTGTAATTATTCTGTCATGGGGTAGTTCTATTTTTAACTTTCTGAGGAACCTCCAAAGTGTTCTCCAGAGTGGCTGCACCAGTTTTTATTCCCACCAACAGTGCAAGAGGGTTCCCCTTTCTCTGCATCCTCGCTCACATCTCCTGTTTCCTGCGTTGTTAATTTTAGCCATTCTGACTGGTGCGAGGTAATATCTCATTGTGGTTTTGATTTGTATTTCCCTGATGCTGAACGATGTTGAGCATCTTTTCATGTGTCTGTTAGCCATCTGATGTCTTCTTTGGAAAAAATATCTATTCATGCCTTAGGAACTGTAGATTAGGACCAAATAGTTTAGATTTATTAAAATCCTATAGTGATTAGACATAAAATATTTTTTTAAGAAGGCACATTCATTTATTTATTTTCCCATTCATCCAAGAAATATTTGCTGAGTACTTACTCTACCCTTGTCTGGTATAAACTCTGCCTGGTACTGAGGATGTGACAGTGAATGAAAATGAAACACTCTCTACCCTCATGGAACTTCCTGTCTGCGGGGTGTATAATATATGTGCATGTGTGTGTGTGCATGTGTGCATGTGTGTGTGTGTGCGTGTGTGTGTGTAGATAAAAATATAGAGATAAGGAAATATAAAATTCATAACTCAAATATGCCTTTAATTTTTTTGGCAAGAAACCCCAAAGAGTTGAAGGGGGAGAGACGGCCTTGCTTCTCACCTTCCCACTGTGGAGTTAATTAATGAAAGAGAGTCCTTCCTTTCCCATCTCCCAGCAGCCAGGACCAGACATGCTCTCAGCTAGGAATGTGAGCGTTGAAGGCATATGACAATGGCTCAGAAACGATTAGAAATTCATCAAGAATGCCGTCACGGCAGTGTTCTGAATCCAGTAGTGTAGCAGCCATCTCAGTGGTGAGGTTCTGAGCACACAGTAACCCTGGTGAGATTTGGCTCAGCATTTAGCTGCCCAGCCTCAGGCTTCCTACCAATTTCCTTTCCTTGGTTTTTCTCTGATCTCATCAGTCTGTCTCCTATACCTTTTAGTGCTCTGGTTGAACGGATTTCGTGTCTGATGTTTGCCACGAATAACGACTGGCTGAAGGGGAGCCATTAATCAACTAGGGCTGGCATTATCAATTAATTACAATCATGGTTAACTGCTGTGATGAAAAGGTATCATTTGTCTCTTTGGGTAGAAAGCAAAGAAGATATTTAGGAAGGGTGAGAGACCCCTGTCACATCTAGACTGGGGAAAAAGTTTCCCCAAGAACCAACAAAATGCTAGACTTAGTGGAGAGGAAAGCCTGCTGAATCCCACGACCCACAGCCAAGGAAGAAAACACTGTCCTGGAGTCCGACAGGAGTCTGTGAAAATAGAGGAGTAAGAAGACCTCTATAGGGTTTTGACATTCCCATTAGGGTCACCTTTGCGATTCATAGACAGCAACTCAAGAAAAGCCTCAGAAAAGATTTGTATTCCTCTCAGCACTTCACGCAATTCCTATATCCAAATGCTGACAGCTTTATGTCTGTTCCATTCACACTAGGATGGTCCAGTGCAAGTCCCCTAGACCTATCCCAGGTTCTTGTGTTCCACCCATCAGATCTCTCCTTATCTTGGGCATCCAGGTGATGGCTCTAAAATGCTATGTGATTATGGGAATTCTCTTTCTTAAAATCCTTCTAGGCCATTCCATCATACATCACTGAAATGATGAGGTATATTCTCCTTAACAGACATAAAACTCTAATGTGGTCCTGACGATCTCCCCAGCCTTACTCCCACCTCTCACTCCCCTCGACTTTGTCTTCTAGCAACATTGCACTACTTATAATTCTCCAAACATACTAGTTGATTCCATGCTTCTGTACCTTTGCTCATCTACTGAATTCTAAAAGCCTGAAACACCCTTTCCCCTATCCCTTACTTCTCTACCTTCTCTTAATTTTAATTCATCTTTAATGAATGAGATCAGATATCATCTTTTCCTTCAGAAACTTTCCTGGAACTCCTGGGTTGCATAAAGAGCTCCTGTAGCAACTGTTTAGAGATACAGCTAGAGATAAAGGTATCTGTCATAATACCACATTTTATTGACATCATCTTTTTATGTTTCAACCTACCCATCGTCCTGTCAACTCAGGCTGCTTTGACAAATTGCCATAGACTGGGTAACTTAAACAACAGGAATTTATTTCTCACAATGGTGGAGACTGGGAAGTCTAAAATCAAGGCACCAGCCAGTTCAGTTCCTGGTGAAGTCACTCTTCCCGGCTCATAGAAGTCTGTCTTCTCATTGTATCCTCTTACAGCAGGAGAAGATAGGTCATCTTTCTCATGACCCTTCTTATAAGGACACCAATCCCATTCACAAGGGCTCCACTTCATGTCCTTATTACTACCCAAAGGACCACCTCTAACATATGGATTTGAGGATGATAAAAACATTTAGTCCTTAGTACCTGAAAAGGTTTGTGTCCTATTTCTTTTGATATCCCCAGCCCTTAGAATAGTTTCAGCCAAAAATTAGGTTCTTAAAAAACATGTTGAACAAATTCATGTACATAATGTCCTCATTAATATTAGTAACAGAATTATAACCTCTGGTTTTACAGAAGACCTTCTTTTATTTAATGTGATTTCTTTTGTTTCCCCAAGAACCATCTCCTCTACCTTACTCTCTGATAATTTCAGTAATCAATAGAATATTCCTAGAAAAGTTAAAAGACGGAGTTGATGGAGAAGATAGCAAGACAAGAAAAAGTAATATGAAGGAATAGTGTTGCTGCAAAAATGATGAGTCACAGTTGGAGACATTTGCAAAATGAAGGAGGAAAGAGTGGGAAATGAGAAGTCTCAATTATGGTGCATGATTCAGCCACAGATTAGAATGCTGTATCTTACTTCCAGTTTCCTTCACTTCTATTTTAGCTGTACAGATCTGACTTCCTGAAGTAACCTATTTCTAGTAACATATATTCAGCCCTGACATGTATAATTCCTGTCATGGGCCACATCAACCTGTGAGAGACAAAAACTAGGTTTCTGACAATGCTTGGTGTGAGAGTCTTACTTAATTTCTGAGCTGCTCAGGAAGTAAGTATAGCAAAGGCCTTGGTGGAAGACCATATCCCCAGCCAGTCACAAGTCCCCAAGAGTATTGACCTTTTCCCTCTTTTCACAAACTTCACTAATACTCTTCTATCTTTAACTGAGGATGAAGAAGGATCAAAAAGCTGAGAACAGAGTTTAGATGATAGACAGCCTGGATTAACCCCCCATTCTATCACTTCCCAGTTTGTATGACCTTGAGTTTATTGGTTAACTTCCCCAAGCTCAGTTTCCTCATCTCAGAAGTGGGGACATAATAGTGCCTAACATAGGGTTTTGGTGACAAGTAAATGCTGATAATGTATGTGTTATGCTCTTAGCACTATGCCAAGAACACAGTGAGTATATTCAATAAATGATACATGCATTAATTCTTTCCAGCCAACAGGAATCCATTTTGGCCCATGATGACTCACGGGGTCATGTAACATGAGGCCAGACACCAATCTCCTCCTTGCAGGTGGCTTCTGCTGTGTCTTCCAGATAACCAAGTTTGCAGCAAACTCTGCCACAAAGGCCCTAGTTATCGTGTTAGGAGATGACGAGGCTCTCATTCTCTGGGCTGAAGCATAACTATCTCTTTGGAGAACTGGGATGATCCACTACCATCCTGGAGATCCTTCTCTAAGGCATGCTAGACTCCTGGCATTTACACTTTTAACCTTTGAAAGTCTGGCCATATCTAGGTGTGCTGACACATGGTTCACGTGTAGAAACAAGTACTTATCCAGTAGGACTGACTGATTATTCAGTCTCCATATCTTAATTAGTATGTGTGAATTTAGGTGTTCTGGAACATCTCAGGATGTTTCCTTTGCAAATGTCAAGGGCTCTATGTCATATACGTACAGCCCCATTTCCAAAAAAACCTCATGCACCAACTAGAAATAGATGTATCTTTCTTTCTTTTTTCTTTTAAAGAGAGATAGAGAAAGAGTGTGAATGGGGTGAGGAGGTGAGAGAGAGAATGAGAGAGAGAATCCTAAGCAGGTTCCATGCTCTGCAGAGTCAGACATGGGGCTTCATCTCATGACTCTGAGATCATGACCTGAGCCAAAATCCAGAGTCGGAAGTTTGATCGACTGAGCCACCCAGGTGCCCCTAGAAATAGATGTATCTTAACTAATTGCAGCTTAGAGAGTCCTGTATGAGATTTCCTCAAGTGGGTTATAGACCCACCCTTTGAGGTACACAGCAAGTGGTACACACTACCTCCTCTGTGAAGTCCTCCCTGACTTTTCTCAGATACGTTTGCTATTTCTTCTTCTTCGCTACCACAGCATTGTGTGCATAACCCATCATAACATTTATTACTTTATTGATCTCCTTAACTAGCCATAGTTACTTGAGAGCAGAGACTCTATCTTTGTATCCCTAGTACTTACCTATTACAGTTTCTGACATGTAGTTACCTCTCAATAATTGTTTTCCTATAAGAATGAGCCATGGAAGGCCATACACATTCTGTGGTGGCAGCTCTACAAATCATACATCTACGGAATTGGGTTACACCTACTGATTCTGCTAGACTTAAGGTAGATTGGTCTGTCTTTAACTGTGCAATGTTTTCCTGGGCTCTTCTGCTACCATATGAGAGGATTCCATCCAGATTATCCTAGTATACCTTAGATTGGTATTGCCCAAGGCCTTGGCTCCTCTGACAAAGTTTAACCTTGACTTGTGACCTCTCTATGCCTCTATGCCATAGAAACCAAACCAACAGCCAAGCAGCACACTACTAAGACTACCAGAGCAGGCTTTATAGAAGAGAAATTTTCAGAGATAGGAGTAATAGCAGATGTGTGATTTTCCCACTGCCTGGAGCATACTGGAGCAGTACATGGGACTCCAGAAGGTCTGGGTATCAGTCACCAGAAGAGAAACTTCAGACCTTTGAACTCAGTGATCAGGAAATAACAGCTCCTCCTCTGGCACTCTCAGAGACTGAGATCCAATAGAAATTTATAGGGTGAGACCTTAGTTCTAGCCCTGGTTCATCGGCCAAGAACTCATGGTTAGAGAAACAAACACATGGGGGTCCCAGCTGTGTGGTTGCAGCTATATGACATGGTGGGTGGTGCCATGGCTTGTACCTCAGCATTCATGGTTGGGGTAACACCACCCCTTCCCGGACATAATCGGGGCGTTGAGGTCCCAGCTTCTGTGATGTGGGAGACGGGTGACATTTTTCACTGCATCAGCCCTCTATCAGGATCCAGGGCCTGAATCACTCAGCTATCACTGCTTTATGGAGCTTTGCAGGAGGAAAGCCTGTAGGTGATTAGTATAGGACAAGTTAAAACCTGATCTTTCAATGAATTTAATCCTTATGTGGTTCTCATTAGCATCTGCTGGGCTTAAGTAAAATTAAATGAATTAAATTCAACCAGACTGACTTATTTCTTACAGACAAAGTCACTGACACTCCTCTTTCCAAAGTAAATGTGATCTTAATGAGGGCAGGGGCACCATCAAACACCCTAATGCAACCCTAGTGTCCCTGCTACTGCTTTTGTTGAGTGAATGAATGAATGAACCTTCAGTTATAGAATTTAGACTTCATTCTTGGTTGACTTTGACATGAAAGGGGATTCAAAGTGTTTTTTATTTGTTTATTGTTTCTTAAAGTCATTATATTGCCATAATAAGGGCTAGTACTATGTATAAGGGTCATCCTTTTTATACCATACCTCTCTACAACAGCTGTTACACAATACCCTAATATCTACTTGTGTCTTTATAGAGTTCCTTTAGAAAACATAGTCATTGATTTGTGAGAATTGAAGAAATGACAGCAGGATGAAGGGCCTGAGTACTGGCTGGACTTAGTGGCTCCCTTAGTGAATAGAATATGTAAAGGGAAAAACAGTAGCTTTGCAGGGGAGAAACCTGGCGCTCATTATCTTAACCAAGGGATCAAGGGAAACATCAGTGTGATAGAGCACTTTGACGTCATCTACCCTCTGATATACCTCTGTCACATTCTTTTCAAAACCCATAACCCCACATTACGGCAGAAACTTCAGATAAACCCACATTGAAGAACATTCTACAAAACACCTTACCAAGACTCATCAAAAATATCAAAGTCATTAAAAACAAGGAAAGTCTGAGCAACTGTCAGACAAAAGGAGCCCAAGGAGACATAATGACTACGTGGAATGTGTCCTGAGTGAGATCCTGAAACAGTAAGAAGGACCTTAGGGAAACAAGTGAAATCAAACAAAGTGTAGAGTCTAGTTAATAGTAATGTTCAAGTATCGGGGCCTTGGTTGTAACAAATGGACCACAGTGATGTCAGATATTAACAATGGGGAAACTGAGTGAAAGCTATGTGGGAACTCTGCTCTATCATTTCAACTTTTCTGCAGACCTAGAACCATTATATGCTTTTTCAAAAGTGAATGCTACTCGAGTTTACATAAAGGTGTTTAGAGCCACTTGACTGAAAGCCAGCAAGAATACAGTGCCTAAAACAGAGCCTGGCACACAGTGAGCAGCCGATGATCCCTGCTGAATAAATTTAATGGCTATAAAATAACTACATATCATAGAGGCTATTTATTTGCAATTAAATTTATTTGCAATTAAAAAGAGTTTTAAAAATCCTTAAATTGTAAAGTTATGGGAGAAGTTACTCAAAAGGAGGAAAAACGATGTTTTCATTTACTGAAAGTTTCCAAAAGATATTCAAACCAGGGATAATTTGAGGAAAGTTACAGAGGAGGTGGCATGTGCAATCGGTTAGTGAGCTGCCCAGCCAAATGGAACATTGCTGTGAGGGAAGATGGAGAGGATCTGATTAAAAGTAGGTATGTTTTCTTATGTGAACTTCAAAAATTGATACCATTTCCTCTTCTGCCTTTTGTTTGTTGTGGTGAGCTCTAGTCTTCTTGTTTCTCTTGTTTACATATATATATATGTATTTTTTTTTCTTGTGGCCTTTCTCACATTTCATTTTTCTTCTTTCTTACTCCTCTGATTACCGTCTGTCTTTCTTTTTAATTTCTCATGACCCAGCAGCCCCAGGCTGAAGGTCGATTCCCTTTCATGTGAATGACTTAGCTCCCTGTCTCCTATTCTCAGGCACCTGGCTTTGGCTTTTCCCACTGCTTATTAGCATTTTTTTAGGGACACTTGCATGCATGTAGGAAGTACTTTGTGTTTCATTTTTCTTAGGTTGTCTATATCTGAAAACAGATGCATCTTATCAGGTTTGTTAATTTACAAATCTGGAAAACAGAGTAGACTTGGTGGCAGAACATATTTCCCTATGAGTAAAGTAGCAATAATGGTGCTGTGCTCACTTAAAATATACTCAAAGCAGAGTTATGTGAAAAGACAAATGCGTTTTTATCCTTTTCTTTGAAATATATTTTTTAAACCCTCATCATATTTGATATTTTATTACCCAAGGAATCAAAAACTCAGTTTTTGGTCTCCTACCTGGGAGACTCTGGACCAGTCATTTAATTCTTCAAGTCTCCCTGTGCCTAGTGGTAATATGGAAATGATCTATATAACACTTGACGTGCACAGAGAAACAGTCAATCCTGATGCACTTTCCAGAGGTAAGATCTATGATTCTAAACTTGAATCAGTGTTTGGGGGGCATTTCTATGCACATTTTACTTTGCAAGGCAATGAAGATGGAGCTCCAGTGAGAGTTATAGAGAGTCCAAGAGGGCTTGTCCATTTGACAAACAAGGTATGGAAAGATGAGGGGAGAGAGATACTGGAGGTTTCGCTGGGCTTCAAGATCAAGCACACCACTAATGTACCAGTTCAAATGGGGATGGGGCTGTCCTGCCAGTTAGTCTACAGACAAACGTGATCATGTCCCTCCTAATCTACTAATGAGAAATCCCTAATCACACATCTGTGTTGATCAATAATTTGTATACTTGAGTCAGATTTTTAAAGAAGAGAGAAGTATATATTTAGCTTTGCTTATATAATCTATGTTGCTGCTAAGGTGTAAGTCTAAATATTTATAGAACCATTTATTGATACATTCTTATTTTGTAGGAAAAAGGTTTAACTTCTCTTTTATTCTCATTCTCCTTGCCAAGCAGCCTTGGGACTGCATAGTTACAATTTCACAATCTGTGGTTATCCCTTTGTTTTATTATTATTCTTTTTTGTAAACCAACTATGTAATTAGCCAATGTTTTTGGCAATCTGTTTCATTTTTAAACAAAATGACAATTTCTTACATATTTTTGTTTTGGATAGTAAAGCATAGAACTCACAGTTAATGAAGTAGAACAGTAGAGAATTTTCACAGTGTCATTATTACATTTGTGTGCACAAAATGACCATTTCATTTTCCTACTGCCTAGGCATATCTCCTTCCTGAAAGGAGAAATTTTAGTAGTATGTTGCTTTCCATGATTGGACTTACTCTTAAGTATTACTTGATTTTCTTTTTTTTAAGACTTTATTCATCCATTTGAGAGAGAGAGAGAAAAAGTGAGGGAGAGAGAGAACATGAGCAGGGTGAGGGGCAGAGAGAGAGAAGCAGACTCCCTGCCGAGCAGGGAGACTGATGTAGGACTTAATCCCGGGACCCCAGGAGCATGACCTGAGCAGAAGGCAGGCACTCAACCGACTGAGCCACCCAGGCACCCCTATTACTTGATTCTGTCCTAATAGTAACCCTGTGATGGATAGAATAATACTATTACCCCTATTTAACTAAGAGGGACTAGAAATAAGGATTTTATATAGAAGTAAATGGCAAAAATTTGGGATCAACATAAATATTTTTTGTTTCCTTTTTTTGTAGTTTTTTAAAAATTTGAGTATAGTCGACACACAATGTTACATTAGTTTCAGATGTACAGCATAGTGATTAAACTTCTCTGTATAATATGCAATGCTTACCACAAGCATAGTTCTGTTTGTCACCATACAAAGCTATTATAATATTGACTATATTTTCTATGCCGTACATTTTATTCTTGTGTCTTATTCATTCCATAACTGGAAGCCTGTTTCTCCCACTCCCTTTTACCCCTCTTCACTGTAGCAACCATCAGTTCTCTGTATTTAAAGCTCTGATTCTGCTTTTTTTTTGTTTATTCATTTATTTTCTATTTTAGTTTCCACATATGAGTGAAATCATATGATGTTTGTCTTCCTCAGTCTGACTTATTTCACTAAGCATAAAGTCCACTGGGTCCATCCATATTGTTTCAAATGGCAAGATCGCATCCTTTCTTCATGGCTTTGTAGTGTGTGTGTGTGTGTGTGTGTGTGTGTGTGTGTGTGTACCACAACTTCCTTGTCTATTTGTCTATTGATAGACACTTAGGCTGCTTCCATTTCTTGGATGTTTTAAATAATGCTGCAATAAACATAGGGGTGCATATATCTTTTCCAATTAGTGTTTTCATTTTCTTTGGATAGATATCCAGGGGTGGAATTATTGGATCGTAGAGTATTTCTATTTTTAAGTTTTTGAGGAAATTCCACATTGTTTTCCACAGCGGCTGCACCAATTTACATTCCCACCAATAGTGTACAAGGGGGGACGCCTGGGTGGCTCGGTCAGTTAAGCATCTGCCTTCAGCTCAGGTCATGATCCCAGGGTCCTGGGATCAAGTCCCTCATTGGGCTCCTTGCTCAGTGGGGAGCCTGCTTCTCCCTCTGCCTGCACTGCCTCTGCTTGTATTCTCCTCTTTCTCTCTCTGACAAATAAATAAATAAAATCTTAAGAAGAAAATAGTGCACAAGGGTTTCTTTTTCTCCACATCCTTGCCAATACTTGTTATTTCTTATCTTTTCCATTTTAGCTGTTCTAACAGGATGTAGGGTCATACCTCATTGTGGTTTCAATTTGCATTTCCTTGATGATTAGTGGTATTGAGCATCTTTTCATATGTCTGTTGGCCGTCTGCATGTCTTCTGTTGAAAAATCTTTATTCAGGTCCTCTGTCCATTTTTTTTTTTTTAAGATTTTATTTATTTATTTGTCAGAGAGGGAGAGCAAGTGAGCACAAGCAGGGAGAGCAGCAGGCAGAGAGAGAAGCAGGCTCCCTGCTGAGGTGGGAGCCCAATGTGGGACTTGATCCCAGGACCCTGGGATCATGACCTGAGCCGAAGGCAGCCACTTAACCGACTGAGCCACCCAGGCATCCCCTCTGTCCATTTTTTAATCAAATTGTTTGTTTTTTGATTCAACATGAATATTTAAACTTAAGGTAGTCTATCAATCAGGACAGTCCATTTATTGGAACACTATATAGCCGTTAAAAATGGCTTATAGAAAAATATTTGTAACTAATGCATATACGTTGACATGGAACATTTCAGTATGTTATCATAAAATTATTTGTCCAGTATTCTCTACTTTTTAAATGTGCATTTATGTATAGATATTTATGCCTAGAAATAAATATTTGAAAAGGTATCTTGGGAAATGAGTCAATACAGCTAACCGATCATAAGAATGAGTTTGCAGTGAAATAGATCAAATTATGATGTCTGGATTTAATCACATGATCATTGACTGTATAATTTTGATTCAGTTACCTGTTCACCCTTAGTCTGTGTCCTACTCTATATAAAGTAAGGATAAAAGTAACCTCCTCCTGTGAGGATCCAATGAGGTGGTTCACATAAACCAACTCTAGTTGTCCAACATAGCAGTCATTCAATCAACTTTGCAATGTTAACATAACATCCCCGGGGCACTGGTTATGAATGGTTTTGATATTGTTTCTCTTCTATGGATTTTCTGTTTCCTTAAAATGCTTTAAAACTTTTATTTTATCTTGTTTTGACTTTGAAGAACACAACCAGAATGAGACTCTCTCTCTTGGCTCTGAATGTGGTCTTATTTCCATAACGTTCGTGTCATTCAGCTAAAAATGTGACTGGGGATCTAGGAAGTGGTTAAGAGCTTGAGCCCTGGATGCAGCCTGCCTGGGCCCCACCATTCTATCTGTGTGACCTTGTGCATGTTATTTAACCCCTCTCAGCCTCAGATTGTCCATCTTTTTTAAAGATTGTCCATCTTTAAAAAAGGGATAATAGTAACCTTATCATACAGTTACTGTGAGGATTGAATGAAATAAGGCACACAAAGTGCTCAGTTGAGTGCTTGGCATGTAGTATATTACATTACAACTCCAAAATATTTCTCAAGTCTGTTGAGTCTGCATTTAAGTATCGTAACATTATTTTAGTCATTGGTAGAAAAAAACAAATACAAATCTGTGGTTTATACAGCTCTTGGCCTATGAACTGGATGCTTCCTTATGCTGCTAAACTAGTCTTGATTTTCACAAATGGGTTTAAAAACAGATATTATGAGGTATCCCAGATGTTTAGATAATCTGGACATGATTAATATATACATATTCATGAGCATTTCTATTTTTCACCTTTCCTAAAGTCAAAACTCCATTAGAAAGCCCATAGCATATATCATAAAACCCCTCCACCTTATCCCTCACCATTGCACCACAGGCAGCCCCCCACACCTACATGCAAAGCCTCAACTCTGCAATTCTTTCATAGCCTTTCTTGCTTCTGAGTTTTTATACATATTTCTTCTGCCTAGAACACTTTTTGTCCTTTGTTCCCTCCCCTGTACCAACAACTGGAAGTGACTTGTATTCATTCACAGGTCTCCACTTAGATGCCACTCTGCTGGAAGTCTTCCTCACCACCAAGCAGAGATCCTGTGACTCTCCTGTGTTTTCCCATGGCGCAGCATGTCTCTCAGTCCTCCTCATGTCTTAGCGAAATGTCCTCTCTCCTGTCTGATTCCACACTACTTATAAATAATGATAGTGGGGTTTGTGTCTAGGCCATAGTTGTATCTACATCGGTCACAGTACCTTACAGTATATTGGATATCCAAGAAATAGTTATTGAATGTGTGATTTTTAGCTATTTGTTATTCATTGGTTCTGTGCTGCATAATAGCATTTCTGATGGAGAAAGAAAGAAGAGAGAGAGAAAGAGAGACAGATGGAGAGACAGAGGGAAAGGGAAAAGAGAGGAGAAAAAAGAAGAGGAGAGGAGAGGAAAAGGAAAAGGAAAGGAAAAGAAAGGAAGGTTGGTTATGTATGGGATCGTTTTGCTAGCAGGATGATTTTCTTTTGGAATATTAGGCATGAATTCCATTAAATTGTACTGAAATTGTTTCAATGGAAGAATTAAGCACTGTTATTCATCTTTGTTTCTCATATTTAGAAGCATATTTCTATAACTAGATATACTGGTAACATTGAATATAATAGGCTCCCAACATACAAATATATATATTTCAGATTATTATATAATGTCTTTGAAGAACAGATAGATATTTTTTCTCCATTAAGAATTCTTTTGAAGAGTCTGTACTGTACATAAATGTGTACATACATATAATTTTTTACAGCTGTCTCATATTTGAAAGTAAAGCCATTTCCTTTCAAAATTAGACATCTATTCAAGACAGACAACTACTTTTAATGGTAACAGATTTTGGAGTTATTCTAAAGCACTATCATTGCATTATTGATGCTTGACTTGTTAAGAAACTATACAAGATCATTGAAAATGTCAAATAGCCATTTCCAAGCCTAGGCTTTCACACAGAACATAGCACTGCCTTTATTACTGATGACACATATTCATCACTGAGACTTTTAAAAAGGTATCTTTTGAGAATATCTGTGGGGTCTGGAAGTGTACTCCTTTATTAGAGATTTTAAAATGAAAGGCTTAATAAGCCCATTAATAGTTCTAGAACTAGGGATAGGTCTTTGGCAAAATTGTAAAGAAGTGTAATTTGCCGTTGGTGCTCTTGTGTCCTTCTCTGGAAGACTTTTAGCATCTCTCCCAAGTTCTGGGGACCTCTCGTTGCCCTCTGGGGCCATCTCCCCCTGGTCATTCTAATGGCCTTCCCCTGTATAGTCACTCTCCACAGCCCATCTCCTCAGCATCGAGGCTGGTGCCAGATAGGGCTGCCACTCCCACCTCCCACTGTCAATTCCACAGAAAATATAGCAGCAACACAGAGTCCAAGAGGGCCCTACTCTTACTGATTCCTGCCACAGCAAGAAAGCATAGTGAGACTGTGGGAATGAGACAGAAACTGGCCTGACTTACCAGGATCTAGGTTCTGGCACCCCACATTTGTTCTCTGAAGTGTGTTTTCTTTCTGCTTCAGTGATGTATTCTCTCTAGGTTCCCACTGTTCTGTTGGATTTCAGGCCACCAGCATTTTTGTCCTGTGTTTCTTGATGGTCTGCTTCCCTTGTTTCTGACCATACTAGAGATTTCCCTTTGTCCCTTCTGTGCTTGTCTTTCTGTTCCTGTCCCATGGCCTTAATCAAACATCTGGAGTTTTCATCTCAACCCTGGAGTTATACCTTGACTCTCAGTATCTGAACTTTGTGTTGGGCTGGACAATTTCCATTTCTAGTCTATATTCTCTGCTACTAGCTTATTAGCACAGATTCCTTTCCCTATAATTCACATGGTTTACATTAGGCCAGCTGAATTAGTGATCTGATTTTTCCAAAGTTGTACGTGATCGTGCATCAATGCTAATATATCATGCATCTTTCCAGGAAATCAATGGTGATGCTCCATAAAGAAGTGATTGGTGTGAAAAACTTTTTTTTTTTTTTTTTTTTATGTTTCTACTCTGCTTAAGCCATTGATAGAAAGAGAGTGGTTTAAAGTGGAAAAATATGTGGCTCAGAAGCAGGGCAAAGACCTGATCTGTAGTTCCTCTGCTTCAGAGTAGGGCATCAACTTAGGGAAATGTAAGTGACATTGTTCCATTTTTCCCACATCCCAGTGAGAGCATTCAAGTGACTATATATGCACTATTGATGATGGTTGGAGTTGCCACACTTTTGCTCTCATCTGTAACTTCTTTTGTTTTATATCTATAAATATTTACAAATTGAATGTTGGTAAGTAGAAATACTTCTGTTTTGAAACCCTATTTCTACTAACCAAGCAACTATTTTTTTAGATATCGTCCTAAGATGTTTGGCTATCTGAACACTCTGCTCACAGCTTAGAAATAAAAAAAATAAGAAGTAGAAATAGTATAACAAATAAGCATGTTGAAATGTGGCACCAGACAGCTAAAACACCCTGGCCTGGGGGAAGGGATGCAGGAAAAAAAAAAATAAAAAGAATCGAGGTTTGGGGTCATTTTATATAAAGGCAAAAAAAAATTGACTATGTCTCTCAAAGGATGATGGGGGCATTATAACTTTGTAGGACAATTCAATAACTGAGATTAAATTAGATTCATGCTCTCTTTGAGGAGATAGACAAGTTTGCAATATATTTGGGACTGTCTCCAGCCTCTCTTCTCCCAAACCCTCCTCCACCCTGCAACCAGAGCTCTGTTTCTAAGACACAAATGTCATCCCATCATTCCTCTAATTAGAACTTTCCAGTGGTTACCTCCCCTTTGCCTACAGCATAATAATCTTAAGTTTTTAGCCTGATCTACAAAGCTCTTCAGTCAGATTGTAATTTGTATTTCTTAACTGCGCTTCTTAGGATAGAGGCTAAGTATCAGATTTAAGACCTAGACAGGGGCCTGAAAATAACAATCATAACACATACATCATTGGATTGTTTGCTATATTCTATGTATGAGGCTAAGAGCTTTTTGAACACTATGTCACTTATATAATATAAAAAATATGGATGTTGATTATTTTATAGATGAGGAAACCAAAGCTCAAATTAAGGGTAACTAACACATCCAAGAGTTAATAACTAGTAAGTAGACAAGTAAGTCAACATTAAGTCCAGGTCATCCAATTCCTAGTAGATAGTGGTCTCAAGACTTTGCCTGTGAACCCAATGGGCATCTGTGGACATTCTCCCACAAAAAAATGGCTCCCACCTTGTCATCATGTAAATCAGGATTTAAATATATATATATAAATATTATATATTTATATATAATATAAATATATATATATATATTTCAGTAGGAGAGATTAAGATGATTTCTGCATGTTGCTTAGCAAAATTTACTGTTCAAAGGGGCATCAGGTAAATGTGTAACAAAATGTGTTGTCTTTTTGATGGGATAGACAGCAGAGGTCCTGATCCACTTCAGGTAATTAAAGGGTCTGTGACACATCTTGAAAGTGAAGAGGTATGAATTCCAGGGCCCTGGCGGAATTCCAAGCCACATAATTATACCTTGTACTTTCTACCTAAAAATTTTCCTCAGAGTTTCAGCTGAAAAATAAATTCTTCACTTCCCCTACTAAATATTGCCACTGTGGCTTGTGAGACATCATTATGCTTCTTTAAGCAGACCCTTCCTTTGTCTCATTGAAGTTTCCCCTGTAAAGTGGCCCAGAATAAAAGGTACTGTTTTACAAATCTTTCCATACCCTGTTGGATAAATATGGTAAGCATGGCCAACTCAATCCCAGGAAGGAGGTAGATAGATGATAGATAAAATAGATTGATAGATATGCAGGCATTAAAAACATACAAAAGTCAAAGTAATAGAAAATTATAAGTATAGGATTTCTTTGAATTACTGTATAAGTGGTTCATTTAAACTACAACTCACCTCTTGCACAACTGGTAGTTCTAACCTGCCATCAGGATGGTTGTCAGCAGGAGGAAATAGAATTATTTTAAGTGTAACTGATTGAAATAAAGATCAAGGGTCATTTGCAAGTGTCTTTCTGGACTGGATTATGCGTAGCTTTCAAGTGTAATTGAAATTTATCTCAGATAATTATACTAGAAGTGGTGTAACAAATGGTACATAATGTAGATGTCTCTTTATTAAAATTGATTGCATCTTTTTTACACTCTGTAAATGTGAGTACAATCCTTGCTAAATATTCACAGAGATGAAGCATAGAAACAAGAGAAAAAAGAATTTAGTATGATTATACTGTCATTTGAAATGAACCACTAATCAGATTTATTAAAATTACATACTTTATTAAATTAGTGAACTGCTAGCATTTATTGAATAATGTCTTCAACCCTATGCTAAGTGCTTTACATGCATCGTCTGAGAAGAGGACTCCGGGCTTTGCTGAACTGCCAAAGGGGGAAAATGGGTCAAGAGTCTCCACTCATTTTACTGTTAAGAAAGAAGAATCAAGTAATTCCAACATTACTTTTTAATTTCCAAATAAACACATTGTATAATGGCATAGCTTCAAATTTTAAATTACTTTTTGAATAAAACAACATTTCAAAGGAATGTTGTACTTGTAATGAGGCTGCTTAATAGAGGAAGAAGGAAAACAGATGATCAGAGTAACCACAAGTTGAATGAATGATCTGTGAACAATAATTGCTTTGATACTATAAAGCCATATCTCATTCAAGGTCAAGAAATTTCTAGGTTTTCAATCTTTTTTTTTTTTTTAATAAAATCTGAAATTTTGAAGTGTGCTAATCCATATTTTGTAGAGTTGATTCTCTCAACCATAGCAAGACTCCTTGTTGGTGTGAATAGCTTAGTCTTTAAAAAGCATGATAAAAAGCTATACCAGGAATTAAACTCCCAGTCTAACCATCATTATGCAAAACTGTGCAAAATGATCTATAGGGGTTTCATTGCAGAATGTATGTTGTTCACACTTGATCTGCTGTGTGCACACGTGTCCATATACTTAACTACTATGCTTTTTCCCAAAGGAGGAAAAAAGCCAGTATTAAGCAGTTTCTATTTGTAAACTGACATTTTGATTTTTTAAAAATAGTTCTTTTAGGATTTCATTTTTCTGTTTAATTTCTTTTAGTTCACAGTTATCTTTATATAATGAACCTTGTTAATTGTTGTTTTCTTCTTAAGGTAAATTATAGCTTTGCGAAATGGTCAGTGCTACTCACAAAATGCTGTCAAACTGAATTACAGAAGCCTTTGATGAAGATAATAAAGATCAAATAACATTGCCTTTTCTTTTCCAGACTGCATTTCTTTCCAAGATTTGGTTTCAATCAATACTATTATTGCTACCCATGCATTTTTGTCATTCCAACAAAAAATAAAATTCTTCTTTGTCTTTTTCTAACTTGTTAGATAACTGTGTTAGCCATTAGAATCTTTTTTGATTTATACTTTTTAATGGAAAGATATTAATTTTATAACCACTATGCTTTGCCCAACAGAGTTATTGTCCTTGGGCATAAAGATCATGGGTTGTTTGCAGCATTGCCGAAATAGGACCAAAACACCAAAACTTTGAAAGAGAATTAGTTGTTCTACATCTTCAGCACATTTTTCCTTGTATACAGCACCTTAGTAGCATGAACCATTTTAGAAACAATCTGTGATAAGCTATAAGCCCTGAGTCATGTCCCTGAGCCAACCCTAGGCAGTCCTGGAGAGACCTAGAGACTCGGTTTACATTTATTCAGGAACCTTCCATGATGCTTCATCAGGTTGGATCAGCAGATTCAGCATCCCAAACATTCAGCATTTCTCCAGCATGCTACTCCGCATCATATCATATCATATCATATCATATCATATCATACACACTTATCATTATTTACACAATGTCTGTCTTTCCCTTTAGATTGTAAGCTCCATGAGAGCAATGACTGTAACTTATTCAGGTCTGTCTCCCCAGGACTTAGCAGAGTGCTGGTGACTATACTAGTTGTCTAATTAATCTGTATTGAGTGGATACATGAGCTGATACAGAGTATGCCTCCCCAGTTTAGGTCACTGTTTTCATTTTCTCATTCTAGTCTAGAGCAAGCCTACGTGGTTACAAACAACTGTCAAGGTGCAGAGGGCGTGCAACAAACTGAAATTTCTATAGAGTCCAGACAGGGCTGGACGGAGACGTCCGTGGTGAATCCTGACAAAAGAGCTGTACTCAGTCCAGCCTGTTGTAGCCATGTGGCAATGCCCTATTTTTTTTTTTTTTTAAGAAGCCGGATCATATATTTTTACTTGAAAAGAATTTTCTTATTTTTTTAAAGTACATTTTAGGCCAGAAGACTCTATCGATTTCCTATCTTCAGCATATGTAGCAAATTTATAATCTCTGATCTATGTCTTCTGTTTTTCTCTAGTGTATAAATTCGTAAAGAAATATCTCTTGGTGGTTAACTAATTCCATTTGCTAAGATATCTAGTGTGCATGTTAAAATCAAGATTATTACCAAATTTTGCTATGTTCCTTTCCATGCTGTCTGGTTCTTCAGTTCAATTTTAACTTCTGTCTCTCCTCTACCAGTGGGGTGGGGTTCTTCTGATGATAAATGTTGCTAACGTTCAGCCCCAGTGGAGTCATAGTTTGAATGTCTTCAACTGTCTTGAGATCAGCCTGAAGATGGCCAAAGACAGGCACGAAACCTGATTCAACCTCAGAGTTTTTCTTTCCAAGGTTAGTACACTCCCTGTCATCCTATAGGTCATATCAATAAGATTATGGTTAACTATAATCAAAGCTACATCAGACTTCCATTTCTGCCCCCATTACTCAATTTAAAGGTTGTTCATGCGGACTTTACATGAGTTCTAGCCTGTCTTTTGAACCCTATTCTTTTCCTATGGGAGAAAAAAAATCTTTAATTACCCCTGATCGATTTTGTTCTATCTCTGACATCAGCTTTCAGAAGCAAGATCGTTCCCCCTTCCATAGATCCTTCATAACCGGCATCAGTTATGAACCCAAAGCCCTAAGCCCCAAGTCAGTGAACACTTTCTATTGGGCCTCACTCTAGAATAACAGCTGCATCTCTACCTAAGAGGTGTGCTATGCTAATTGCACACAGAGTGTGTCTCTGTTCTTCAGTCCTCTTGTCCCTGAAGAGAAAAATGGCCCCTCGCAGGGAATCATGTGCTCCTACTGACCACAGGTAAAATGGTTACTGTCTGCTTTCTGTAGTCACCAGTCCCTTTAAACTTCACCTGAGCTTCTATTCTCATTTCTCCAGCCCCCTTGAGATGATTTCTTTTTTCCTCTCTTCTGGAACAAGTTAATGTGCTACATTTTTTGATACTCATATCATAGGCTTTATTCATTCCACTGTAAATTAGTTAGCTTTGCTTTTGATTGCCTGAGAATTATATGTGGATTCTTTATTCTCTAATACCCAAAGGTATCTCTGATGGTAATGTTGACGAAGCTCATTCTAAACCACTTGTTTTCCTCTTATATCTGCTTTGGTTTTCCTTATCATCTATTCTAATGTTCACACATTTTAGCTATAAACTATGATGGACTGCCCGACCCACCTGTGGACTTAGACACAAAAACTTCTGTGCAAAGAAATCTGAAGTTGAACAAAATATTTTACATTTTAGTAAATTAAAAGGACCAATGATCTGAAGTCAAAGACTAGTGCAGCAACTTAGAAGCTGATTGGTCTTTGACAAATGAGTTAATCTCTCTATGGTTTAGCTTCTTATTCGTGACTTGGATATGATTTTTGTGGTGTTGCTATGGATTAAATGAGATAATATTTGTGAAAGGACTTGAAAACCTAAAAAGTACCACCCAAATATACAATATTATTAAATAATGCAGCTTTGTGTTATACAGTTCTTACTGCCTTGAAGGATAAGGTCACGTACAGCTGTGAATGTCTTGATGCACAGATAGAACATATTTAATGCCATATCTTTCCAGTTATATACCATCTCCTCAGGGAAACCAAGATATATATGTTGCTTTTGGCTATAATCTAGAGAGTGTATTGTGGTCTGGAGGGTAGGTTGTGAGAGGAATAAAGGGACAAGGAGATTTACTTCTCTCAGCTATTTGCTTTCGGTCTGCTCTTTTCTCATTTAAGCTGCTCTCCTACATTAATAGTTTCTCTTACTTTATGTCAACTGCTCTGGTGTTTGCTCAGTGCATGGTACCAGGCTTTTCCCCATCAGGCACACTGATTTGGCTGGACTTGGGGTCCAGTCCAGCCCTTTCTTTGATCATTCTCTGCCGTAATAAAGGACCCCTCGCCTCATAAGTTATTGTCTCACTACCCATGGGATAAAATTCCCATACTTTACATGGAATTTCTTGCATATTAAGTCTCACCCACACACCCTGATTATATGAATGCTTTGTGCCTACATCTCAGCTCTTATATTCCTGTCCCTCAGGGACTCTGACTCAATCTGCCTACTTGGACCTCACGTACATCATGTACTAACTGTCTAAATTAATGACACTTTATACTTTTTCGTTCTACACAGTCATGTTAGTCACATGCTTCTCAAACTTCCCCCTCTAGACTGTGAGTTCCTTGAGGATCAATTCCATTACTCACTCATCATCTCATCCCCAAAGCCTTCTCTAGGGTCACTGGCACACAGTAGTTTGATCAAAACTTTGTGCAGCTAGTGCCTTGCTGGTAACTGCCCTTCTGCCAAGATATGCTCCATGCCTCTGGATATCCAGCCTTTGAACTGTCCTGAACTATGGGGTCCTAGAACCTTGGGTTTATATCTGGCTTTTATGCAACTGGACCACTGACTTGCTTGCTCAGTCTGCTTCCTATTGACTTGCTCCATGTTGCAACCCAATTTTGTTGTCCCTGTTTCTCTACTCTTCCAATCTGGGGGAAGCTCAGATATGGAAATTAAACTTGTCATAGATGAAAATAATTGAGGAAGCCATATTTGACCTCACATAAAGCTTCACAATATTGTCATCCCCTGGGAAATGTTTAGACATGCAGAATCTCAGGCCTCACTCCAGACATACTGGATCAGCACCTGTATCTTGTTAAGATTCCAGGTAAAATGATTCATTTGCAAATTAAAGTGTGAGAGGCACTGACTTAAAACACACACCATACAGTGTGTGTAATACAATATTTAATGTACAATAAAGTAACACTATTATACTTCAAGATTTATACACTATATAAATAATGTATTTCATAAAATGAAAATAGAATATAAAACTACTAGAGTACCAATTGATTTATTTATTTTCTTTATGAAACTTATAAATTACACAGAATTTTTTTTAAATGTCTAAAAAGTAGGGGTGCCTGGATGGCTCAGTCGGTTGAATGTCTGACTTTAGATTTTGGCTCAGGTCATTACCTCAAGGTCCTGGGATCAAGCCCCATGTGAGGCTTCTTATTCAGCAGGGAGTCTGCTTGTAGATTTTTCTCTGTCTCTCTGCCTGCTCATGAACATTCTCTCTCTCTCCCTCTCTTCCCACGGCCTTTTTCTCCCTCTCTCTCAAATAAATAAGTAAATCTTAAAAAAAAATAATAAAATGTCTGAAAAGTAGCAACAACAAGCATTAAAGACAGCACGAAGTAGTAAAATATCAGAGAATTCAGTTTTGTACGACCTGGTTTCTAGTATAGCCTTGTTGTAGAAGACCCAGAAGAGTCAGAGATCCGTAGAAGACCCAGAGTCTTCTGGGTCTCATTTCTATGTTAGGAAAAGATATAATGCAATATTAGGTAAACTCAAAATGTTGTCTAACGTTTGTGTTTCTTATAAGTAATTCTCTGTGATTCCTTCAACTCACAATATTGTAGTTAGGTAACGACTGAAGCTCTTCTTAGCAATTTAAACTTTTATCAACCTATTTGTTGGTTCTTATCTTTCTTCTGTAAGTGGGATTTACTCTAGTCAGGGTTCTTTTGGCTGCAAGAGATAGAGACTCTAGCAGTGACAAAGGAGTTTATTGGGAGAACATACTGAAATAGAATGTAGGAAAGCTTAATAAAATCTTAAAGGAAACATCATCACTTAGTTCTATAGCCCAGCTCCTAATTTTCCCTTTGTCTCTCTGTCATGGTGTCTCTCCTTTTTCCACATATCAACTCCATCATCCTTTATCCACTGACTAGCTTCCTTTGCTTAATATTTTTTTCTCGGGGCGCCTGGGTGGCTCAGAGGGTTAAGCCTCTGCCTTCGGCTCAGGTCATGATCCTGGGATCGAGCCCCACATCGGGCTCTCTGCTCAGCAGGGAGCCTGCTTCCTCCTGTCTCTCTGCCTGCCTCTCTGCCTACTTGTGATCTCAATCTCTCTGTTAAATAAATAAATAAAATCTTTAAAAAATATATATATATTTTTTTCTCTTCCTGCACAAATTCAACCTTTATGAAGATGTAGATTTTGTGATTACATCCTGTCTGTAGAGCCAGGACATAAATTTTTAATTCCAAATGAGCTATAAATAAGCTGTTTTTGGATTAGAATGGGCCATGGTCAGAGGTGGACAAAGAAGTTAGGTCACATGTGACTGAATACTGGGATTTTGGAGAGCAGAGCCAGTGTGTTTGGACTAGCCCTTCAATGGAAACATGAGTAGGGAGTGCTTTAATCCATATCTAGTATACCATTTTCATTACTACTCACTGTTGCCTCTATTAGTTCAAGTTTATTCTCCGATGCAAGTTCATGTACAAGTGTGAAGTACGAGCATAGCACTTCTCGCTCTGTAGCCAAATGCCTTTAAATGATTTCAACATTTCATAGCACAGCCTATTCTTCTAGTAGTTCATTTTGAAGCCTTCCTTGAGATCCAGCCATCTGGTTCCAAACTTCATGATCTGATCTTAGAGGCTTCCCAACTGCCATTTTCAAGGAGAAGCATATTCACCCACATGTCACAATTCTCCAGGTTTTCCTACTTCATTCACAAGGCTTGTTCCTTCACCAATAAGGTGACTTGTTTCTGTATTTTAACATTCTGATTTTATAAAGTACAAAGGCTTTTTCTCAAATACTTTGAAAAAAAAAGCAACATGGATATGATTCATAACAAATTTCTATGGGTCAGTGTAAGAAAAATAATCATAACTGAAACTTCTGATTTGGTAGCTTTTACTGTATTTGAACTCTACAGTAAAACCAACCAACAAGTTCTATTCCTTCCAGAAAACCCTCTCTTTTGCTATTTCTTTGCATAATGTGATTACTGATCCATTTCTGCTTCTCATCTCAGGACTTTAATTTGCTTTGACTATTATTTAGATTAATATAGTAGAATTGAATTTTAGGAAATACTGATTTCAATAGAGATTCATTTCTATTACATATAGGAAAATATCCAGAAAAAGGAAAGCTGTAATGTAACTGATGTATTTTATCCTTTGTAATTATCAAAACCAATAACATCTGTCTTCCCAAGAAATGCTTCAGATACATTTTCAATTTCCACTTATCAAGAAAATCTCCTTTTAAGAATAAGGCATACATTAGGCATAAGTGATAATTTACTGGACTTCTACTGCTATTCTAAAATAGCCATCAATAATAGCCTTAATAAAATGTATGACTTACACTCTGGCATCCAGTTAGAATTTATTAAACTAAAAGAGCTGAGGTGACTCATTGATTCACAGAAAATACCCTCTGAAATACTTATTTTATAATCAGCCAGGTACAGTCAACCTTCAGACATACACATCATCAATCACTCAAAAGATATAAATAAATAAGAACTATTCATTTATCGGGTGAATATAAACATTCATCTGTAAGTCTGTGATGCAGTTTTGTAAGCTCAAGACCACAATTCATGGACAGCTTAGAAATTTTCCTGAACTAGTAAATGAAAATCTCCTACTGGTTACATCGACTTTGCCATATATCCATTTTATTCAGGTAAAAATTGGTTTGCTTTGTAATCAATATATGTTTTTCATTTGTCCTTTGCACAACTACCCTGGATGGGCCTTCATCACTCTCAACTAGATTATTTCCCTCCTAAATAATAAAATTCTCTACAGTTTCTTCCCTCCATAATCCACATAGTATATTCTGCCACACTGATTTTCTTAAAACCCTGATCTTAAAATGGAGCTCCTTTACCAATGGCCTCTAATTTTATATCCAAAAAATCATCTTGAAATACTAAAATTATGAAATCATGAATACCTTACATGGAAATAATCCTCCTTTATTTATAAAGTATTTGCTTTATTTATCCTAGCATCCTATCCCAGCTTTCTTTATCCATTCCACAAATATTTATGGTGTATCTACTGTGTTTTAGACATGAGTATAGGCCTAAAGATATAGAGATGAACAGAACAGACTATAGTTGCTTTTTTGGAATTTACATTTGGGTGAGAGAGAAAAAAAATCAAGGAAACAGAAAAAATAATCAAGCGGTGATAAGTGCATTGAAGAAAATGAAACAATGATGGTGAATGCATGGCTACTTTTTTTTTTTTAAGATTTATTTATTTATTTATTTATTTATTTATTTATTTTAGAGAGAGATTGGCGGGGGAGGGGCAGAGGGAGAAGGAGAGAGAGAATCCTCAGGTAGACTCTCCACTGAGCATGGAGCCTGATGCATGGCTCCATCTCACGATCCTGATATCAGGAACTGAATGTAAATCCAGAGTCGGATGCTCAACTGACTGAACCACCCATGTGTCCCTGCATGGCTACTTTAGATGTTCAGTGAAGGTGCATTAGTTTCCTAGGGCTGCCATAATGAATGGCATATACATGGTGGCTTAAAACAACATAAATTTATTCTCTTATGGTTCCAAAGTCCAGATACCCAAAATCAAGATGCCACCAGGTTTGTGCCCTCCCCCCGCCCCCGCCACCGCCAAGGGTTCAAGCAAGGAATTTTTCCTTGCCTCTTCCAGCTCCCGAAGATAAGACATTCCTTGACTTTTGATTGTATAACTCCAATCACTGCCTCAGTTGTCACATAACCTTCTCATCTCTCCATGTCTCTCTTCTGCATGTCTGTTTGAAAACACTTGCCATTGGTTTTAGGTCCACCTTGGTAATATAGTTCATCTTATCTCAAAATCCTTATATACATCTGCCAAGACCCTTCTTCAAAATAATTCAAATACACATTTCCAAGATTATGACATGGACCACCATTCAGTCATTACAGAAGATTTCTCTAAAGAAGTAATATTTAAGTTGAAACCTAAATCAAAAAGCTATGTGAAGCTTAAGGAAAGAGATCCCAAGAAGAGCCCAGTCAATACAGGGAACCCAAGCAGAACCAAACCTGACATATTTGAGGAAGCAAAAGCAAATCAGCATGGCTGAAGCTTCATGGTGGTGAGAAAAAGTCATACAAAATGAGTTCAGAGTGCTAAGCTGATCATGGATATCATGATAGATATTTAAAGAGTGCCCCTCTTGCACTGTTGGTGGAAATGCAAACTGGTGCAGCCACTCTGGAGAACAGCTTGGAGGTTCCTCAAAAAATTAAAAATAGAACTACCCTATGATCCAGCAATTACATTATGATGTATTTACCCAAAGGATACAAAACTACAGATTCAAAGGGATGCATGCACCCTGATATTTAATAGCAGCATTATCAACAATAACCAAACTAGCCAAACTATGGAGAGAGCCCAAATGTCCATGGACTGATGAATGGGGTTATATATATATATAATGTACACACACACACACACACACACACACACACATGCACGCACGTATTTAATGGAATCTTATTAAGCCATCAAAAAGAATGAAATCTTGCAATTTGCAACAACGTGGGTGGAACTAGAGTGTATTATGCTAAGTGAAATAAGTTAATCAGAGAAAGGCAAATATATTATCTCACACATATGTGGAATTTAAGAAAGAAAACAGAGGAAATATGGGAAGGGGGAAAAGAATAAAAGGAGAGAAGGAAACAAACATAAGTGACTCTTAATGACAGAGAACAAACTGAGGGGCGATGGAGGGAGGTGGGTGGGGAATGGGCTAGATGTGTGATAGGTATTGTTGTGATGAGCACTGGGTCTTGTATGTAAGTGATGAATCACTGAATTCTACTCCAGAAGCCAATATCACACTATATGCTAGTAACAACATTTAAATTTAAAAATTAATTAATTAAAAAAATATAGCTCTACACGTACATAAATAAATAGAGTTCCCCTAACTTGCTGCCCATATTGGGAGTACAGATTTTATGTTTTAGTGAAAAAGAAGCCACTAAAGAATTGTATGCAGGACAATGGTATGATGGAATTTCAGTTTCAAGAATTGGACTAGTTCCTGTGTGGAGAACAGATTCTAAGGAGCCAGGAGTAAAAGCAAGGAGACAAGTTAGAAAGATGGTCAAGTAAATAATTCAGGTAAGAGACAGATGAAAGGACAGGTAACTTTAGAAGGGAGAAAAAAATGTAGATGCAAGATATATTTTGCGGTTATAGTTCATAGGATTTGCTGATTGATTGCATACTCAGGAAAATGAGGGTAAGAAACAGATGAAGAATGGCCTGTAGGTTTTTGGTAGACAATGTTACTATTTCATGAAATGAGAAAGACTGAGAGGAGCATGTTTGCAGTGGTGAAATTAGGGGTTTGATTTTGGCCATTATCCATGTGGAAATGTCAATTAGTTGGATATAGGAAACTAGCATTAGGATAAAATGTCAGAACTGAAAATATAACTCTGGTGGTTACCTTACCTCTGCTTGGACAGTACTGATGATTACTTAATTTTTAGGAAGTCAGTTATATTACTGACTTGTAATTAGAGCCAGTTTATAAATCATACAAGCTCACCGCTCTCTTTAAAGACTACATGCTCTACTATAATGTCCCCTGATCAATAAGCACAACAAAAAGAGATTTACCTAATTCATTCGCTTTGTCCCCCAAACTCAAGTTTTCACTGAAATCACAAGGGTTCTGAAAGAGACCCCAAAAAAGGAATTGAAAAAATTGAAATTATGGCAATATAGTCATCATGATTTAAATGGCTTTCCACAGTATCAAACTACTCTGTAGGAAGCGGTACTCATTTAGATATGTCAGATCTGGAGTATTTTTTAAAAGATTCTTTGCATTCAAATCTTACGTATATTTATACCTACGTGTGTGTATATATATATATGCATAAACATATACATACATATGTAAGACATTATCTAAATGTGTGTGTGTGCTTGTGTGTGTGTGTGTGTGTAAGACAGATAACAGATACAGGTGGAAGAAAAGAAGAAACACATCACTGCTTTAACTAAGAATGCTGTGGTAATTATGTGAAGAGCTTACACCCATTGATTTAAAATTGGGAATAAAATTAAGTTTAGTGATTAAACTGTCTAAGTTATCAGATTTGGTCTAGGACCCCTCAGTTGTACTTCCGTGTCAGCAACCATGAAGCACAGTTGTTTCCGTGATAGGTGAACTGACAACATAAAAATTCACAAAAAGCTATGAAGCACCAGCGTGGAGAATACTTTGATATAGAAACAAATAAATCTATGTAACTTACCTGTTCCCGGGGCCATCACTGGAGAGTGGCAATTACAATCTCCACAGCTGCTTTATCTCTCTGGGAGACCATGTGATATTTGGGCTTTGAAACAAAATACCTGGGTTTGAATCTGACTCTACCACTTAGGAATGTGTGACTTTATAAAATTCATATAATTTCTCTGAATCTTTTTTTTTTTTTTTAAGATTTTATGTATCTATTTGACAGAGAGAGAGTGAAAGAGCACAAGCAGGGAGAACGGCAGAGGAAGAGGGAGACGCAGGGGGCCTGATGCGGGGCTTGATCCCAAGACCCTGAGTTCATGACCTGAGCAGAAGGCAGACTCCCAACTGCCTGAGCCACCCAGTTAGCCCCCTTTTCTCTGAATCTTAATTTTGTTTTCATCTGTAAAATTTTCATAATGTCAATTACCTCATAGAGAGATGGCAAAATGATTTGAAATATACCTTTATTGTTTTTTGTCAGTTAACATAAAACCCATTTTTGTCAGTTATCAACATAAAACCCAGAAGTGGATTTTCTCCCTTTTGTAAGTTCTCAGAGAATCTGAGTCCACTGACATCAGTTTTAGGAGAACTAGTTAAAATAAAAACTGTGGGGAATGACCCAGGGGAAGGTGTTGGATCACAAAGGAGATTAAAAGCTTCCCCACCCCCCACGGGGAAGAAGAGATAGGAAGAAAGATATGAAACCAGAAGAGGGGAAAGTACAGACTTTGAAAAGAAAGATAAAAACTTTAAAATTCCCTACTGAGGGTGGCTGCTTTCAAGTGAACTGGGCCACTAAAGATGCAGTGTGTTGCAAAGTGATCAAATGCAACCATAGAAGACCAAAGGAAGGTTGTCTGCTTAGGATTCAAAGAACATCTCTCCGCAAAATCAGCTTAGCCTTGGTCTGGTCTGTGTATGGATATGAAAAAATAAGCTAGTCAAAAAAGAAAAAAAGAAAAAAATAACATGAATGGTTAGCTTGAAAAGTGACAAACTGTGGACTTCTCTAGATTAATTAATATTTTGGATATCGTCACTCTATTTGAGTAAGTTGAGATGTACTTTACACTTACCTCAAGTATCTCTGATAGGTACGTGATTTTTTCCACTATAAATATAGACTGTTGTTAATTTTTCACCAGCTAATTGTATAGCCTATAATAATGTCAGAACACCATGGGCCAAAGGTACTTCAGGAAAAATAAATAGGAAAATGGTACAAATTAAAGACTCGTGGAGGAGTCATTGCCCTGAATCAAGGAATGAACCAAACAACCAAGAACCTTCCTCAGAAGTCTTCTCTTTGGAAGACTACCCAAAGAGGAGTGAGAAAGGTATTTATTCACAGAGAGAAAAATAAAGTGTTTGCAGAGGGCATCAAATTTTTTGGCATCCGGAATTTTTATTGGTCCGTTGCTCTGTTGTGTAGCATCGTGCCATTGGCTAACTTCAGAGCTAAAGGTAGAAAGAGTATTGTGTCTACTTAAAATTTTAGTACACAGGGGCTCCAAATGCACTGAAGAAGCAGAACCAGTCCTGCCTCAGAGACAGTTCAGTAATTTGAGAAAGGCCAGATGAAGTTCCAAGTGAAATAATGATCACAGACAGAGGAAGGAGGATGAAGCAGACTATAGCCCACAGCTATGTTGGTTTGTTTTTCATATTATTGGTGAATTCATGATGCATATATATCCAAATTGGGAATCAGGTTGCCCTTTCCAGCTACTTCTAAACTCTTAAAGAAGTAATGGAAGTAAGAAGATTGATTCTTCATTCATTGGTCCAAGATCAAATAAATTGTATTAAATGACCACAGGATAGCAGTCTAATTGTACGAACATTGGGTTATCCCTTTGGTACCAAGAGCTGCAACTTTGGTACACCCAAGGCCATGGCTGCTTAAAATGCCTTCATCCTATTCAGTATAAACTTGCATGCCTTCTCCGAGAATGGTTTTTGAAGCCTCATTTTCTTCTTCATTCCCTGAATCCCTTTCCTCTTGAGTGAAACAAAGGGCACAGGCAGCATCCATCTCTTTCTGTGGTGGTGTTCAGTGCCCTGATTCGTACTTATACCTGGACCCTATATCCCAAAGTAACTTGAAAATCACTGTTCTTCTCATTTTTAGTAATTACCATTTACCTTTGACTATGTGGAAAGAACCTGAGCTATCGAGAAATTTCTAACTGTGCTGGGATACCATTTCTCTCCTCTGCTGGCTATGTGGCTTGAGCTGTTTTCCCCTCTCTAGGTCTCAGTGGACCTTTGGTAGGCAGGCTCTATTGCTCTTATCCCAAAAGTGCTCTGCTGGTGATTGTTGCTTTTCTGTGTGGTTACCAATGGAGCAAGTTAGAAAGAAGATGGACATTGTCTCTGAGGGGAAATAATGAGTTAATATTTGGACACGCTGGACTTGAATAGATAGAAATGTAATGACCAAGTGAACCCATTATTGTTTTCAGTCTTACCTGAGGCTCAGTTGAAGATCTAAAGCTGAATTAGCCCTGGGGAGGTAGGTACATTATCTGAACTTGTTCAGTGCAGAGCTGTAAAACCTTCCATAGCTCCTAGCTTTCTTCAGGCCCAAGCCCAAATATGGCTATCTGCGCATTCCATCTCCTCTCTGCAGGTATGATGCTGTGCATACAGGGTTTGAGATGACTCTGTCTTGCTGGAGATGACAGCGTAAAGCAAATAACACTCACCTGGGTATGCACGCATAGACCAGAGATTAAACGTCTATAGGTATCAAGGAAAGCAACCTAAGGGGTGACCCGATCCTTAATTTTGCAAGGGAGAAAAGTCTCTCATATTATTCCCTTCAAACAATGAAGTATATATCCTTTGTATTCAGTATCTTTGGAGAAGAATCCTCAACATGTGTATGTAGCTCATTGTTGATAATGCTTCCAGGTATAATGCTTTTCTGGTGTCTAATTTAAATCTCCACTCTAATGGAGGCCTCCTCCCTGCTCTACTCAGTGAAATAAGAAGCCCACTTAAACAGCATTCGTCTGTATATGCTTACATTATTTGAAATAGTCTTTTAAAATCTTCTCTCTGCAAAATCTGCAAACCCCATTCCTTTAGCTGCTCTTAGTAATGTAAAACTTCTAAAACTTGTTAGTGGAAGTGTTTCTCTCTATCAGAAGTTTCTATCAAAAGCCATGTACTGTTTCATTGAAAGTAGATATCACATATTACAGGTAAACATGCCTCTGTAGAAGTAACAGAATGACCACATTCTGTCAAACAAACAATATTCTGGGAAAGGTTTATCATCATTTCTCTTCTACTTAGAACCCCATGAGGGTTCTGCGTTGCAGTCCTGCCTTTCAGTGAAATGCAAAACTTCCATATTTGTATTTTCTTAACCTAATTTTCGCACATTTCAAGAAAGCACTAGTCAAGTTTATTTTCAAATCTTGATCTGTACATCATTCAAGTGATACAGATGACATCTGAGTTCTACAATAATCTCATTATGGTTATTTTTGTTATTTAAAACCAAGTTATTTTATCCATTCCGTAATCTTTAAATACAGGCTAAGAAAAGTGATCTTGTCTGAGAGGGATCATTTTGATTTCTTCCACGAATACTGAAAACTTCAGTGATTTGTCTAGGTTACTTAAGTGTGTGTGTGTGTGTTTCCTAATTCTACTTGACCTTAGAGAAGTCTTTATTTGCTCTTTTAAAATATTGACTCTAAATTTATTTCGAACTGCCTTACATTCATAACATATCCATCAATATTTTTGACCTGCTCCAGTATTTCAGATAAATTCTTTACCCAGACAGACATCAATATTGAATGAAATGAGGTTTGGTTAAGGCTTCCATTAGGAAGCCTGGTTTTCTTAGGATATCATGTTATATGGTAGTAAACATCTTGCTTTTGCTGATGTGGTACTTCTGGGAGCTGCGCAGTCTGCCCTCAGGCAAATGAATCCCAAGCCAAGGAGGGATGCACCCTCATATTCTGCTAATTGATTGAAAGGGCAAATGATCTATAGGAAAAGTTGCATCATTAACTTAATTGAGGGCAAAGCCTAATTAGAGGGGAAATGAAGTAGACAGTGCCAGAGACCCAGCAGGCCTTCATCTGTGATGTCAACAAACAGACCTTGTAACTAGAACCAGACAGAGACTGCAAGCCTTCATTTACATCTTCAGTTTCAATGTGAAAACATTCACTCTGAATGTATGTGTGTATGTGTGTATGTGTGTGTGTGTGTTTGGCTAGGAGAAAGGCAAAAATTTACATCTTTAGGTAGAAATCAGTTCCTCCCAGGTAGAGCTGCCTAGTGGGGAATCAGTATGTTTTAAACAAGTTAACTGGGTTGTATGTGTTTGAGAGGGTAATCTGAAATACATTTGAACTTTAAATTTGGGGAAGGGGTCACGCCTATTCTCAAGAATGGCCTTAGGAGTAAATCCATCAAATATAAAGGTTTTTTTTTCCCCCAACTCGAATGTGGGCAGATTACAGCGGGAATTTATTTGGGACCTGATTGTATTACCATAGGAACAGATATGAACTATTTGAACACATTTTGATTGACACCAATTTATCCTATAATAAATAGCCTTCCTGAAATAGGTACAAAATTATAGTCATTACAGAACATAAGAGAGATTGATTCCACTGCAATGTGAGTTGGAGGTGAAGATATCTAGCTTCCTCTGTATTCTATAACTGAACTGTTTTCTAGCAAGTCCTGGCAACTTGGGTATCTTCTTAGAGTCAGAAGCTGCTGTATCATAAATAGCAATATTAAATTTTGGATGCTTCTTAAGTGTTTTAAATTTAGGGTTCAAATCTGAACTGAGACAGGTGGCGATGGTCAGAACATGTGCTTTTTATTCTTCCAGGAAACTTTCCATATCCAATTTGCCATTGAGTGCACTTAGCTCTGACTGCAGCAATACAAATAAAATCTTTCACAAGAAAAGCTACTTGAAGGAAATAAAGAATGCAGGCAGACATGTTGTGGCTACAGCACTAGTTGTTTAAATACATTTAAACATTTATTATTTCTTAATTCAGCTATAGTCCTTAACTGTAAAAATTGAGCCCCATTTCTTATTTCTCATGCATAGACAGATTTCTGTTTTTAAATATGAAAATTAATAGCGATGTTAATAATTAGAAAGGATGGCTAATAAACGAGTTCAGCTAAGGAGAAAAGTCACACATTCATTCACTAAAACTTTATTTAGCTGAGCAAACCAACCAAATGAGCAATAAAATCAGATCTTTGTATATGTATTAAAAAAATCTTAATGACATTGCGCAGGACACTAGTAATAATTCGCACCTGTAGGAACTTAAAATTTTATCAATACATTGTCTTAGAAATCTAGATTGATAATGATTTTTTCAGACTTGGTTAGGAAATTCTCTTTTTCTTCTACCATTTATTTCTCTGAATACTTATACTTCTGCTTTTCAAATTTGATTCATGCGCAAACTGCTGAAGATTTTCAAATTGTCAAAACTATATCAACAGAAAGAACTAATCACAGACAAGATGATCTTACTGCTCATATGGTCATAAAGAAGGAATCTAGTCGTAGCCACTAATCATCAGTAGAAACATGCATGCTTTATCTTCTACGATCTTTTCTTTATAAATGCTAAACTCACAAATTTCATCCAAAAAATAACAAAGGAATCAGTGGTCTATTTTTGATGATTTCTTTCAACCATAGAGCTAGACTCAACAATTGAGTATTGCATTTTGTTGAAACACAGATAATCTCCTTTTCCTCTCAGATTGCATTTACTGAGAGATTGTTGTCAGATAATACAACAGGTAATTTTTAAAGTAATAATAACAGCATATTCATTTTCTCAAATTGAAATCCAGGGAGTTCTTGGCTTGTTATGTTTAGTAGCAATGTTTTTGCTACAAATCCATAAAAATCATGATAGAGATTTAGCATTTTTCTCATCATGTCGTTAAAAAAGAAAACGTGGATCTGGGATAATAATTCAGACCTCTGCCAGAGTAGTAGTTCTGGATTAATTAACTTAGGTTCCACATCATACTGCATTCGCTTTTGGAGAAACATTACTGAAGGCTTTTGCTACCTAAAGGGCATTGGAGAGGAATGGGAAGGTCTCCTTGTGGCTTAGATTCTACTGCCTGAGCTAATAATAAACACTGTCTGGAATTGGGCAATGAAGAATACACAGCGTAAACCTTCCAAATCATAGGACTCAAATTCCTCCCAGAGTATTGGATTCTACTATTAGAGAACCCAAATGCCATCACCAACCAGCACTACATAGAAGACCATAGCTTAAATTTTTAAAAATTCATGTAATAATCCTAGTAATTTGTCTACATAGTATCAAAATGTATATGATTATTTTTATTTTCTTCAAAATGCTTAATATTAAGTCATCATAATGTTCATCCTCATATTGGGTCCCCATTCTTGTATTTTAAGGAAAGGGTTGGCAATTCTTTTTATTAGGAAAACCTGAATTTGAATCTAAATGGTATTTATCAATCACTAATCATGTGTTCTTGAGATACTCTGAAACTTTAAAAATTCTCATATGTAAAATTGAAATAATAACATGTACTTTATTGTATAATTGTAAAAGTTCATAAAAGTTAAATAAGACAGGGGTGGGATCAACATTTTATTCTATTTTTTCTTTTCTTTTTTTTTTTTTATTATGTTATGTTAGTCACCATGGAGTACATCATTAGTTTTTGATGTAGTGTTCCATGATTCATTGTTTGCGTATAACACCCAGTGTTCCATGCAATCCATGCCCTCCTTAATACCCATCACCAGGCTCATCCATCCCCTCAACCCCTCCCCTCTAAAATCCACAGTTTGTTTCCCAGAGTCCATAGTCTCTCATGGTTGGTCTCCACGTTTTATTCTAAGCACAACTATTCTGTCAGGAGTCACAACCTTTGTTTCCACCTCACAATGAGATGATTCCAAGTAAGAAGAAAAGGGAATAAACTGATAACAATAAAGGGAAGATGGAGAGAGGGTGTAGTCAAGAGCAAATAAGAGATTTCAACAAATTCCGGAAAGATAGGAGCAAGGGACAGCTGCTGACCAAAGAAACAAAGGGGAGGATTCCACATTCCAGAAACCTGTGAGTAAGCTTGGTGGGAGCCAGTCTTCTGGGCAGTAGCACTGTGGGCTCAAAGTTGATAGCATGGAGAGCAGGAGTGAGGAATGGAGCTAAAACAGGGGGACTAAAAGAACGTCTGCCTACAGTTTGCTCCACCTTCCCAACCCCAGTCCTCAGCCCTCCTAGAGGCAGAAAGACTGGAATCAAAGCCCAGCATTTACCTCCAGGCTAAACACTGAAAGGCTTTATGAGAGCAGGAGGAGTTGGGGTGGAGTTCACAAACTTCCCATTTAAAGCTAAGACTTCCAGTATGGATAAGGAAGATCAAACACCACTTGCCCTAGCCTTTGAAGGCCCAGCTGACCTCTGGCTTTCTTCCTATGTACAGCACCACACTGTAGTGAGATGAAGTCTGTCACCCAGGTTGGAGAAACTCATTCGCGTCCTGAGTAGCTTTCCTATTTGGGGGAGAATTGTGGAAACTGACATATGTATAGCACAGTTACCTATATCTCCACTGGCCACCTATAATAAATCAGGCCTTCATTTTTCAGTAAGAACAGAAAAACATGGATCACTAGGGCAATGTGGAGAACAAATAATTACAACTACAATATATTAGTATTTATTATATGACAGATATCAGCCCATGTCTTTACATTTTTTACTAATTTCATTGTTTTAGAATTAAAATTTAGAATTAAAATCTCTGTTAGACAGGTACTGTAATTACTATTTTGCAGTTGAGGAAACTAAGTCACATTAGAAGCATAGTCACTTGCCCAAAGCCACATAGTTAATAAATGATGGAGCTGAGATTGAAAGCCAGAAGTCTTAACTCCCAGAAACTACATTCTTAAAAGTTATAAAGCACTATCTAGCTCTCTTTTTAAGTTTGTTTTAAAAGTTTTTTTAAAAGAGTAAGATAAGGAAATATAAATCTTCAGAGAATAGAAAGAAGGTTTATTTTGAATATTATCCTCAGAGATTTGAGTGCTTATTTTATGAACACAGAAATAGCCAGAGAAAAAAGAGAGTTCTAAGAAACTAAAAATATGATTGCCAAACTTAAAAAAAAAAAATCAATGTGTGAAAGCTAAAGTCAAGAAAATCTTGTATAATGTAAAACAACACCGAAATAAATGAAATAAAACATTAAAAGAAAACATTAGCAACATAGAGAACCATTCCGGGAAATTTTAAAGTTAAGTCATTCCAAAAAGATAAAAAATAGAAAATTGATGGCAGGAAATTACATAAGGTTTATTAGAACAAGTTTCCAAGTAGTGACTATTTCAACTTTAGGTTGAAAAAGCCCTTTGTGTTTCCAGGAAGATGAAAGGAAAAAAAAAGACTCCTTATCTAAAATATATTTTTGTGAAGTTTTCAGCACATCAAGTTAAAGAGGAATGTTGAAAAGCTCTGGACAGAAGGGAAAAACATTTGTTTATAACAGAAGAAGGACCATCACACTACAGACTAAGAGATTTTTCATCACCTATACTGGGTGTGTTAAAAAGTCCTTGAAACAAACCCTTTCAGGTGCTGAAGGGAATTTTTCTTGAGATCAGAATGCAGTATCAATTCAATTATATATTAGGGATGGGGGCAAAAGGAAGATATTTTCACACTAAAATAGATGAAACAAAATATAGTAGTAGGAGCATATTATTTATATCTCTGTAACCAGAAGAAAAACTAAAAATATCAGCAGTTGAAAGTGTACATTCTGAGAAGTGAGTATGGGAATAAGAACGTATGAGTCAGGAGACAATTTTATTGCATGTCATTTTGTACTCTAATTTTTTTAACCATTTTCAACTATTTTATATGCTTTATTAAAATTGAAAATTATATCAAAAGCACCTAGTCAATTCTTAGTATAGGTATAGATAGCCATTACATGTTGGTTACCCATGCTATATACCAAGGTACCATTTACAAACCCTAGGTCTATCACATATTTGCTGTATGAACTTGAGTGAATTATTTAACTTTTCTCTATCTCAATTGTGCTTTCTATAAAATTGGAAAAAGAAGTCGTCATTGTACTTATACATGTACTTAGAATGCTTTCACCATTCAGTAAATTTTAACAATTACTAATGTCATCTAAGTTTCCTATGCACCAAACATTCCTTGACATGTGGCCCCTCCCTCTATCTGCAAAGTCCATCTTATCTCTTCTCTGACTCTCATCCTCCCACCTCCCTCTTTTAAGGACTTTTTTTACTACATTGGGCCCAAGCAGTAATCTAGGAATCCACCCCTATTTCAAGATTCTGAATTTAATCACATCTGCAAAATCCCTTTCACTGTGTAAGGTTCAATATATTGGCAGTTTTCAGGGATTAGGATGTGGGTATCTTTGGGAGACTGTTATTCTGTCTACCACACTGAAGTATGAAATTAATCTCAATAATAGCAATCTAAAGGCAGCAATCATCTTGAAAGAAACCAACAAATGTAGTCAAAATGAATAAATAAATGATACACATTGCAACCAACCTTATTTTATGACTAGCACCAAGAAGAGAAAACACTACTTGACATATAATTATTATATTTGACTGGCATGGTGACTCAGGAGTTCATATTTTTAAAAAATACTTTACCTTCATGGATACAGTGTATTAATGAATATGTGGGAGGTAAGAAGAGGACGGGGAAGTTAGGGAGGGAGGGAGTAAAGCATGACTCATTTATCATTTTATATCTAAATGACTCATGAAAGTTATAAAATGGAAATTTTGTTATCCACTAAAATACTTGCTCGATGCAATCCAAAGTAAAGGTCAAGAAATCAGATTTTTAATGGCATATGGTAGGAAAAAGAGCTTTGGATCCAAGACCCATCTCTTATATATGACCTTGAACAAGTATCCTAACCTCTCTAAGCTTTATATCCCTTTCTATAAAATGAGGCAATAATATCTGCCAGGTAGATAGGATTAAGAGTCTAATATAGTCCTCTTAGGCTCATGACGAACAGTGAGTTATTATCTCCTCAGTCTCTACCAATACATTAATCCTCAATATATTATATAACTATCCAAGTTTATATCGCATAAATTATCTGTTTTCAGATAAACTACATCAGACTACTCTCATTTAGGAATCACTAAGCTGGAGAGTCATCAATTATTTTTTATGGTTTCATTGACTCTCAGCAGACATTTTTGAGGTTAATTCTAAGCAGTCATCCAAAATTAATGTAAAAGCCTCCTGTCTGATTCAGACACATATATAACTTTATTATATTTCTGTTTTGTAGTAGTTGCATCAAAATTTAGGACTAAGTGATTTTAAGTAGCTGAATGACATGATGTTTTCTCTGATGAAATACTGTTCACCATCATTTCTAGGACTCCCTCCAATTCTCTAACTTGCATTAATATTTCAATATAATACAATACATACTCTGTCTAATTATGAAGTACACAGTCTTTACATTTTTATCTCTTAAAATTTTGCAGACATATGAGCATTATTTTTTCTACATTCTATAATTGAAAATTGCTTTCCCTCTATCATTCGTTTTGACCTCAGGATCTAAACCAGATATTTAGGAAAAATATAGCCACATGAAATTATAGAATCTCAACATCATAAGACCCCTTTGACAATCATTTAGTACAACCTCTTAACAATGTTTAAGTTTTCAATGGGCTGATGGTACAGATAACAATTTTTTAATGAAACGTGATAATTAAGTCATATTGAAGACAAAACCTTCTGACATTGTCATCTAACACGTTGAAAGCTGTGTGGTATTTTAGAACTTCTCAAGTCATACTCAACATATGGCTTACTACCTACATATATATTTCAAAGCTGATCGTAATTTGAAATAATGAAAAAACATATTTGCAAATCAGGTTTGCAAACCTCTCATGAAACCTGAAATGGTTCCCCATTTCGTAAACCTGAGTCCTGGAAAGCAGCCCATGAAGTTTAGCTAATCATCCTTAATTAGAAAATTGCTTACGCAGATCCAAGGGAGACTGACAAATTATCAAGGTTGAAGGATTTTAGCCATTACATCTTGAGATATATATATAGATATAGATAACTATATATAGAGAGAGATATAATTTTTATTTAGATATTAGATATTAATATATATTAATATATAAATATAAATAAAATATATTTAATTTTTTGTTACCTACTGATAATTACATTCCTTTAGTCCAATGACATTTATACACCCTCTGCTCAGAAGACAATTAATTTAAATATTAAGGTGATTTTTCAATATTTGTTTTAAAGATTTTATTTTTAAGTAATCTCTACACCCAATGTGGGGCTTGAACCCACAACCCTGAGATCAAGGGTCATTTGCTTTACCAACTGAGCTAGTCAGATGCCCCAGATTTTTCAATTTTGAAAAAATAATTAAGGCACTGCAATTTTTTTTATCAAGGATTAATTGAAATGTATTTAAGGAGGAAAATTATCAGAGAAGTTTTAAAGAAATTAAGAAACACAGCAGTTTTTCAAATGAATGGTCTGAGGACTGTCAGCATCAGATGGCCAAGGGTACTTGTTAAAAATGTACCTGCGGGACGCCTGGGTGGCTCAGTTGGTTAAGCAGCTGCCTTCGGCTCGGGTCATGATCCCAGGGTCCTGGGATCGAGTCCCACATCGGGCTCCTTGCTCGGCAGGGAGCCTGCTTCTCCCTCTGCCTCTGCCTGCCTCCCTGCCTACTTGTGATCTCTCTCTCACTCTCTCTCTGACAAATAAATAAATAAAATCTTTAAAAAAAAATAAAAATAAAAATGTACCTGCCATACCCGCTAAGTCAGATTAGGGGGTGGATGTCAGGAACTCCTGCTTTAATAAGTGAGTATGATTCACAAGTGCACTATAGTTTGCAAACTATTCATTCAACCACAAATATTTGTTGAGTACCTACTATGTACCAGGCACCATTCTAGACCGGGGATTAGCAAACCACCACCTGAAGGCGAAATCCAGCCTGCCACTTAATTTTATATGGTTTATGAACCAATACTAGGTTTTATGTTTTTAAAGTGGTCTAAATAATCAAAAGAGGAATATTTTCTGACATAAAAATTACATTAAAGTGAAATTTTAGTGTCTATAAATGAAGATTTATTGGCACACAGCTAGGCTCATTAATTTCTATACTGTGGGGAATGGAGCACCTGGCTGGCTCAGTCGGTAGAGCATGTGACTTGATCTCAGGGTTGTTCAAGCCCCACGTTGGGCGTAGAGATAACCTAAGAAAAGTAAAATAAAATCTTTTTTAAAAAATGATAAAGAAAGTCAATATTGTCTGGGTGTATCCATGCTACAAAGGCAAAGTGAGTAGTTGTGACAATCTATGACATAGTCTTTCACTTCACACTGCTGCTAAGCACGGTACAAGTAACAGTGACATAGTTATAACTCAACAGCATTGCAAGTGTCATGCATATCCTGGTCCTGAGGTATTTTATTCTGATTTTTATTACCAGCATAAATCCATCATGTCGAAACAAGAAAACAAAATAAAAGTGGACTTTGAATGTTATACATTTAAGGCACAGCTGAGTGTGGATTATTTTGTTATGAAATTAAATGGCAAAGTGCTGGTTTGTCATTCAAAGACAATCTGGCTATACTAAAAGATAGTATGCTTCAACATTACTAGGCAAAGTACTAATTACAGTATTTTCAACGTGCAGGAGAGCAGAAGGCAGGAAAATTAGAAAAGTTAAAACAAAATACCTCATCCTAGCAGAAGTTTTTCACAAAATGAAGTATTACAATGAGCTGTAACCAAAAACATTATATATATTAGCCATGCAAGAAAACATATTTATTGAGGATGATGTTATTAAATTGACTTTGATACAACAGCCAAAGTAATATGTCTGGAGAAAACAATCTTGTTTAAGAATAGAAACCTATTAAAAAAAAAAAAAAAAAAAAGAATAGAAACCTATTGGTGAGAATGCTTAGTCAAAAAATTGAGAATATTGAGGGCAGCATCAATAGCCAAATAATACACAAAGCGAGTGATTTTGAATAATTTTACTTAGCTTTTGATGAATTGACACATGTTAAAAATGTTGCTCAGCTGTTTTTTATGTGAGGAGGCAATGATTAGTTTGAAGTGGCTAAAGAATTAGCCACAAAGAATTAGCCTCTATGAAGAGTTAGCATATAACAACTATAGGCAAGAATATTTTTTGAAGATGTTGAGAAAACACATCTACACAGTACAACCTCAATTGGAATCTGCTAAGATGTGTTAAAACTTATAGTGGTAAAAATGTGCGTGGAGCAGAAAATGATTTAGTTGAAAAAAATGTGGGAAGTTTGTGAAAATGTAAAGTGTTTAAAACCTATGTTTATTCATTGTATTATTTCATCAGCAGAGCTTTGGAGAAAATTAATCTACCATAAGCTTCTGAACCAGTAGTGTCAACAGCAAACTTCATTCACTCTTGTGGGCTAACCATCATCATCAGTTCCATGAATTTTTGTCATAAATAGGAGAGGAATATTCTGACTTGGCCTATCACACAGAAATCTGATGGTATAGCAGTGAGAATGTTTTATTGTCATTTCTTTTCTTTTCTTTTTTTTTTTTTAAGCTCAGGGTCAAGATTTTTAAATTTTTGTGAATGAGAATTACCTTCAACCATTATTTTCAAATACTGAATGGCCTTGGAAGTTAGCTTGCTGTGGGCTTGATGTTGTTTCTTTATGAATTCAACCTAAAATTACCAGGTCAAACAATACTGTATGAGAAACTTGTACTGCAATAAAGTCATTTTCACAAAAACTAACACTGAATAACAAGTAATGTCAGGTTACTTTAGTCACTTCCCATTTCTATCAAAGGTTAAAGTAAGGAGCAAGATCTCCATTCCTACACAAATGTGTAGTAGATATATCTTCTGAACTCCAGTAACATTTCTGAAACATGATTTAAATGTGAGATTTCCATATTTCAAAAATCCATTGAAATGTGTAGTTGAGGAGCTTCCAACATTCAAATGGAAGTTAATAATCAGCAATGTTATCACATGCTAAAATGAAAATATCAAGAGAAGAACCTAATAAAATGCTATAAATGCCCTCCAAATGATGAATATGCTCAATTAAAGTCAGACGCCAATGGATGAATACCTTCTGTCTGAAAGGATATTTTTAAAGAAGAAATATATAAACTCTCATACACATTTTACAAATCGGCATTGGCAAATCAACATTTACAATCAATTTTGATGATAGAGAACTAATTTTGAACTAATTTTGAATCCTAAGTGAAATGTTGTCACCTCCCAAAAAAGAATTGCATTCTTATTAGTAGATCTCTATTACAAAAATTATATTTTGTTGTTATTATTTAAAATTTTATCAATGTAAAATTTGTAGAAAATTTTACTCTCTTACATAATATTCTTGATTTTGCTTCTTTGCCCACGAAGCCTAAAATTTTTACTACCTGGACGTTTACCAAAAAAGTTTTCTAACCTCTTCTCTGAATCCCCACTGACTATAATCTCTGGAGGAAAGGACTAGGCCCTACACATTTTGCTTCTTCCTCAGTGACCAAAACAATTGTTGCCACTCAATGTATGATAATGATATCTGTAACTAGACAGAGCTTTGCAATGAGTTGAAAAGGATTCTTTTGACTGTTATAATGATGATAATTATTGTGATTTTGATGTAATGTTAGGTAGGAATTGCCCTTTTTAATATGTTTTTAGGCAGATAAATTCAAGGCAGATAAATCATTAATCAAAGCAATTGCAAGCAATTTCTAAGAAATTTATTCTGTTAACTTCTCCGTAAAGAATTAGTGGATACAAGGGATATATGGATGATAGGCAGAATCTGATTTAGTTTGTTTGTTTTATACAAAGGAAAATAATTTCCATCAAACATAACTTAAATGTTGCATTTTAAAGGAGCTTATTTTATGGTGTATGTTTATATTTCGAGAGGAAAATTCTATTCTAAAAATCAAGTAATCAAATCACAGTGCTAATAATGCTATTTCCATACATTAAATTTACCTAACTGAGCATGCACACTGAGGATATTTGCAAATTATCCTCTTTCTCCCTCTATCTTATATATATCAATCTATTTCATAACTGATTCTTTATCCATCCCTACTTCCATTGCCTTTTTGTTTTTCTCATTTTTCTCCTGACTTGGTCTCTGAATCACTTGAATGTGCTCATTAAATATTTATTAAATGTTCAATGACCAAACTTGAACTGGGTCCCTGTTGGAAGTACAGTTATCAGGTTGGTCCCACTCATCAACTCTTTCCTATCCATCCACCATACTGAAAATGATCTCTCTCAAATTCAAAACAGATCTTGTCACTCCCTGTCATAACGATCTCTCCTCAGTGCCTTCAGTTTAAAACTCTGAATCCTTAACAAGGTATATAAGACCTTTTATAACATGACCCACATCGACTTCAGCCTAATCCAACCACATCCTGTATAGATTTCCCTTGTACCTGTTCTCAGTGTTCCCAAAGCATCAGGATTTCATTTTTCCTTTAAAATGCAAAAGCAAAGATGCTTTTGCTCATATGGTTCATTCTATTTACATTCTGGCCTGCTCTTTTCTTGTTCATTTTCTGCATAGTTCTTTATTTTCAAAGGTCTTGTCCTCTGAATATATTTCCCTCAGTCCATGCTCTCTGCACCCAAGTTATGTGCTTGTCCATAGCTCCTATCATGCTAATGCATAAATATGTGTTTATTCATCTGGCTCATCTACCCAACTTGAGCTCCTTGAATGCTCCATTCATCCCTTCATCCGTCCATTTATGTGTTGTGTTCCCATACTTATTGTAATGTCTGGAATATAATCAGCTCTCAAGTATATATCTTCTAAATCGAAGCTAAGCCATTGTAGGAAGTAAGGCCCTGGGCTTAACGGAGCAAAAAATGTAACTAATATTTACCAAGTGCCTTCTATGATTTAAAAAAAAAAAAAATCTTTCATGTTTTATCCTCACAGCGACACTCTTAGGTGGGTATCTTTGCTCCCTTTTCACAAATGAAGGAACTGAGATTAAATTATGGACTCAAAGTCATATAGCAAGGGAGGGTTTTAGCTAGGTTCCAAGCCAGGTCTGTCAATTATACTTCCATGCTCTACAAATCCACCTACCGGACAATGGACTTTGACAAATATGTTACTTTTCCCCTTGGTTTCTAATTTGCTAAATCTAGCTAATCTCATGAACTAACTCCTACCATGATGTTAATGATTTCATATGCTGGCACTCATTATCACTTCCCAGAGAAAATATTTTAACATCAAGGAAATATTCTACAGATGCTATTTTCAGCCTAACTGGGGAGATATTTGGGGGGGTCATGATCTTTCCGAGTTTCAGGGAATCAGGGAAGAAGGTGGCTAGTTCAATTAGTGCTATTCAGATACGTGATTTACATAAAAATTAATTTTAAGAGCACATATTGACACTGTTACTTATAAAGAGTAATACATGTAATATACAACCCTCAGGTATAGTATATAATCCACACAGCTCGCCCCAGAAACAGAATAAAGAAAGTACCGGATTCTCAGACTTGCTTGCTAAAATCCCAAGGAAACTTACATAAATATATTTAAAAAAAAAATCAATAGCTGCCATTTGTAATATTAATATCTATTTCATTCTTCATTTACTGAGCACTATGTGCTAGGTAAGGTAGTAGGCATTTGTTTTTTACACAAACCTATAAGGGAGGTACTATTAATCAAATTACCTTAATCCTGATGTAGACAGGTTTGTGTGTTAAAATGTCTAAAATTTATCTAAGAATACCTCTCATATAGGGTTATATAAACAGGAAAATGTCAAGGTTCAAAGTCAATGCCCAAGTTCTTTCCACCATTCCATGCTCTAGGGTCCTGGACTTCTTATAAATAATGCACCATCCATCTCCAGACACGCTCAACACAAGAATCAGATCAGGGCTTTTGCAGGACTGAAAGAGGAATAGGAAAGAAGTGGGGGTGGGATAGTGAGTGTGAGTGTGGGAAGGTGTGTGGAGAGGTAGAGGGATGCATGCATAATAAAAGAGCTCTGGAAGTAATGGAGTGTGATGGGGCACTGAGGGGATACAGTTTTACTTCTGTTTATCCAAACCTCCTTCTGACCCCTGTTCTGTGTGAAGGAGACACTCACATGCCCTCAGAAGGTCAGGACTATTTGCTGCTGTGGAATATAGTCAGCATTCTTAGTACCCATCTCCACTTTTTATTAGAGGGAAATAAGGAGTGAAGGAGAGACTTGGGCCATAGTAGGCCATTTTCCACAGACCATTTTGGAGAGGAGATGTGTCTTCAGAAAACATCCCTTTACAGATTTCTAACACAACAGAATCAATATATTTATTGAAGAAAAAAAGATTTGCTGACACCCACCACCAACACAAATCAAAGATGTGTGGGTCTAGATCACATTTTCTTTTTGCTGTGCTGCTCTGCCTCTAATTATTATTATTTTTAAAAATTACTAAATGAACAATGCCTTTTGGAAAAAAAGCAAATACTACCAGGTTATATAAGGCAAATGATGACGATGGCCTCCTTATGTCCTTCTTTTCTATGTCCTCAGGAATAGCTCATGAGCTAGTACATAACTCTCAGGTTTCTTCTGTGTATACAAACACTTATATAGGGTTTGGGTTTTTTTAATGACATTTTTCTATACATATTATTTGCTACTTAACTCTTTTCATTCAAAAGTGATCAAGGACATCTTTTCACACATTATAGACCCAACCCTGTCTTTCTCTGTCCTCCCTCCCTTCCTCCCCTCCCTCCCCTCCTCCTCCCCCTCCTCCTTTTTCTCCTTCCCCTTCTCCTTCCCTCCTCTTCCTCCTTCCCCTCCTCCTCTTCCTCTTTCTTCTTCTTCTTCTTCCCCTTCTCCCCCTCCCCTCCCCCTCTCATCTTCTTCCTCCTCCTTTTTCTTCCTCCTCCTCCTCCTTTTCTTCTTCTTCTTCTTCTTCTTCTTCTTCTTCTTCTTCTTCTTCTTCCTCTTTTTCTTCTTTGTCTTCTTCTTAATCGCTATGTAGTATCCCCTAGTTTGGTTATGGTATAATTTATTTAACCAGTGCCTGTTTTTGGTAGCCTACAGTACTTTATAATTAAAAAGAAAAAATCTGGACAGAACGTATGTCCCTCTGGATGAACTTTTCTAACATAATTTCAGGGACAAAGAGTATTTGCAATGAAGATAGATTCTCAAAGTGTTTAACTTCATCTAAATGAATGTTAGAAAAAGATCTGTGAGAAAATTTTAAAGCCTGACAAGGATTACTCCTGTGAATTCTTGCAGATATGATTTTGAAAACCATTTTTAAAGAAAGAGTGAATAACAAAGATGTACATGCAACCATTAAAAACTGAGGGGGAAATGGAGTAAATAACCTGAAAATCCAGCCTTTGTAATCATTCTAAGTTTTCTCCTTCTCATAATCTACTTTACTCTTTAAAATCTACAGTTTCCATAAATCTTTAATATTTGATTTCTAAATCTGAGACTAGCTTTTAAAGAGAGTGGTTAAATTCTTGAATATAGTAGCACCACAAATCAAGAATACTACATTTGTATCTTGGAGATTTAGAATAGTAAAGCCACAAAAAAGAAAAAAAAAAGGACAAGCCATATTTGCAAAAACTTCTCTTAGGTCGTTTACGATACTTGTATTAATTTTATCTGAAGGAGAATTTGTATTTAAGGTGTAATCAAATTTGCTTTTAATGCCCATCACATCAAACATTCTAGAAAATATTTAGTTGGATTTCTACTAAAAGTATTTCATTTTTATTCTAGCTACTATAATTTTTCATTTTACTATAGCTGTGACAGTTTGCACATTACACTTATTTATGAGTATATCCTTGCTAAAATGTAAATTATTTTAATGACTGCTTTGTCTTAGTTATTTTTACCACTCCCCATTTCAAGCACTGACCTACATCAAGTCATCAAAAATGGGTTTCATATATCTTTTTGGAGCAAGAACTGTAGAAATTGTGTACGATGAAAGGTTTTAGCTACTGTTAAAGAGGAAAAGAAATGGCGTGGTTTATTTTTAAAGTGCGCACTCACACACACACACACAAAGTAGTAGAGTTGAAAGGAGAGAAAAAAGAGTAAAAGTTCATTGGAACCCTGTGATTTATAGGAAAAGGCTCAGGGAGCTCACATAAAAACCAAAGGGGGGAAGTGGTCGGACATTGGGTCAAATCTCCATTCAATGTTGTGTAATAAAAGGCTGACTGTAGCCTTTCAGCCTTGCTTCTAGTCATAGACAATGGCAATTGCAGAGCAAGACTAATAACAGGATTTAGCATAAATCCACCACAGGAAGTGAACAGTTGTACTGGCAAATAATTAGCCAGGAAACATTTTATAGCAGCATCAGGATGCGTCCGTGAGCTTTCAGACTCTCAATGCATTTGTGATCATGAAAACATAATTAGTTCTCGGTGATTGTAATTTTTGTGTGTGTTTGTTGAAGGATAGTTCTTTTCCCCTCCTTTCTTTTCACAAGCAGGCCTTATTTTTCCTGTCTTAATTTAGCAGCCCCAGCAAGGGTTTTGAAGTCTCAAGGGAGGGGTTTAGAATGTTCTCTTTTTTCTCCTGCTGATGCTTTTTTATTGCAAGGTGGATGGTGTTTATTTTGCACGGCTAACAAGTGAGTTCAAAGCAACACGTTGCTCTTGAACTCCTGCCAGATTCCCAAAGCTGAAAGCCCCCCTGCTTGGTAGATCCGACCTGTACTATCAAAGCCTGACTAATTTGCAAAGGAATGTCAAAATGACTGGTGCACCGCATTTTCCACCACCCGCTTCATTTGACACTTAAAGGAAAGCTAAGTGGGAGTGTAAAAGGAAGGAAATTCATTCAAGGCAGCACACCCTATAACATGAATTAATTTCACAAGAAAAATGGGAGCTCTCTGCTGAGTACTTCCCGTTTTCATCTTCTTTGCTCTTTCTTTTAGCTACTGTTTTCGTAAGGGCTGCTAATAAACATTATGTTTCTGTTCTCACATCATCCATATTAAGAGTAAATGCTGTCATTAGACTTGGCTCCGAAATTCTTTGTGTCAAAGTGCCTACATGAGGCTGCTTCGTCAGATTCAGTCACACCACTGAAACGGCAGCCCCGTGAAGACAAATGCTTGATTCAGGCCAGTATTTTTCTCCTTTCAACACTTAAAAAAAAAAAATCATTTCAATCAGAACCAAGAGGTCTACGTTTATGAGCAAACGCAAATTATCGTTGGAGGAGGCAAGACTGATGAAACAAAGTCCTAGACGGACTTCTGAAGGTATAATTCAGACATGATTAGAAATTCAATTCAGCTCATATATGTACTGATGCTAAAACAAAGGTCAAGTAAATATAGGACTTTGACTTGATTTAGTCAGATTTTAAATGTGTCCTGATTGCATTTTATAATCTCAAACTTTATTTAAAATTTGCATTGAAAATATGATATTGGCCTATTCTCACCAACTAAGATCATCTACAAATCATTTCCCTTGGCATGGACCCTAGAACTTCACTTAAGCCTGTACCTGATTGTGTTCCCAATGCATTTGCATGATCTCTATAAATTACTATTGTCATCACTTTGGTGAACAGTAATCTCACCTTTAGATTGTCCCCCTTGCTTGAGTTTCAACCATGAATTTCTTTACTGTTACCCTCTGCCTGACACTGAACTCTATTTCTCAACATGCCTTATCTCTTTTATCAGAATATGAGGTAATCTGGGGGTGAATCTTCTGGTAATGCGTCGGTTGCTTGCAAGTGAGTTACTGAGGTACCGATATGCTGTAGCTGTCTAAAAGTGAGCACATGTCAAACCCAGGGCCACACACTAAAAGATGAAGGCCATAGTCTGACAAACCCAGGTTTGGATTACAACTGAAGTGCTTAATAGTTATGTGACCAAGACTAATTAATGAGACTTTCAAAGCCTTAGCTTCCTCATGTGTACATTAAGGCTAATAATAGCCCCTACCTTGTGGTTTATTGTGCTCCGTACTGTGCATGTCGAATAAGTAGCACTCAATAAATATTAGCTATTGCAAAATCATAGCAGTTGGGAAAATCTATGCTGCAAGAATCAGGAATTTCCTCAAGTGGGCTTTAAAAATAAGAAACACCTTATCTAATGGGACAGGAATCTAGAAGTAAGCCAGGCTCCAGGTTTGGTGCAATCAAGTCTTCAGTTTTGTCTTGGCAATGCTCTTGGACTTCTTTTTTGGGTTAATTTCATCCTCAGGCTGGCTCCCCTCATGTTTGCAAAATAGCCACTGGCAACAATAAGGATAGCCATCTCCTTTGTTCAGGCTCAGCAGAGATAGTCGATAAAAGTGCTTCCTCAGCCGTGAAATAAAGCTTCTCCATGCCATATGACTGGGGGCACCTTAAGCTCTATGCCCATCCAGTGTGGCATGATGGCAGTTATCGGGTACCCTGATTATTTTAAGCCTGGTTTTCAGGTTCATTTCTAGTAAGGAGGAAGAGACTTTCATAACCTATACCAATAAGGATCTCACCCTAGAGCTGAAGATGGAGGTCATCTTCTCCTGAGTCACATGAGTTGGAGACAGAAGGGTGGATGCATAAACCAAGTTGGAGTTCTAGTGGGAAAACTGAGAGGAATGATGGGGTCTATCAGTCTGCGTTCCAGAAGGACAGAAACGATATACTACACTGTGTGATGTAATCTGGTTCTAATTACAAAGTTGAGAGCAGAGTGTTTCTTTTAGTTAGCAATGGACAGGAGCTCTTCCCATCCCTAAGCCTGAAGGAAGAGGGAGAAAAGTAGTGCTAGAACTACATCATTTCTATTTTTTCTACAGTGAATATGTACAATTTTTATTACCAGAGAGGGTGATGACAGTTATTTTGTAAAGACTATTTTCATTTGTTGAATCATTATGTTAATTTTCTATGAAATGTATGTGTGTGTGTACATAAACACCAACTTATTGTGTACTGTATTTGATCCTTTTATTTATTTATTTTTAAGATTAATTTATTTATTTAAGAGAGAGAGAGACTGTGCGAGCGGGGAGAGGGGCACAGGCAGAGGGAGAAAGAGAGAGAGAGAGAAAGAGAATCCTGAAAGACTCCCTGCTGAGCACAGAGCCTGACACGGGCCTGATCCCAGGAGCCCCAGATCATGACCTGAGCCAACATCAAGAGTCAGACATTTAACTGACTGAGCCACCCAGGTGCCCTTATATTTGATCCTTTCAAAGATAGATGGCCCTGAGGTAATTAGGAAAAACTGTTTTTCTGCTTAGTTAATAAGGAATAAAAAGTGCCTAATGCTTTTCTAAAAGACTTTTTTTTTCTGGAAATGGTTAATATTATTTAAAATCACCAGTTACAACTTAAGCTTCAACTATGTTTAAAGTTCACGGAAGTGCTGAATGATTTTTATGGGCCAGCAATGGGCCAGCAAGAGGAAACAGATAATGCAATTATCTTTAAAGGGCTCACAAAAACGTGAACCAATGTGAACACATATGTAGAGATGCACATATACATACATGGCTGAATCGGGAATGGGATGAGCGTTCCAGAGTCAGCGAAAAGGTCGGAGCATAGAATGGCATCTGAGTGGAACTTGAAGGCTGAGTCATAGCTCATGTTACTACTGCCTACTCAACATTCAAGATGTGTGCAGGAGATGCTGTGAAGTTTGGTGACAATTTGAGCCCATGGGAAGGTATAGAATGAGATGAGCCAATATCGTCATGTTACAAAGCTGGGCATAAGCTCTGTACCCAGTGAAGAGGCATTACCAGGCTTTACTCACCAAATTAGATGATCACAGATTTTTGTTACAGAAAGAAAATTCTAATGGCACTACGGGAGGAAATTGGGGGCTGATAATATTTTCAGGAGGCTCTCTGAGATGGAGAGAGCAAAGGGCCTAAATCAGGATCCTGGGATGGGATAATGTAATAAAGGAGACCCATTTGAAAGATGTTTCTTGGTGAGCAAACTAATTTGATGACTAAGGGCACCAGAGAAGTTAAGGGTACACTGCTTTCCCACTCAATCAATGCTTCCTAAGAGATGTCCTTTACCTGTGGTCAGCTGTCACATATCCCTTTATATCCTCCAGACTTCTGTCTTCAGGATTGATGCACGTCATCCAGCATCTACCTGTTAAAATCAGCTGGCTGCCCCATAAGCATTTCAAAATCAACAGATTGTATTAAAGCAGAGATTATAAATGTCCCTTTTAAATACACTCTGTTGCTCAAAAGGAGTCTCCATGAGGCTTTCATTTGCCTCCACCCTTCCACTTAATCACCAGGTCTGGCTGACATTTACCCTTGAAATGTATTTTCCCAAATCTGCCCTTGCTTTTCTGTCAACACCATTGCTATCTCCGAGTCATCCATTTCCTTAAACACCCTCCTTCCTTTATGCCATCCAGTTCATCCAAACCTCCTTCCAGTTTTGTCTCCTAAAATTCATTTTAATTCTGCCTTGGTTCAGGCCATCACCACTGCTCACTTTCATTAAAATAATAAAATAATAATTAGGATAATGCTTTGTAATCTCCTCACCAATTCAGTTCCTCAGCAAATTTCACCTAGCCTATTAAGTCATCTATCACCATCTCCTCTGTTTCTCATTCAGGCCATCTTCCATCTTCCACCACCCCTACCTGCCCTCTCCCCTCCCCCGCCCCCAGCAGGCCCTCTAAAACACAATCTGCTCACACAATACCTCTGCTTACCACCTTTCACTGTCTTGTCACCAACACTAGGCCAAGATCTGTGGCAGGGCTGACCGTGTTCTTGAAGCCTCCGCCTCCTCCTTACCAAGTCCCACTGCTCCTGGTTTCACTAAGTAGTTTCTAATTACATACATTAGCATAACCATAAATACAAGTTTCCAAAATCAAGGCTATTTAGTCATTTCCTGTTCTTTTATGCACAACCTGTGGTTCTTCAATACCTCTAATTATTGAATTAGAATATATTACCACATTCTCTACAGAGCACACAGTAGTCCAGTATTCTGGGATAATGATAATTACAAATGTAGTTCTAGAATTCTGTATTAAGATCCTGAAACTTTAATGGCATTTCTAAAATTGAATTATGGAACAAGTACTATGGATCAAGTTTGTTTGGTTTATTTTTCACCTCGGCAAATAATAATAATAGCAATAATAATAATGATGATGATAGCCACCATATATTGAGGACCAGCCATGCCCCAGCTCTCGGTAAATACAGTTGACTCAAACAGTGCAGGGGTTGGGGCACGAAGCCCTGTGCAGTTGAAAATCTCTGTAACTTTTGACTCCCTAAAAATTCAACTGCTAGTAGCTTATTTTTGACTGGAAGACTTATCAATAACATAACAAGTTGACTGGCACATATTTTGTATGTTACATATGTTACATACCTTTCATTAAAGTAAGCTGAAGGAAAGAAAATGTTATTAAGAAAATCAGAAAGGGGCCACTTGGGTGGCTGAGTTGGTTAAGTGTCTGCCTTTGGTTTGGGTCATGATCCCAGAATCCCAGGGCTGAGCCCCACAATAGGCTCCACGCTCAGCGGGGAGTCTGCTTCTCCTATGACCCTCCCTCCTCTCATGCTCTCTCTCTCACACTCTCTCCAATAAGTAAATAAAATCTTAAAAAAAAAAAAATCGGAAAGAAGAGAAAATGCATTTACAATGCTCTACTATATTTATCCAAAAAATCCACATGTAAGTGGATCCATTCAATTCAAACCCATGTTGTCTAAGGATCAACTATACTTTTTCTACATTATCTCAACAGCTCTCAAAGTATGTATCATTGTCTCCATTTTACAGATGAATAGACTAAGTCCCAAAAAGCCTCAGCTTCTTCCCCAAAACAGTAATGTCAAAGTAAAGATTCAACCCCAAATCTCCGATTCCAAGGCTCATTCTCTTGTTACCAAGAGACAGTTTTAAGAAAAGCTTATGAAATGTATGAATAAGTACATTAATTATAATAACAAAGTATATTAAGTTATTTTTACCTATTTGTGTGAAACAGTTGGCCAATGCTTAAACATTTACAGTAATGTTTGAAGGTTAGCAACATAGTATCTGTAACAAGTATCTTTGCACTTGGCTATAGAATTCCCACTTAAATTAATTGCATGTCCGAAAAACCAACCTTAAGCATACCTGAATGTCTACCTGCGTCGATCCTCAAGTAAGCTTCTGGCCGTTATAAACCTCCTCAGGAAGACTGGGTCAACTGCTCTCCCCCTGTGCACATTAGGTCAGACCCCCTCCTTGTACAATGTTGCAACCCTCGGTCTTCTTCCAACATACAATTTTTAAAAATTATAATCTAGTAAGTTTTTCTATAATTATTTCTTCGGGACTATCTCCCACAGAGAGGAGGGAACTGGTCTGCCTTCTTCTCTTTGTCTCCTATCATCTAGCCCTATGCCTGGCACAGTACATTTGCTTTGCTTCTATCAGATGAGTGAATACGTACCTGAAAATGGCGAGATATACAGATACGAGAAAATCCTTTCAATGTTAGGCATCATCAAACATGGATCACAGCAACTGAGGAATGGGAGCTGTTGAAAGAAGTAAATATTCAATTTCAGAGGACCACGAGTGCCATGCTAGGTATAACCAATAATTAGCAGGAAGTTCAGTGACTAACGCAGTGTGTTGCCAATAGCAGTCTTATGATGGAAATAGTAAATGATCAATTTGATTATAGTAAGTTCCTAGTTATATGAGCTTGTTCTTTAATGGCTTGACTGAGCGATTCAGAAAATTCTCCTGATAATTGCCACATATTTTTTCACTTACTGCTTTGTAGATAAAAACATTAGCCACATTTAAGCTTCCTCAAAGACACCATTCACATTGCTCTCGCGTATAACTTAAATATCTCTGCGCTCGTGACATAAAGGGCCTTTGCAGTCACAACCTTCCATCGTACAATTTCTGGTTTGGCTCATGTATAAAATAAAATTAGGGAAGAGAGTGTGATCCAAAATCAAACAGGAGGCATTACATTTTCTATCTAAATGGTGTCCTAGTTCAATGTCTGGCTGGGAAGAAAGGCACATGTACAGCAAGCATCACTTTGTTTCAAAAATCAGCCAGTCAGAAATTGAAAAACGTCTCATGGCATCCAGTAACTTAATTTTTTTTTAAAGATTATTTATTTATTTGACAGAGAGAGAGTTCACAAGTAGGCAGAGAGGCAGGCAGAGAGAGAGGGGGGGAAACAGGCTCCCTGCTGAGCAGAGAGCCGGACGCGGGGCTCCATCCTAGGACCCTGAGATCATGACCTGAGACGAAAGCAGAGGCTTTAACCCACTGAGCCACCCAGGTGCCCCCAGTAACTTAATTTTTTAACTGGTACATTTTTATCATGATATAAAAACCAATGATTATAGGGAAAAAAAGAACTTGTGAAGAACATGAGCTTCTCATGTAGAAAATTTTTTGCCACAGTCAAAAGCCACAGAATTATGTGTATGATCTACAACAAGGCAATTGTTTCCCAGGGCCTCAGGTGGTTTATCTTTACAATGTCTGATTGCCTGTGGTGGTAACCAGCCTCCCAGATGACCTCCAATGATCTTCACCTGTTGGAGTTCACGCCCATCTAGACCCCTTATCACTTCGTACCAGGGCAGGTCTGTGACCAACAGGATACAACAGAAGCAATGATATGTTCCTTCTGAGATTAGATTATTAGACGATGATGCCTCTTCTCCTTCTTAGAAAAGCTGCTTCCAGATTCCAGACCCTTAGAAATTGTGAGATAATAAATGGTTTAAGTGCTAAGGTTAAGCATAATTTCTTACACAGTACCTACCTCAAAATCGTTAGGAGGGTAGAGTAAGAGAAAGTGCTTAGAAAAATGACAATAAAAGTGCTATCCGACAGCCAACACATCATCATGGCTAATTCCACCTCCCACTAACTCTAGTAGTAGACACAGTGTCTCAAGTGTCTGAAGAGAGATTTCAGTGTAACAAATTCAGCTATGAATATGTTCTCAAATCTCCTAAAATAAAAGAAATATCAAAGCTGTGTTCACTATTACGGACAAAACTAAAATTTACTTTGTTCTGCTTTCACAATGAAAATTAAACTGTAGTAATTTGCTTTTATAAATAATTTTTCTTATGTTTACTTTTCCTCAATAAAGTACTAAATCATACTAAATAGTACTCTTTAGCACTAAGAAGATAGTCCTGATGGAATAAAAAAAATACTAACAGTCCATTCATAATTTTAGCTTTCACTTTAAAATCAATCCAGTGTGTGACCATCACATACGTTCAGCCAGAGATATTCCCCAAGAAATGCTTATCTTTTAAAGAAGCTACCATCTTGGCATTGTTCTTCCAAACTAAAACTGGTGATATCCCTAATAGTCAGCCTGTAGGAAAAAAAGAAAAAAGAAACAAATATACCATTATCTAAAGTAACTTTAGGATGAAAAATTATGATAACAGTTAATGCTTTATGACTTTAAACTCCAGGATTAATATATTTCAGAAATGATTTAAACTCCAGGATTAATAAAATTCTGAAAGTAGTTTAAAGAAAACTTTCTGGCAATAGATGGTCTCCAACAATATTATGCTTCATTTATGACTCATTTTCCACGTGAAAAAAGTTTTAACAAATTCATTTAGAAGACACAAAATGTAATAAACCAAAGAAATGAAAGTGCTTTATAAAACTGTAAAATATCATATAAATAACAGATATTATAATATTGGCAACGTTATTATGAAAGCAAACCACAAAATGGCATTTGTGAAAAAACAGGGACAGTGAGAAAAATAAAAGCTACATTAAAGAACGAGGGAGGAAATTTAGACTCAGTTGTGTCAGGAGAAATGTGCTTCTTAACCACCGAAAAAAAGCATTTCCATTAGAAGGACAGATTTAAGTGGTTTAAACATTGGAAGATCATAATCTTCTGAAGGACTGAAATCTATGAAAAGATCTGTGAATAATAAAGGAATTGAAAATAGAATAAAGGGCAGAGGGAGGACAAGGAGGAGAAAAATGAGTAAAAGGATGCTTCTTAAGAATATGATTTGAATTTAAAACTCAGAACATCTGCTTTTATAAAAATATGAGTGTATTAATTTATTATAATTAGCATCTTCAATTGCAAGGAAGAAATAAAAGGACTATTAGGGAAGAAAAACACACCATCTTGAGGACAATAAAGTTTTCTCTAATTCAAAAGGGGAGCTTCTTACAGACCAGTAGCAGCTGTACATCTTTCAAAGGGCATTCTTCTGAAAGAATTTACATCAGACAGTCCATTCATTTTGAGTAATAAAAAATTATATCTGTGAAATGATATTTGTTCTCTATTTGACCTTCCTTTCCAATCTTACCATCATTTAAGAACTTTGCATAATAAAAAGAATGAACTCTTCTTTTTAAAAAGTTAAATTTTTAATTTCATAAGCCCTTCAAGGCTATCAAAGAATTGTTAGAAATACTCTTATCTGAAAAAGAAAAATCAGTTTTTTGACTTTCTAGTTTTATTTTTCACTCAAGGAAATAAGTTCTTCTTTTGGCAGTAATTGCTAATAGAATATTTCCTTTCTGTTAAGGCAACTTTTAAACTATACTTTCTGGGGATCATGTGATTTCTTTTTATTAATTTCTGGGAATAAAATACATTACTATAAACTTCTTTAGGTTCTGGGAAAAAAAATACCTAATAATAATATTTACTTCCTTAGAATATGGTTTTTCCCCTTTTGATGTAGCAAAATTCTATTACCCTCAGACACTTACTGGTTTTCTACATCTGGTTATATTCATCTTTGATTTTATATGTATTAAAATTATTATTTTCTAGCTTGTTTTTATAAATCACCGTGTTTATAATATGCCTGAGTCCCCTTCTATATTCCGATAGTTTAGAAAAACAACAAGCCTTTCTAGGATTTAAGTATTTTGTGATCACATTATTGCTCATGTGCATTAGGTTAGCATAACCTGGAAAAAAGGATCTAATTAGAAGGAAATTGCAAGGCAAGAGGGTCCAGACAGAGCAATCTAACACATCAAGTGCAGATGCACAAAGATTTTATAGTTCTTCACTCTCATCATTCCAGCCAGGCCTACAGATCTCCAGCTATCCTACTTAATGCAGTGTCTTGAATTGTCTACTTCACTGTCCAAATGATTGGTTACTTGCCAAACCACAACCTTGCTGTAGAAAGAACTCCTTAAGTGGGGAGTTAAGACAATTATTGAGATAATTCAGTGCAAAAGAAATGCACTGAGAAAAATATGCCTTCTTTTTTTTTTTTAACACATAAGTCTCCTAGAGACTATATTAGCTAATCATGGTCTTCATTTAAGTAGTTAGTTCTGTAAAAAAATTTATTGTATGAAATATTTTTTTAATTTTAATTTATATAATAGACCTTGCTCTATGCTTACATGTTAATATAAATCCTCACGATTACCTATGAGGTAAGAACTATTATTATCACCCCACTCCTTCAGCAAATAGTAGTGGTAGCCACAAATGGCCCTTCTAATGCTCATCCTTCTTGGGCACATGGTAAGTTAGAAACAAATGAATGACTTCTTTAGTTAAAGAAATGTGAGCAAAAGTAGTCTCTGTTATTTCCATGAAAAAAATTGAAGTGTTCATGTATGTTTCTCAGTGTCCCTTTCACTACCTTAGTAATCATGGACGCTCTTATCAGGATGGTGTTTTCACTAACCTGAATCCCAGAGTGATTACCATGATTAAAGGCCCTCCAAAGAACAGCTTAAACACGTAGAATAATTATGGGGGGAAATATTTTCTGAGGAGTTACAAGGATTTGGAGACTTGTTTGTTGCTGCCCATAACCCAGCTCTTCCTGACTGATACACCAATTATTTCTTGCAACTTCCCACTGTTAGTCTAGAACACATAAAGTTAATTTTGTTTCTTTTAAAAAAAGGTTGGAAGAGAGGTGATGAACAAGGAAGGAAGAAAAAGGGAGGAAGAAATGCCTTTATGCTGCTACTGCTTCTCACCTTTTCCTTCTTTCATTTTCCATCTTCCTATGATAAATCTTGAGCCCTAAAATGGAATTTTATTGACCCAGGGGCAGAAGTGAAGAGAGTTTGTTTCCAGATATGGAAAAGAAACATGGAGGCTTCCCATTTAGGACTCAATAGAAATATTCTTATTTGCTATGTTAGAAATATGATGGGAAAAAACAGCTGACTTTAGAATATCAAATATCTTCTCCTTCCTACTATCAAAAACTCTGAAGAATTTGCTTTCACCATGTGAAATTAGCATTCATATGGGTCAAGATGATTAAGAAATGGTAAAATAACTTCAAGATAGTCACCTGTGAGCCCTTCATATAAGATTTAAAAAATACTAAATTCATAATATATACTTATGAATCACCTCAACTGAGAAGCTGAGTAAAGGAGATTCTTTTATTGCTATTATTTCCATAAACACATACTATTCCTATAATATCGATATCTCCATAGAAGCTTTTCATCTTATGTCACTGTTATAACAACTCTGTGACGTGGTAAGATAGGGATTAATTTCCTCTATTAGTGAGGAAACTGAGGCAGATGATGAAACAAAGATCACACAGTAGAATTCAAGAGAGGTCTCAGGTGATTTGTACTAACACATCATGTAATACCCAAAAATAAAAGGTTACCATGTTTCCTGACGGGAAAAACATATTTTATTTTTAAGTTATGCTTAATGTCAAAATAACTATTTAATATAAACAATCTCTTTAAGATAAGAAGAAAATGCAAGCTGATTATTTACTAAAGTCTAATTGTTTTGGTGAATTGACTAATTCAGTACAAATGATATACTATATAGGTACTATTTCAGCTTTATAAAGTACATAGTCCCTCCTTCTTAAACTGTTCCTAAGATAGCTTCATGACCTGAAATTTCAATTTCAATTTAAAATGCTCAAGATTAAATGTAAATTTATGGAGTATCCTGTATCTGTGCCTAATGATGTTATATTTGTTAGTCTCACCGTAGTCTTGCTGATTTCACATTCATCACTATTTTCCAGGATGCACACTATCTTGGTTCTCCTGAATTGGGGCTGCATTTTCTTGGTTTCTTTTGCTAGTTCATCTTTATCTTTCTAACCCCTAAATGTCAGATGGTCCCAAGGCTCATTCCTAGAATCTCTTTTTTTTTTTTTTTAAGATTTTATTTATTTGACGGACAGAGACAGCGAGAGAGGGAACACAAGCAGGGGGAGTGGGAGAGTGAGAAGCAGGCTTCCCGCAGAGCAGGAAGCCCAATGCAGGGCTCGATTCCAGGATCCTGGGATCATGACCTCAGCCGAAGGCAGATGCTTAACTGACTGAGCCACCCAGGCGTCCCCCTAGAATCTCTTTTTATTTCTATCTGTACTCATTCTCTAACTGGTGTGCATTCTCATGACATTAAATACATATATAAACCCACAAATTTCAGCTGCAATCTTAACCACTTCATGGAACCTTAGACTCATGTATTCAATCACCTATTCATCTTCATCATTTATGGGTTTAAAAGGTATCTCAAGATTAAAATGTCAAAAACCTTATTTCTGATTTCCTGCCAAAATGCTCCTCCTCCATGTTTCCCCACCCCTCCAATTGTCTCAACCTAAAAACTTTGGAATGAGCTCTGACTTGTCTTTTCTCATGCCTCATATCCAAACACCAGGGAATCCTCTTAGTTACATTTTAAAAATAAACCTACCATCCCATCATTTCTTACAACCCTACTACTTTCCACTTTGACCACTTTGAGCCACATTATCTGACACTTGGATGTCTGTAATAATCTCTTAACTTCCCGCTAAACAACATTTGGTGTATATACCACAGGGATGGGCATCACCGGGAAGCTTGTTAGAAATGCAGAATCTCAATCTTCATCCTTGATCTGGTAAAACATAATCTGCATTTTAACAAGATACCCTGTGATTTATATGCACAATAAATTGTGAGAAACTTCATCCTTACTGGTCTCTCTGTTCCTGCTCCAGAACCGCTACAGTCCATTTTCAACACAGCAGCAACCAGAGTAATCCTTTTAAAATTATGAGAGTGATATTCTATCCCTGCTCTGCTTAAAACCCTTCATATCTTCCTATCTTACTACAAGTAGTAGCCAAAGTTCTCACAGGGGCTGACATAAGCCCCAGCATACAGGAAACTGCTACCTCTTGGCACTCAATGCCTCCAACTCTCACTCATTAAGAATGTGTTGATTGGATGTGGAAAATTTCTAACTCTTCTGGGCAATTCCTTACCAATCCTCTCACTATATCTTACTTCTACAGACAGGTAACTTTATTTTGAACGTTGGGTTTAAGAGTCCTTAGCTTTTACAGAGATACACTGAAACACAGATGTAAATATACAATGGCTGAGATTTGCCTCAAAATAATGTGAGAGGAGGGGAAGCAGATATGGGTATAGATGAAACAAAATTGGCCACAAAGGAGGATGGTTGAAGGTTATAGGAAGATTGCTTACGTTTCCCTATCAATTTTTGTATATGTTTGAAATTTGTCATAACCAAATATTTTTAATGTGTATACATTATACAAAATACAAAATCATTTGTTAAAATGATTTTCTTCTTTTTCCCGATAACAGAATAAAATTATATGATCTCCAAGTTTAGCTCTGGTAATAACAATGAAAAAATATGCCAAAGCAATACGCTAATAATTATTGTCCTTTGTTGTTTATGATTTTGTCTCTCCCTAGGTTTGTCTAGATTATATATCCTTGATAACATTTTCTAACAGCAGATCATTTTAATGGAAAATTCTATTCCCTGTGGAATTAGGATAAACAAATAACTACACCTACTTTGGCAGCATTAAACTTGGAGGAAAGTACTATATACAGTTTCTTCTGGAAGAGTACTGATACCCTATTATTTAATAAGCAGCATTAGACTTTCTCATTTATTTGGCTATTTTCCTGGCACAGAATCTGGCACATATAGTAGTCAGTCAACAAGTATTAGAGGAGCAAGTGAATAAGACAATAAATGAGTAAGTGAGTAAATTAATGGTAGTGATTCTTAAAAATAAAATTTAATCTAGTTTTTCCAGCTGTCAAAATTGAATTATGGCAAAATTGTCCTTTCTCAAATGATTATATCAGCAAAGGAATGTGTATTTCTCAGCTGGTTAGGATTGTAACTCAGTATTTATTTTAGGCTACATTCTCAAGATAACAGATTTTAAGGTATATATTTGCATGTAGGAGGTTTGTTGGAAAGTACATGAGAGAAAAACACTTGTAAGAGTGAAGAAATCAGGACCCAGCAAAAGGAGAAATGGAACCAGGAGAGAATTGTGACAGAGGCCTCAGCCAATCATACTTGGAATTTTGGAGCTGGGTGGTCCTTCAGTGCCCCAAAACAAGGCAAGGGAGTCAGGGTTTAAATCTAGGGGTTCTTATGAGATTGTTTGTGGGCTGTTTTAATCTAATTAACCCTGCATGCAACTGTCACCCAATCAGGTTTTGTCGACACACTCATCTATCTATCAGATAGTTGTTTACATGGGAAAGGATAGAGGGATTCTTTCAAGGTAGTATAGAATAACAGGATGGGGTCTTTTTCCTTTTAAGGGTAGTTTCTTGTTAGGATGGGGGTCCCTTGCCCCTGCCTGCCTTTTTTCCAACTATCTTCCATTAGTGGGAAATCCTGTTGAATGTTGTAATCTCTATATATGTGCAAGTGTGTGGGAGGAAGAGTAGAAAAATTATCATATCTCCTTAATTAGTAACAACATTCAGTGGACTGGCAGATTGGAAGTCGGAAAGGGAAAAACTAAGGAGGAACAAAATTTGAAAATCATTGGAATTTCAGAAATAGGTACGAATTATACACGTTCAGTGACAGCCAACAGGATGGAGAACAGGATTGTAGACTAAAAGGTTATAGGACAGGTACGTGGAATTTAAGAAACAAAACATTGGGTCATAGGGGAAGAGAGGAAAAAATAAAACAAGAGGAAATCAGAGAAGGAGACAAACCATAAGAGACTCTTAATCATAGGAAACAAAATGAGGGTTGCTAGAGGGGAGGATGTGAGTAATGGGGTAACTGGGTGATAGACACTAAGGAGGGCATGTGATGTAAGGAGCACTGGATGTTGTATAAGACTGATGACTCATTGACCTCTACCTCTGAAACTAATAATACATTATATGTTAATTAATTGAATTTAAATTAAAAAATAAATAAATAAAATGTATAAATTAAAAAAGGTTATAGGAGAGGTATAAAACAGGAAAATTATAGTCATAGAAGTAAAACTACTAATGAAAATTTTTTAGGAGAAAAGGAATTTTGACAGATCACTCAACACTTTCTCATAACTTTCCAGCATTGATCTACAATATGGGGGCCAGAACACAGAAATTGGTTGTAGAAAGTCACTAATAATGGGGATAGAGGAAGGGAGCATAGTAAAATGTCAAGTAGATGAGAGATGTCAGAGTGCCAGTGAAGAGATTATTGAAGTTACTAGTGGAGGTCAGAGGATATTTATATGACTTTCATGGATCAGAACACTCTATTCCCCTGAACTACCCACCGTCTTGGGGTTTTACATGAGGAGGGCAACTGGATATGGGGGCAGATGGGCTCTTTATTTTTTAGCTCTGTCAAAGCAACCAATCCAAAGTTTTAATCTAATTTATTTTATTTTAATTTATATCTGCCCCAAGGCAAGAGTTTTGCTTAGGGAAGATGGTGTGAAGCTAACTAATAAGGAAAGATAGCTAAAGGTATTTCATTTTTTCTATTTTTTAAATTTTTTCTACTTTGAAACAGAAGTGGAAGATGAAAGCATTCATATTAAGAGTTTTATAAGTTGAAAACAGGCTTCCTGTGAATCATGTGCAAAGTGGCTGTAAAGAACAATTCAATAGAAATGGAATTGCCAAGTCATAAGAGATTCACAAATTGCTCTCAATTGGGCTGCTGAATTGATCTGTGGTCTCCACACCCACAGAGGAGGATGTTTGCTGCCCTTGGCACAATAGGACAATCCTATCCAAATCACTACATCCAATCCTCAATGCATTCTTTTAAGGAACATTGACATTTTGTGCATGTAGAGGGCAATAATGGGAGGATACAGATGAGAAAACTACAGTTTTGTAGCAACTCTTGAAATATTTCAGCTGTCACTAGAGAGAAAGAGATTTGACTCGGTGCTTAGCAGAGGGCTCTGCATATTTCATTTAACTTTAAAAAATCATGTTAGGGCTCTTCATTCCTCCCCATTTGACAGACAGCTGCATCTTCTGGTGCAGTGCCAGCTGCGTCCCTGAGACAGGATGGTGAAGGTCGGAATAAATGGATTTGGCTGTATTGGGCGCCTAGTTACCAGGGCTATCCTAACTCTGGCAAAGTTGATATTGTCGCCATCAATGACCCCTTCATTTACCTCATACATGGTCTGCATGTTCCAGTATGATTCCACCCATGGCAAATTCCATGGCACAGTCAAGGCTGAGGACAGAAAACTTGTCATCAATGGAAAGCCCATCTCAATCTTCCAGAAGCAAGATCCTACCAACATCAAATGGAATGATGCTGGTGCTGAATGTGTTGTGGAGTCCACTGGGGTCTTCACTACCATGGAGAAGACTGGGGCTCACTTGAAGTATGGGGCCAAGAGGATCATCATTTCTGCCCCTTCTGCTGATGCCCCCATGTTAGTAATGGGCATAAACCATGAGAAGCATGACAACTTCCTCAAGATTGTCAGCAATGCATCTTGCACCACGAACTGATTGGTACCTCTGACTAAGGTCATCCATGACAACTTCAGCATTGTGGAGGGACTCATGACCATAGTCCATGCCATTGCTGCCTAGGAGACCATGGATGGCCCCTCTGTGAGGCTGTGGCATGATGGTTGAGGGGCTGCCCAGAGCATCATCCTTGTTTCTATAATGGCACTGCCAAGGCTGTAGGCAAGGACATCCCTGAGCTGAATGGGAAGTTCACTGGCATGGCCTTCCATGTCCCTACTCCCAACGTGTCAGTTGTAGATCTGACCTGCTGCCTGGAGAAAGCTGCCAAATATGATGACATCAAGAAGGTGGTGAAGCAGGCATTGAAGGGCCCCCTCAAGGGCATCTTGGGCTACACTGAGGACCAGGTGGTCTCCTGTGATTTTAACAGTGACACCTACTCTTCCACTTTTGATGCTGGGGCTGGCATTGCTCTCAATGACCACATTGTCAAATGCATTTCCTGGTAGCATGATAAATTTGGCTACAGCAGCCATGTGGTAGATGTTATGATCCACAGGGCCTCCAAGGAGTAAGAGCAAGAGTAAGAGAGAGGCCCTCAGTTGCTGGAGAGTCCTCGCCCCAACTCATCCATCAACACACTAAGAATCTCCTGACCTCCACGGTTTCCATCCCAGTCCCCCTGAAGAAGGGGAGAAGCTCGAGGAGCCCCACCTTGCCATGTACCATCAATATACTATACTCAGCATCCCCCCAAATCATGTTAGGTAGCTATTTTTTTTTTAAGATTTTATTTATTTATTTGACAGAGAGAAAGAGATCACAAGTAGGCAGAGAGGCAAGCTGAGGGAGAGGGGGAAGCAGGCTCCCTGCTGAGCAGAGAGCCTGATGCGGGGCTCGATCCCAGAACCCTGAGATCATGACCCAAGCTGAAGGAAGAGGCTTAACCCACTGAGCCACCCAGGTGCCCCTAGGTAGCTATTTTAAAATATTTTTAATAAAAGACCATTCAGAATTTCAGGGGAAGATGGTGGAGTAGGAGGACTCTAAACTCAGCTTGAGCCAAGAGTGGAACTAGATAACATCAGTATTGTGTAAATAACCCAGCTAGTGAAACGAATACTGGTAGAATAGACTCTCCGTAGCTAAATGTAGAGAAGAGAGTAGGAAGGGCAGAGACAGCTGGGAGCTAAAAATACCAGCAGTACTGTCCATGGAAGGGAGGGACACTGTGGGCACAGAATAGGGAAAGAAAAAGACCCTTGCATCAGGACCCCAGGCACAAGGAACCCCCATAGGGAGGGAAAATCCCCATAACATTTGGCTTTGAAAAGAAGAGGGTCCTAATTTCTTGAATTCTTTTTTTTTTTTTTTTTTAAGATTTATTTATTTATTTTAGATAGAGTGAGCAAGCATAAGCAGGGGCAGGGACAGAGGGACAAAGACAGAGAGAATCCTCAAATAGACTCCCTGCTGAGTGTGGAGCCTAATGCAGGGCTTGATCCCAGGACCTTAAGATCATGACCTGAGCTGAAGGCAGAGGCTTTAACCCACTGAGCCACCCAGGCGCCCCATACAGGATGATTTGTTAACTAATCTCAGAGCCTGTGGTAGGTGACTAGGGATCATTGGGGACTTCTCCAAGAACAAAGGAGTTGACAGAGACCATTTCTCTCCCTCTCTCCCAGCCTAGGCACACAGATGCCTGCAGGAACTAGTGTTATGCCTAATTTGCTAACCGTGCACCCCACCCACATGTTCTACGATGCTACCCCTTCCAATATGCTCTTGACCAGAGTCCACCCAAAGCGCTGTCACAAGCCTGGCAGTGTGTAAGCAGCCCTGACAGGAAACAGCACCACTCTAAAGTGACTCCTGCCCCAGGAAGAGGGGAAGATACTGCACATACCACTTTGATTGTAGCCCCAGTAGTGGGTGCAGAGCAGACAGCTGGTCTGACTGCAGGCCACACTAAGCAATGAAAGCTTCTCAGGGCACAACACAGAGAAAGCACCTACAGTTTGGTTACTGCATCTCTGGCAAATGCCTGATCTGACTCAACTCAAGCTCAGATCGGCCCACTAACAACACAGGGACAAAACTGTGCCCACAATAGGCAACGAAAGACTGTTGCAGACAACTGGAGTGAAGGTAAAAGCAGCTCAGCCACAACAGAAGGGTGCACAAAACACACACTGGAGATACCTGAAGCACTAGATTCTGGAGAACACGGAACAATTCACTTCAGGGCACTACCTTCAAAAACAGGAGACAAAGCTGACTTTCCTAACACATAGAAACGTAACAGACAGTTGACAAAATAAAGTGACAGAATATGCCCAAATAAAAGAACAGAACAAAATCATGAGACCTTAATGATATGGAGATAAATATGTCTAATAGAGAAGTTAAAGTAATGGTTATAAAGATACTGACTGGACTTGAGAAAAGAGTGGAAAACATTAGTGAGTCCCTTAACAATTAGATAGGAAAGATAAAAAGGAACCAATCAGAGATGAAGACCAAAATAACTGAAATTAAAAACACACTAGATAGAATAAATAGTAGACTAGAGGAAGCAGAAGAACGAATCAGCGACCTGGAAGACAGAGTAATAGAAAGCAACCAACTTAAACATAAAAGAGAAAAAATAATAATAATAAATGAAAATAGACTTAGGGAACACAGCAACACCATCAAGCATAATAACATTCATATTACAGGGATCCCAGAAGGAGAAGAGAGAGAGAGGGGAACAGAAAACTTATTTGAAGAAATATTAAGTGAAAACTTCCTGAATCTGGGGAAGGAGACAGAAATCCAGATCCAGGAGGCACAGAAAACCCCCCAAAAAATCAACCCAAGGCAGTTCCCACCAAGACACACAGTAACTAAAATGGCAAAAAGTAATGATAAAGAGAGAATTTTAAAAGCAGCAAGAGAAAAGAAAACAGTTACATACAAGGGAAACACTATAAATCTATAGCTGATTTTTCAGCAGGAACTTTGAAGGCCAGAAGGGAATGGCATCATATATTTAAAGTGCTGAAAGAAAAACCATACAGCCGGGGCTCCTGGGTGGCTCAGTGGGTTAAAGCCTCTGCCTTCGGCTCAGGTCATGATCTCAGGGTCCTGGGATCGAGCCCCACATCGGGCTCTCTGTTCAGCAGGGAGCCTGCTTCCCCCTCTCTCTCTGCCTGCCTCTCTGCCTACTTGTGATTTCTCTCTCTCTGTCAAATAAATAAAATCTTAAAAAAAAAGAAAAGAAAAAAAGAAAAATCATACAGCCAAGACTGCTCTATCCAGCAAAACTATCAATCAGAATAGAAGGAAGGATAAAATGTCTTCCAGACAAACCAAAGTTAAAAGAATTCATCACCACTAAACCAGCCCTAAAAGAAATGTTAAAGGGGACTCTTTGAGTGGAAAGGAAAGACCATATAGTAGGAGTAAGAAAAGTAGGAATCACAAAAGTAGTAAAAATAAATATATCTATAAAAATCAGTCAAGTGATTCACAATAAATGGGTGTAAAGTAGAACACCATATACCTAAAACATGTGAGGGGGGGGGTTGGAAGAAGAGTAAAGTATGAGTTCAAACTTCAGTGACCATTAACTTAATATAGACTGTTATGTGCAAAACATGTTATATAAAAAAGTAATGGTAACCACAAATCAAAAAGTACTAAATATCCAAGAAATAAAGAGAAAGGAATCCAAATATATCACTAAAGAAAACTAGCGAAACTTGAGAAAAGAGAGCAAGAGAAGAAAGGAACAAAAAAGAAATACAGAACAACCATAAAACAAGTAACATATCTATCAATAATTACTTTAAATTAAAATGCTCTAATCAAAAGACATAGGGTGACAAGATGGATAAAAAAAGCAACACCTATCTATATGCTGCTTACAAGAAACTCATTTCAGATCTAAAGACATGTGCAGATTGAAACTGAAAGGATGGAAAAACATTTATCATGCAAATGGAAGTGAAAAGAAAGCCAGGTAGCAATATTTATAACAGACAAAATAGACTTTAAAACAAAGACCATAACAAGAGACAAAGAAGGACTTTATATAATCCTAAAGGGAACAATCCAATAGGAAGATATAACAATTGTAAATATTTATGGACCCAACGTGGGAGCACCCAAATATATCAAGCAGCTAATAACAAACTTAAAGGAAGTAATCAAGGGGTGCCTGGGTGGCTCAGTTGGTTAAGCATCCAACTCTTGATTTCAGCTCAGGTCATGTTCTCAGGGCTGTGAGATTGAGCCCTACATCAGACTCCACACTCATCACAGAATCTGCATGAGATCTCTTTCCCTTTCCCTTTGCCCCTCCGCCGCACTTTAAATAAATAAAATCTTTAAAAAAAAATAATTGATATGGGGCGCCTGAGTGGCTTAGTCGTTAAGTGTCTGCCTTCGGCTCAGGTCATGACCCAAGGATCCCGGGATTGAGCCCTGCATTGGGCTTCCAGCTCTGCGGAAAGCCTGATTCTCCCTCTCCCACTCCCCCTGCTTATGTTCACCCTCTGACTGTCTCTCTCTCTGTCAAATAAATACAATCTTAACGAAAAAAATTGATAGTCAAATAATAATGATAGGGAATTTTAACACCTCACTTACATCAATGGATACATCATGCAAACAGAAAATCAACAAGGAAACAGTGGCTTTGAATGACATGTTGGACCAGATGGATCTAACAGATATATTCAGAACATTCTATTCTAAAACAGCAAAATAAACATCCTTTTTGAGTGCACATGGAACATTCTCCAGAACAGATCACATATTAGGCCACAAAACAAGTCTCAACAAATTCATATCATACAGCTTTTCTGACCACAATGCTATGAAACTAGAAATCAACCACAAGAAAAAATCTGGAAAGAACACAAATATGTGGATATTAAATAATGTGCTACTAAACAATGAATGGATCAACCAAGAAATCAAAAAGGAAATAAAAAAAATACATGGAAGGAAATGAAAATGAAAACACAATGGTCCAAAATTTGGGGGATGCAGCAAAAGCAGTTCTAAGAGGGAAGTTTATAGCAATAGAGGCCTACCTCAAGAAGTAAGAAAAATACCAAATAAACAACATAATCTTAAACCAGAAGGAGCTAGAGAAAGGACAACAAACAAAACCCAAAACTAGAAAGAAGGATATAAAAAAGATTAGAGCAGAAATAAATGCAATAGACCTAAAAAAAAAAAAAAAAAAAAAAAAGAACAGATCAATGAAACCAAGAGTGGGTTCTTTGAAAAGATCAATAAAATTGAAAAACCTTCAGCCAGACTTACCCAAAGAGAGAGAAAGGACTCAAACAAAATCAGAAACGAAAGTGGAGAAATAACAACTGACATCACAGAAATACGAAGGAATATAAGAGAATATTATGAAAAATTATATGCCAACAAATTGGACAACCTAGAAGAAATGGATAAATTCCTAGAAATATATAAACTCCCAAAACTGAATCAGGAAGAAACAGAAAATTAGAACAGACTGATTACCTGCAATAAAATTGAATCAGTAATCAAAAACTTCCAACAGTCAAAAGTCCAGGAGAAGATGGTTTCACAGATGAATTCTATAAAACATTTAAAGAGGAGCTAATACTTATTTTCTCAAACTATTAAAAAAAAAAAATAGAAGAAGAAGGAATGCTTCCAAATTCATTCTTTGAGGCCATCATGACCCTGATACCAAAACAAGATAAAGACACTCCAGAATAAGAGAACTACAGGCCAATATCTCTGATGAACATAGATGCAAAAATACTCAGCAAAATATTAGCAAACTGAATCCAACAATGCATTAAAGAAATCATTCACCATGATCAAGTGGGATTTATTCCTGAGATGCAAGTGTGGCTCAATATTCACAAATCAACACGATACATCACATCAACAAGAGAAAAGATAAAAAATGTATGATCATTTCAATGGATACAGAAAAATCATCTGACAAAGTATATCTATTCATGATAAAAAAATAAAAAACCCTCAACAAAGTAGGTTTAGAGGGAACATACCTCAGCATAATAAAGGCCATATATGAAAAACCCATAGCTAACATCATACTCATTGGTGAAAAACCGAGAGACTTTACCCTAAGACCAGGAACAAGACAAGGATATCTATTGTCACCACTTTTATTCAACATAATACTGGAAGTCCTAGCCACAGCATTCAGACAAGAGAAAGAAATAAAAGGCATCCAGATTGCTAAAGAAGAAGTAAAGCTTTTACTATTTACAGACGACATGATACTATATATAGAAAACTTTAAAGCCCCATCAAGAAAATTACAAGACCTGATAAGTGAATTCATTAAGGTTGCGGGATACAAAATCAATATACAGAAATCTATTGCATTTCTATACATTAATAATGGAGTAGCAGAAAAAGAAATTAAGAAAACAATCCCATTTACAATTGCACAAAAATAATAAAAATACCTAGGGATGAAAAACAAACAAACAAACAAAAAAACCTAGGAATAGACTTAACCAAAGAGGTGAAAGACCTATACTCTGAAAACTATAAAACACTGATGAAAGAAATTGAAGATGACAGAAACAAATGGAAAGATATTTCATTCTCATGAATTGAAAGAATAAATATTCTTAAAATGTCCATTCTACCCAAAGCAATCTACAGATTTAAATAGCATCTTTGACAGAACTAGAAAAAACATCCTAAAATTTATATGGAAACACAAAAGACCCTAAATAGCCAAAGCATTCTTGAAAAAGAAGAACGAATGTACTAGAAGAACGAGAAGGAACTAGAAGAACGAGGTACTAGAAGTACCTCAATCCCAAATTTTTAGTTATACTACAAAGCTATAGTAATGAAAACAGTATGGTACTGGCACATAAATAGACTCATAGATCCATAGAATGGCATAGAAAGCCCAGAAATAAACCCATGATTATATGGGCAATTGATTTTCAACAAAGAAGGCAAGAATACGCAATGGGAAAAAAATCTCGTTAACAAACGGTATTGGGGAAACTGGACAGCTACATTCAAAAGAATGAAACTGGACCACTTTCTTCACCGTACACAAAAATAAACGCAAAATGGATTAAGGACCTAAATGTGAGACGTGAAACTGTAAAAATCCTAGAAGAGAGCACAGACATTGGCCATAGTAACATTTTTCTAGATATGTCTCCTGAGGCAAGGGAAACAAAAGCAAAAATAAACTATTGAGGTTACATTAAAAAAAAAAAAAGTTCCTACATAGCAAAGGAAACAGTCAACAAAACTAAAATACAACCAATTGAACTGGAGAATATATTTGCAAATGACATATTCAATAAAAGGTTAGTATCCAAAATATATAAAGAACTTATACAAGTCTATACTGGAAAATAAACAAACAGATAATCCAATTAAAAATGGGCAGAAGACATGAGCAGACATTTCTCCAAAGAAGATATGCAGATGGCCAACAGACACATCAAAAGATGCTCAATATCACAATTGCAGGGAAATGCAAGTCAAAACCACAATGAGATATCACCTCACATCTCTCAGAATGGCTAAAATCAAAAACACAAGAAACAAGTGTTGGTAAGGATATAGAGAAAAAGGAATGCTTATGTACTATTAGTAGGAATGTAAACTGGTACAGCTACTGTGGAAAATGGTATAGAGGATCCTCAAACACTAAAAATCACAGTACTGTGTATTTACCCCAAAAATACAAAAGCATGAACTTAAAGGAATACATGCAGAACTATGTTTTTTGCAACATTATTTACAATAGCCAAACTGTGGAAGCCACCCAGGTGTCTATGGATAGATGAATGGATAAAGACAGATAAATAGATAGATAGATAGATAGATAGATAGATAGATAGATAGATAGTAGATAGATAGATGATAGATAGATAGATAGATAGATAGATAGATAGATAGATAGATGATAGAAAGAATGCAATATTACTTAGCCATAATAAGGAATGAAATATTGCCATTTGCAACATGGATGAATCTACACGGTATAATGGTAAGTGAAGTAGGAGAAAGACAAATACCTTTATATATAATTTCACTCAAGTTTAAGAAACAGACAAAGAAAAAATGAGGCAAACCAAAAAACAAACAAACAAACAAACAAACCCAGCTTCTTAACTATAGAGAACAAACTGATGGTTACCAGAAGGGAGGTGGGTAGAGGAATGGGTGAAACAGGTGAAGGGGCTTAAGAGTACACTTACCATGATGAGCACTGAGTAATGAATAGAATTGTTCAATCAGTGTATTTTACACCTGAAGTATGGTATAACACTATATGTTAACTATACTGGAATTAAAATACTGATTAATTAATTCATTAAAATAAAATAATATGTGCTAAATGCAAACAATGTAACGTAATATCTAATAAAATCAATCTCCCCCATTTATCTGATCCTGATTAGATTTCTGCTTGTGCATTTCTGCTCTGATAATTTGTAATTCTCTGAAAATGCCTGTGTCTCCAATTTTGGGGTGGTAGTCTGTCCTGGAACCTCATTTCTCTGAAGGATTTAAGAAGGGCTGTTGATTTTTCAGTTTGTCCAGTTTTTTCACTTGTTAAGATGGAGCGGTGACATCCAAGCTCCTTACATGAGAAACTGGAAACCAGAAGTCTCTGTTTTATTTTTTGTAGTTCTAATGGTATGTTTCAAGTTCAATGATAATTTCTTCTTTATCATATAATATGCAGTGAAATTTTTGTGTAAGATATTACATTTTTAGCTAAGTTTCCATTTCCTTCTCATTATATCTTCCATTGTTGTCTTCATTATGCTTGTGCTTTCCTTTCTAATTCTTGAGCCACTTTAATATCATTTGTTAATTCTACTATGTCTGCCATTTGAGGTCTCTTTCTCTTGCCCATTTTTTCCTGGTTGTAGATCACATTTGTCTACTTCTTTGTATGCATAGTAATTTTTGTGGTTGATGTTGAATTCTGGACATTGTGAATTTTACATGGTAGCTTTTTTATTTCCTTTAAAAATATTATACTTTGTTCTGGTGGACAAGTTACGTAGAACTGGTTTGCTCCTCTCCAAGTACATTGTAATGCATCATTTTTTGGTGGTTTTTTTGGTTTGTTTTTTTTTGTTTTTGTTTTTCATGTGCCCTCCTTTATTAACATATATTATTTGTTTGAGGGGTACAGATCTGTAATTCATCAGTCTTACACAATACACAGCACTCACCACAACACATACCCTCTACTATGTCCATAACCCAGCCACCCCATCCTTCCCACCTCCCTCCCCTCCAGCAACCTTCAGTTTGTTTCCTGAGATGAAAAGTCTCTTATGGTTTGACTCCCTCTCTGGTTTTGTCTTGTTTCATTTTTTTCCCATCTTCTTCTATGATCCTCTGCCTTGTTTCTCAAATTCCACATAGCAGTGAGATCATATGATAATTGTCTTTCTCTGATTGACTTATTTCACTTAGCATAATACCCTCTAGTTCTATCCATGTCATTGCAAATGGCAAGATTTCGTTTTTGATGGCTGCATAACAGTCCATTGTATATATACACCACATCTTCTTTATCCATCAGTCAATGGACATCTGGGCTCTTTCCATAGTTTGGCTATTGTGGACATTGCTACTATAAACATTGGGGTTCAGGTGCCCATTCGGATCACTACATTTGTATCTTTGGGGTAAATACCCAGTAGTGCAGCATTGCTGGGTCATAGGGTAGCTCTAATTTCAACTTTTTGAGGAACCTCTATACTGTTTTCCAGAGTGGCTGCTCCAGCTTGCATTCCCACCAACAGTCTAGGAGGGCTCCCCTTTCTCTGCATCCTTGCCAACATCTGTCATTTCCTGACTTGTTAATTTTAGCCATTCTGACTGGTGTGAGGTGGTATCTCATTGTGGTTTTCATTGTAATGCTTCTTAAAGAAACCTCTTGCAGTGCATGGTGGGTTCAGTCAGTAGAGCATGTGACTTTTGATTTTGGTGTGGTGAGTTTGAGCCCCACATTGGGCATGGAACCTACTTTTAATAAAAAATCTCTTTTTCAGTGCTTCTTCCTTCTCTCTGGTAACCCTTCTCCTTTTTCAGTGCAACTTTCTTTCATTACTCTGCAGGCTCTGGTGTTTTCGCATCAATTCACTCCTAAGAAAGAGAGCCTGGAAAACAAATTCATTCTAAAAAAGAAGTGACCCTAACCCAGAGGAATGATAACCCAAGGGAATAACATCAAAATGATCAAGCTTTCACACTGGGTTAACTGGGTAAATAGGTTTTCAGAGTTGGATGCTCTCCAAACCCCCTTATAAATCATAGCACAAGGGAGTATCTACACCTAACCTACATTTGAGGAATTACTAGTCTCTCTTAATCTCTATAAGACTGTCAGTTTCTTTTTTTTACCCTTTTATTAATTTTATTTTTTAACTTTTAAATTCTATTATTATTATTATTATTAACATATAATGTATTATTTGTTCCAGGGGTACAAGTCTATGATTCATCAGTCTTACACAATTCACAGCACTCACCATAGAACATACCCTCCCCAATGTCCATGGCCATCACCTAGCCACCCCATCCCTCCCACCCCTCCTCCACTCCAGCAACCCTCAGTTTGTTTCCTGAGATTAAGAGTCTCTTATGGTTTGTCTCCTTCTCTGGTTTCATCTTGTTTCATTTTTCCCTCCCTTCCCCTATGATCTTCTGTCTTACTTATCAAATTCCACATATCAATGAGATCATATGATAATTGTTTTTCTCTGATCGACTTATTTCGCTTAGCATAATACCCTCTAGTTCCATCCACATCATTGCAAATGGCAAGATATTGGGGTTTTTTGAAGGCTGTCAGTTTCAATGAGCTCCCTTAACTGTTCTGATACCCCAGATATCCTTAAGGAGTAGGTGAAACACATTCTCCACTCAAGGGTCCTCCATTTTTTCCTAAACACCTGCCTTTGACTTCTGCTTGGGAAAATTACATGGATAGTGCCAAATACTGAATTGATAATGTGAAGAATAGTGGGCATAGCCAAGAGAGCCTGGCATCATTGCCCATCTTATAAAGGTGGCAAATCAAAGAGGGGAAGTGCCAAAATCAGCAGGTGCTATCTCACTGTGCCCTTCTGAACTCTGCTCTAGACCCTCCAATTCTAGACTAACAAGCTAGCCACAGATTTCCCCTGACATTTGGCTCCTAAAAGGGAAAAATCCATGCAAATCAAATGAGAATATTTCTTCAACTGTGTTCCTTAGAGGATATCATCCAGTCTTGATGACTACCTCACTCCTCAAAAGCCACTGCCATTCTCTCCCATTTAATGTTAAAAGTGATTACTTCTGAGAGATTATAGCATGGTTTCCTCAGAAACTATCAGAAAGTCCCCAAATAACCCAGAGTAATTTAAACTCCTCATGACTTCTGAATAACTATAATCATTATAGTTACTTAGGATTCTTATTAAAAAAAAAAGAAATTAAATTTAAAGCTCATGTTAATGAAGGCACCATTTCCCTCACAAAATTTAACTATAATTACTCTTCAAATTGTATTTGATTTTTAAATTTTCATTTCCCCTAAAATTCATATGTAAAAGAAGAATAATCATATGAAGTTTTGGCCTTTTAAGGCATTTTAAAACTGTACTTAGAAATTGAGAATTATGCATAGAAGTATGCTGCCAAGTATAGATTTCTACTAACCACTTGCTTCCTTATGGCCATCCCAAGGCTATCGGTTTTGGGAGAAACTTTTCAAACTTTAAAGGTAGCTGTCAATAATTTAGAAACAGATATGTCAATGACAAAACTTATTATTTTTATTCAGTAACTTTTGTTATAAAGTTTTCTTCCTCATCTTGGTTGTTTATTTTAATTGAGGCATTCTTTTCCTCAGGAGAATCCTACTGTAATATTTTAGGATAATGCAATATTTGTCTAAGTACTTCTTTACACATTTGATTATTATACGATCCTTATGAATTAAGCAACGTAGTTTGTTATCCTTATTCCATTAATTAAAAAAGAAAACAAAACTGAAGCACAGAGGACAAATGCTTGTCTAAAGGCATGAAGTTGGCAGCACATTTAAAATTTATTCAAAAATGATGACTAATCTCAATTCAAAAAAGATGACTAATCTCAAAATGTATTAGTGATGTAAAATGTTTATTTCTTCCCATTTTCAGAAAGCATCCATAAAGAAAGGATGCTATCTTTACTCCACTTCCGAAACATACACTCATCCACTCTGACTCTTTTCAAACTTAGCTGTTAGAAAAATGGGTACCTGAGAGTGAGTTATGAAAAGATGTCATCAAATCACCAAAAATAAGGGAAAACCGTAAAGAGCCAGTTTCTATCCATCCCTGCCCCCCTTCCCCCGTGCCCACCAGGGGTAAGAGGAAAAAAAAAAAACAAAAAAACCCATGACAGGCTTGTAAGCATCCAGCTATGGCCACAGAGCTGTTTGATTGCTTAAGCCGGGTGGTCAGACAATAGGACCAGAAAGAATGGCTGCTTCCTTCCTTCCTGTTGAGTGTTCTGCCTGAGTGAGCAAATTCAATAGCACTTTGCTTCACAGCAACACTAGGCTCTAGCACGAGGGAAAATCAACAAAGAGCCATTCTAGGGCATTTCCAACCCCACCTAAGCCAAGCCTCTGAGCTATAGTACCATGGGGGAGGGGCTGGCCAGGTTCAGGCACTCCTGGGGGTGCGTGCATGAAAGCTCCTAGACATGCAGGTTATTGTTTTTATTAAGGGCCGCTGTTTACACTCTTTCATGCATCTGTAATTGCCCAGTTGAGTTGTTATCATTTTCCACTTTCTAATATGCAGTTCTCCGAAATATTTTGAAACATTAGTCATTGTGGCAACAAACACAAACCTGATATGGACAACTGTGATAACGGTAACTCTAGAGCCTCCTCCAGTAAACCATCTTTCTTTTCTTCCACTGACTTTTATATCTATGCAGATAATAATTATGGCAGTTAAGAATGGGAACCAGAGAAGACGTGAGAGAAAGACGTTGAATATTTAATACTGTGTAGTTCTGTTTTAACTAAACCTAAATTTCTAAGTTAAAATTGAAATAATTTTGTATTGTCTGTAGAAGCATATATCTATATATGCACAGTGTGTAATTTCAAATGTCCTCAAAATTACTTATGTTGTACTTATATCCAAAAGAAATAACGTTGAGGAAGATTCTTTTCCTATTGGTTCAATTTTTTCCCCTTATCATTTATGTATATATACCTATGCTGCCAACATTTCAAGAAACTATGCCTCTAAATTGACCATAAAAAATTAAATATCAAAAAAAAAATTAAATATCATCTTACGGAATAATGCATTATCCCCCCGCCCCCGTATGTAAACCTTAATCATAATAAATTCTGTGAGTAAGCTGAATTTTTAGGGATAGTCCTCAAGATTCCACACCCTAGTCACTTGAGTCTGTGAATGTGAATCACTCCCACGATTGTGTCATGTTATATGGCATCATTGGCCTAAAAAAAAGATCAAGCAGGTGGGCCTGATTTAACCATACAAGCCCTTTAAAAGGAATGGACTTTCTCTAGATGTGGCAGAAGAGAAAATAAAAGAGATTCAAAGTATAAAGGACCTGACCCACCAAGGTTGGTTTGAAGATGGAAGGAGCTACATAGGAAGGGATGTGGGTGGTCTGGAGGAGCTCAGGGTGACTTCCAGACAATAGCCATCAAGGAAACAGGAACCTCAGTCCTATCTATATGAGCTAGGAACTAGATTTGGCCAACAATCTAAACAAGCTTAGAAGGGAATTCCGCCCCCCCCCCAAGCCTCCAGATAAGGATCCAGCCCAAGAGAAAACTGTGATTTCAGCCTTGTGAATCCCTAAGCAAAGAATCTAGCCAAGCCCATTGATACAAGCCCAAATATGTATCTACAGCACTGTGAGATAATCAATGGATTTTATGTAAGCCAGGTTTGCAGTAATTTGTCAGGGCAGCAAAACAAAACCCAAAGACATCTTTCCTCTTCTTCAGTACATCGAATTTCCCACTTGAAAGTGCAAACTTATAAATACGAAAATTTATTTTGTCATCTATTGTTGATTTGAACACAGTTTCTGCCACTGTGACATCCATAATGCTTGAATATTTCTGGCAGTAAAAGTGTGTGTGTATTTATACATGGGCATTTCCATAACTGGAACTTGGTGGCATCCAACATTGTTATTATAGAGGCATTTAAAGTACATGAAACTATAATATGGTTAAACTAAATTATATTATTCATCTGATGGATTCTAACCAAAACATATCTTGGATTCAAAATTGAAGATGAAAGATAAGATTCTTTAATAAGTGACTAAAGAATGTATAATGCTTCACAATTTAATATGAAAAATTGAATTCTACATGTGTTCTAATTTGTAGTGAATTATACATGAACTTAAGTCCTTTATTTTATTCCATAAAGCTGAGTAAGGAAAATAACCTCTAATGAAGAAAAATAATTTTTTTTTTTAAAGATTTTATTTATTTATTTGACAAAGAGAGAGATCACAAGCAGGCAGAGAGGCAGGCAGAGAGAGAGGGAGAAGCAGGCTTCCTGCTGAGCAGAGAGCCCGATGCAGGGCTTGATCCCAGGACCCTGAGATCATGACCTGAGCCAAAGGCAGAGGCTTTTACCCACTGAGCCACCCATGCGCCCCACGAAAAATAATTTCTAAGAATCAGAAACTATGCGAAGTCCTTTTTCACTGAAATTTTAAGATGAATCTTTTAAGAAGTTACTATTATGGGGGTGCCTGGGTGGCTCAGTGGATTAAAGCCTCTGCCTTCAGCTCAGGTCATGATCTCCTGCATTGGGCTCTCTGCTCAACAGGGAGCCTGCTTCCCCCTCTCTCTCTGCCTGCCTCTCTGCCTACTTGTGATCTCTCTCTCTCTCTCTCTGTCAAATAAACAAATAAAATCTTTAAAAAAAAAAAAAAAAGTTACTATTATGATACCCCTTTCCCAGAGGAAGCAACAACAGTTCAGAGTTTGCAGGATTTAACTAAGCTCATATAGTGAAAGCTGGGATATGAAACAAGGCAATTTGACAACAAAGTTCCAGATCTTATTTTTATTAAAGTAGAATATGATTTGGTTTTGAATTTCAAACATATTTAAGAGTTGCAGGTACAGAACAAAGAATTTTTTTCCTGAACCGTTTGAGAACTAGTAGGTGATCTGATATCCCATTACTACCAAATGCTGGGTGTATATTTCCTACAAATAGGACGTTTTCTCTCATAAGCACAAGACAGTCATCAAAATTAAGACGTTAACCTTGGTACATTAGCACCATCTAATCCTCAGACACCATTTAATATTTGTCAATCGACCCAATAATCTCCTTTATGAGAATGGATCCAGTTCGAATTAGACATTTCACTTACATGTCATGACTCTTTAATCTTCATCCTGGAAGAGTTCCTCCGTCTTTGCTTAATTATCAAGACTTTTGAAAATTCTAGGCCACTTACTTTGCAGAATAGCCCTCAATTTCTGTTTTGCTGTTGTTTCTTCTTCATTATATTCAAGTTATGCATTTTTGATGGGCATATCACAAAGTAATTCTGAGTTCTTGTTGCACTTTATCTAGCGGCATACAATGATACTCACTTTAATCTCTTGATCAAGATGGTATCTGACAGATTTTCGTACTATAAAGTTATTTTTGTTCCTTTACACTTAAAAGTATTTTGTGGGGGAGATTATTTGAAGGTAGGAAATATCCTATTCCTCATTAAATTTTCAGTTTATTCATTTATTATATCAGTATCGTCTCATAGATTTCTACTTTATTCAATGACTTGTAATCTATTACTATCATTACGTATTTTTATCTTTATTTTGGCCAATGGGAGATCATGAAGGCTGGCTTCTGTATCCATTCATTTGACATGTTAGCATTATTCTTTTAATCACTTCCTTACCTTCTGGTACAATTGCTTTCTGAAAAAAAGGTCCTAAAATCAGCTATTTCTTCAAGTCTCTCTCATTTCTTTGTGTAGAGAGTAATATTTAGAAGCCCAGATTTGGGTGCTAGATGTATTCATTGCTATTGGGGTATTATTCTCCGGTCCTTTCACAGAACTAGGGAATATATGTATGTATGGCTATACATACACATTAACATCTATTTTTATTTCTACATATATCTCTCTACATTGAAATCCATGAGTCCACACCAGTACCTCCTATTGTAATCCAACATCACAAGATTAATTGTAATTTTCCCCTTTCATTATTTGTAACTTCCTTGTCAGAAAGTAAGAATCTGTCTCACTTTATCCATATATTTATATATTTGAACAATCATACAGTATGGGAAAAAATCCTATAGCCACTATAACCCCTCTTATCAGGGTATAATACCTGATATAGAAGCCCCACGTGCAGAAGCCCTCCTCACCTGCTTCAGCTCCAAAACCAACATCAGGCCTTTTGTCCATATGGAAAATTCATCACTTTGCCTGGACTCTACACCTTACACCAAACTGACAATACTCCCCACTCCCACCCCCCACCCTCGCCCAACCACCATCACCATGCAGATGCTATCGTCACCCTACTTGGGCTGAACAAGCTGGCTAGCCCAACTTGAAACCCTTCTTGGGCAGTGGCACTGATACCAGGCCACTACACAGGTGAACATCTTGCTCACCCTACTTGGTTTCCCACATCCTCATCAGGCCTTTCTCCTTCGGGAAGACTTCTTCACACTAGAGCCTGGTTCTTATGCACTCACATGAACAAGAAGAAGAATGAAGCCATGACAGTTGTATAATAATTTTGTTTATAAGTATTTGCACCAGGCATGATGAGTAACACCTGCTACTGAATCTACCTGTCCAGGAAAAGACAGAGAAGATTAAGTAATTTATTTTCTCCTGATTTCAGAGATACCCTAATGAAAATAACCAAGTTAGAGAATTCAATTCCCAGTGATTCCATTCTGTTTAGTCATCTCTCTTTTCCAGGATATGAGACCTTTCTCTTTGAGTACCTTCTATAAGGCATCAGGCAAATTTAGGCTTAAGGAGCAAGACAGATTTCATTTTTATTTTTATTTTTTTCAGAAAATGCTGAAGCGTTCACCTCTTTTAGTCTTTTCTAAATAGCTCAGACTTTGCCTACATAATGGATAGATTCCTTTGGTGTTAAGCTCTGTTCATACATAAAACAGTGCCACTTCTAAGTCAGCCTTCAATACTATCATATTAGCTAATTGTTTCATTTGTGCCACTTTGTGCTCCCAACTAATTTAGAAGTTTCAAGGACCGTATTGTATTCATCTTTATATCCCTAATGCCTAAAACACAATAGGCTCTTAATAAATTTTTAATGAATGATTGAATAATTGAGTAAATGAGTGAACAGCAGGAGCTATAAAATGAAACTTTTTTCAATCCTTATCATAGTGCAAACACATAATAAGGGCTTTATAACCAAACTATTGGTTTACATGTAAATATATATATCCTATTTTGTCCTCCAACACATGCTGCTATGAGGGATAAGAATTCTCAGATTCTTTATGAAAGAACCAAGGTGACATGTGAGTCATTATAATTTCAAAGCCACTTCTTTCTCATTTGCTAAAACGCCCGAGCCCAATTTTGTTTATGATTATAAGACAGAGTTTTCCATCATATCTGCCTCTGTTCCTTCCACATCACACATTAAAGCATATAAGATCATCTCCCCAAGGTTTAAGGGCACAATAAGCCAAACATTGGCATATTTTTGCTTTAACACACAAACAGTACTGAATAAAGATTTGCTAACTCTAGCTCCCAATCTATCAAAATCTCTTATATGCTTTCAATACACATATACAGTTCTAAGCCAAATAAATCTGTTTATAGCTCTCTAGAAATTAATAAATATAGTACTCTCTACATAATTCCCACAGGTAGCTGATAAGATCTGTATAGTTAATAAGTGCTAAACGAAAATCTTTTAGCCTGCATCAGTATGAAGACTGACATATATTTTAACTGCATTAACATTTTGACTGATTCAAACCACAGTATAACCAAACTAAAATGATGACCAAGCTTATTGCTTCTATTTATGAAGAAAGATTTATAAAAGGAAATATATCTATACTATTCAGTTAAATGACCTCTTTCAATAATGGTTAGGCAAATTAATAACAGTGTTTATAAGAAGAATTTATTATAAATTTTACTAAAACTTATAGATTTGAAGAGTCTCACATGAATTGGTCTATAAAAAGTGTTAGAGCAGTTCCTGGCTGGCTCAGTCAGTAGAGCACGTGACTCTCGATCTTGGGGTTGTGAGTTCAAGCCCCATGATGGGTGTAGAGGTTACTTAAAAAAACAATTTTTAAAAAAGTGTTCGAAATTTAAAAGATAAGGTATTTGAAGAAATATACACACACAGAAACACATACACAAAAATACACACCGTGTATGCCAATTAAATTGATCTACTCACCCTAAGATGATGGTAAAATGCACATTTAAGATGCTATACATTGAGCAATATGATGAAAAATAGCATACCAGGAAGCCCCAAAAGTTAGTCCTTCCACCAAAAGAATGATACTTTAGACTGGGAAAAAACCCATCAGGATCACTTATTTTGGAACTTGGGAACATGATCAGACACTACAATAACCAGGGAAGTACTTGATAAAAGGAGAGGCTGTTGAACTTTGGTAGAGAGTGACTTGTATGAACCAGCTATCTACCTCATTCCTCAGCCCCACTCCGACAAGGGGATGGCAGCCCATACTAGAGCAACTGACCAATTCTAAAGTGAGCAGTAAGGACATTATCTTTCCCCTATTTAGGATTGCATGTTTTGGAAGATCTGGCAGTTCTCTGGGGGACAAATCCAGATACTTACACTTGTTTTTGTCCCCCTCAGACTGCAGTGAAGTCCCTGGCAACTGATTCTACTGGAAGATTTAGCCACATGTAATACATATATTTCAGGTGTTTAAGGAAATAGGTCACAGGCTGACTACAGAGATAATGGAACAAAATGTTATGTGGTCACATATAATAAGGACTACAAACTTTGCAAAAATAAAAGTCATTGTACAAATGGATAACCACAGCCCTCAACAAGGAACAAAAGTAGTCTCTGAGGAGGGAGAGAATCTGATTTCCAGAGTTAGTGCATTTTAATACTCAATCTGTTCAGTCCTCAACAAAAAATTAGGGTGTACAAAGAAACAAGAAAACATGGCTCATTCACAATAATAATAATAATAATACTGACTCACTAGGTGGAGCCTGGATCTCAGGCTCATGAGTTCAAGCCCCATTTTGGGCATAAAGCTTACTTAAAATTTTTTAAAATACAAAAAATAAATTTTAAAAAAAGAAAAGGATGGAAAAAAATTTCATACATATAGTAACAAAACAGAGTAGGAGTGGCTATAATATTATCAGGCAAAACAGACTTTAAATCAAAAAGATTAAGAGACAAATGGGGCACCTGGCTGCCTCAGTTGGTAGAGCATGCAACTCTTGATCTCAGGGCTGTAAGTTGGAGCCCCATATTGTGTGTAGAGATTATTAAAAAAATAATAATAAAGCTTAAGAGACAGAGAATGACATTATATATTGATAAAAGATACAGGCCATCAAGAAGATATAACAATTATTCTTAAAATTATACACCTACCAGAGCAATAAGGCAAGAAAAATAAATGAAAGTCTTGCAAATTGGAAAGGAAGCAAAACTATTTTTGTGCATAGATGACTTAATCTTACATGTGGTAAACCCAAAGAATCCAAACACCAAAAAAAGTGAAAGCTAATAAATTCAGCAAAGTTAAAGGATACAAAATCAAATGCAAAATCATTTGTATTTCTATACACCAGCAGTGAACAATCCAAAAAGAAAAATTTTAAAATATTCCATATACAATAGCATCAAAAAAGAATAAAATACTCAGGAATAAATTTAACCAAGAAGGATCAAGATTAGCACACTGAAAATTATAAAACATTACTAAAACAAATTAAAGTGAATATACATAAATGGAAAAACATCTCGTATTTAATGGATTAGAAGGCTTAGTATTGTTAAGATGGGAATATTATCCGAGGAGATATACAAATTCAGTACAAAATCCCCTTACTGTTTTTGCAGAAATGGAAAAATCCATCCTAAAATTCATGTAGAATTTCAACAGACTCAGAATAATCAAAACAATCTGGAAAACAAAAGAATAAAGTTGGAGAGCTCACACTTCTCAATTTTTAAATTTACTAGAAACTCTTGTAATCAAAACAATATGGTAATGGCATAAGGATAAATAGACCAATAGAATTGAATTGAAAGCCCAGAAATTAACCCTTATTTCAATTATCAATTGATTTTCAGCAATGATGACAACTTAATGGGGGAAAGAACAATCTTTTCAACAAATGGTGCTGGGAAAACTGGATATATCCACCTGAAAAAAAATTTTTAAAAAGAAATTGGATCTTTATGCCGTATAAAAAATGAACTCAAAATAAATTAGAAACAAATTTAAGAACTAAAGCTCTTAGAAGAAAACACTGATACGAATCTTTATGGCTTTTTGATTTGGTAATAGTTTCTTAAACATAACACCAAATGTTCACATGACAAGAGAGTGAAAAGAACACCCATGGAAAGGTAGAAAATATTGGTCAAACATATATCTGATAAGGGTTTCATATCTAGACTCTATAAAGAATTCCCACAATCCAATAACAAAAAGACAACCCAATTTAAAAACGGCAAATAATTTGAATAGGCAATTTCCAAAGAAGATATAAAAAAGGCCAATGAGCACATGGAAGGATGATCAACATCATTAATCATTAGGGAAATGCAAATCAAATCTACAGTGAGATACATTTTCACACCTACTAGAATAGCTATGATTAAAATAATAATAATAACAACAACATCAACAACAACAACAAATCTTGGCAAGGATGTGGAGCAATTGGAGCCATGCATGTTGCTAGTGGGAACGTGAAATAATGCAGCTATTGTGGCAAACAGTGGGGCAGGATCATGGCACTCTCATTGCATGTCCATGTGTTCACCAAGCAGGAAGCTCTACTAAATTTGGATGCCCAGGGTTTTTATCAAGGTTTCATTAGGTATGATTAATCAAGTCACCAGCCATGTAATTGAATTCAATCTCCATTCCCTCCCCTCTCCCTGGAGTCTCGAGATAAGTCTGCAAATTCTAGTCTTCGAATCACTTACTTGGTCTTTCTGCTGTGGTCAGCCCCTCCCTTAAAACTAAAGACCCACTTGAGTCACCTTAAGTCATAAACTCAGATATGGTGAAGGAGTCTCCTTATGAATAACAAAAGTCATCCCTATACTCAAAATTCTGGGAGTTTTTAAATCTCGGCGCCTGAAACCTAGGCAAAGACTGGATAATGGTTTTTGTTGTTGTTGTTGTTGTTGTTTAAAGATTTTATTTATTTATTTGACAGAGAGAAAGATCACAAGTAGGCAGAGAGACAGGCAGAGAGAGAGGGGGAAGCACGCTCCCTGCTGAGCAGAAAGCCCGATGTGGGGCTCGATCCCAGGACCCTGAGATCATGACCTGAGCCAAAGGCAGAGGCTTTAACCCACTGAGCCACCCAGGCGCCCCCTTGTTTGTTGTTTTTAATCTTATGCATGTAAGCAAGTATTGGCTATCCTGTAAATTAATTTTCTGATAGTGTCATGGTTGAAGTATGAGGAAACCAAAACTAACTAGGGCAAGGGAGTTAGGGAAAGCCTTAGAAGTGACGTGATAGAGGGGGGGAAAGGTAGGGAGCTGCAATTTCAGTGAAGAAAAGCACTTGTTCAAAGTCGCGGGTCCTGAAAGTAAAGGGATTATAAATCAGTACAAGACTTGACCTTTGAGGAGGTGGTGAGGTTCAGGAGATGAGGCGGGGGGGACAGGTGGGTTGAGGCTGGGAAGGCTCATCAATGCAAAGGGATTGGGGATTGATTTTATAGAAAGCAGGGGTCCTGCTGAAGTCTGGGAAGAGGGGAGTGTTGCATTCATATTTTTAAAGATAGTGCAGGTAGCAGTGAGAAGGATAGACTATAGTGGAAAAGAGAAAGGAAGTGAGAATGTATTTGAAAGATCACTATCATTTGTGTGGCAAAGTTAACGTGAGATGGAACCTATGGGGATAGAAAAGTGGGCAAAAAAGCACTGGACATGGTTGTTCTGTTTATTAATATACCTCGAATTGTAATTTAAAATATTCACATAAGTGTTTTTCTCCTCATTAAAGGACAGTAACTTCAACACATGGTCCAAGGACCCACAATATTTACCATAAACACTGTCTGATAGCCGTATTCTCTTGAGGATGAGGCTTTAGAGGTAGATGGGAACAAACTTTGTTGTGTTGGTTCAATGCTGACCAAGAGTGTTAGGAAATAGCTCATTTTCATGAAAGCACTTCAAATGATGCAAACTGTTTCTAAGACAGTCACTTACAAATGTAACAGTTACTCCAATGAAAACAGTTATTCTTTACCCTTGCTCGCTTCTTTAATACCTTTATTCCTGGGAGATTGTATGTTCCCAGGAATCAGAATTTCCATATTGGAATATCTGGGCAGCTAGCTTCAGAATGTTCTCTAATTTTTGCTGTCACCTCCAGAGTCTTGCTTCGTTTTGTTTTTGCTCTTTCCTTATCTATCCTGTAAAATTCCATAGTTTCTCGTGCACACACCTGCTGGTTTGCTTATTACTTAGTCTGTAACAGTATGACATATGTACCTCTTCCACGCGTTTGCAAAGCCATAAAAATATAGATCTTCCTGAAACACTATCTGGCAAAAATGTGTTAACAATTATTTACTGAATAAATAATGGAGTAATTAATGAATGAAGAGAATGGTCAGTTTTTAGTTCATTCAGTGGAGGAAAGGACCTGATGCCAGATACTTGACTTGATCTGACAGGGAAAATCCATTTTCAAGTTTTGCCTAGACTCTCATCCCAGGGCACACTAGGATGATCAGATAAGAAGCACACTTCTTTCTTGTGTTTTTAATGACTATGTTTGTCAGGTTAACCAAAGACTTGAGACCTAAGCATTATTTGTTTTCATTTATTGTGAATTCCTCATGTTTGTGTTGTGAATTCGTATTGTGAATTCCTGTGTATTTGTTGTGTATAGCTCCCTGGGATTGCAAGCGGTGTCCATGAAGCATGTTCCCAGGATGAAAACAAACACAGCATGGAGGGCAAATATTACTACGTTAAATTAGTAAAACTACAGAAGAAGTGAGAGTAAATCAACCAATAAGTATTTGCATTAGTAGAAGAAAGACCATAATCCCCTTTTTGATATTTTTAAAGCCATTTAAATCCTTTTAAAACATTTTTGTTATTCTGTCTTTTACAGTTAGCCTAATTTAAGAAGTAAAAGCACTGAGACAGAGAGTTCAAGGACATGCCAAGTCACAGAGTCAAACGATTATTTGAGGATCCTCTATTAGATGCAAAGTTTGAACATTGATCTCTGGTTTCTGATCTGTACTCCAGAATTCTGTTCACTAATTTGTGAGATCCTGTAACTAATGGCTTTCTCCCCCAAGATTCTTTTGCAATTTCCCTCAGATAACATTGTCAGGATTGCGTCTTAAATCTTTTTTATGTCAAATGATATGATTTACTCTCTTTCAAAAAGGGCACACAGAACGACCTCTAACAATACTGACTGGGCAAAGGCAGTGATACGCTATGCCTTTATTAGAACTCTGAATTTGGATAAAGCTAGTGGAAAAATGAAATTTTCCCCTAACTTGCTGGTTTATAACAGCACCCCCATCGTGGGTCACAGCCACTCCTCCGATGGGTGTTTCAGCACCCCCTTTAGTTAATTTAAAGCTAGAATAGATGTCCTAATTATTCATTATGGAGCTGTCTTGTTTGCCCTGCTATTTACTCCATTATAAATATGAGAGTACACTGTTATTTTGCTTTACAAATAGCAGATCAGAAGTATTTAATTCATTTCGTCTGATGGATGTGCCCTCAGAAACAGAATGAAACAGTGGGTTGAAATAAATTAGGGCATTAATATTTGTAAACTCCAAAGATGTCTGATATGATCATTTTAATTAAAATGATTTTCTGTGAACATTTTGTTTTCCATATTTTATTAATGCAGAGAAAAATGCTCTGCCTTTATTTTGATCAAATATTTACTATTCTTCCTCTTTCCTTTTTTTCCCACCAAAAATAGTGAAGTCTACCTCTTTCGTGACTTATAAGAGCTCTCCTGAAGCACTGATATGCTTGAACGGTCTTGCACATTATTATCCTTTAGTTATTATTATGATAACCAAATAATTTTTCTAAATCCGTATTTCACTTTTGGCTAACATTTGGTTCAAATGTGTGTATACACAGGAGTTGAATAGGGTGTGCTATTTCTCAAAATCGGGAAGACTTTGCTAGAAGCTCTGTAAGAGGCATTCAAGGTTAAAATTCAGCATGACTCTCTGGGCAAAGCCCGCACCTTCACTCCCACCCCCATCCAGCTCTGTGGTTTCCTCCTCTCCCCTCCCCCAGAGAAGGAAGCTCATCAACAGTAGCACACAAATGCAAAATAACCAGCCAGGCCTCTCCCTAGGAATACAAATTAGGGGCAGGTAGTTGAAGAGCTTAGAAAGCTGAAATCGTTCACAATGAAAAGGATGAATAGATGAGAGACTGAAAGTGGGGTAAAGTGTTTAGCTTTTGTCATTTAAAGTGACGTCTTTAACTCTTTGCCTTCTAGAAACTACCCTCACCAAATAATAGAGCTTTGCAATCAAGAGTTCCCGGGTAAAAAAAAAAAAAAGGTATCGAGTTTCCTTTTATAAGGTATAATGATAAAATTAGATATTGGTTTCACTAGGGCCTATGTCTGACAAAAAAATACAAAAAACAAAAAACAGTAGAGACAGTAGAGAGATTGTGACATTGAGTAATTTAGTAGCCGACTTTCTATTTTTAAAAAAAAGGATCCACAGTAGCTGACTAGTGCATTTCCTACCCCCCCCACCCCCGCCCTTTGGTCACTACTTTCAGCTCAATGCAAATCATGTTTTACTGCATTTACACTTGGCTGGGTTTTGACTTGGGAGGTGAGTTTGGCTGGAAGCTCGAATCTTATTTTCTAATTAGCTCTACCTTATCTAGCAATCAACTGCAGAGAAGGCAGAGACTTGCCACAGCTTTTTATAATAATTATGAGATCGATGGCCCAGCACGTCTTTTCCTAGATTGCGGAAGCTTTGGATACCCCAAAATGTGTATATCCCGAAATCAATACTGTAAGTGAAGCAATCAGCAATGTACATACACATTCTCAAACTAAAATCTAAGTGTTTAAGCATGATGCTACCTCGGCTGTTAGAAGCAGAACTAGAGAGTTGGAGGCTGTCTTAGAGTCTTTTTAGAAAACAACCATGCACAGTTTAACAAGCAAAACTCAGGGCTCTCCAACAGCACATTATCACTTAGAGCTAATTTTTATTTGTTTGTTTTATTTAAGAGAGCATTTCCTAATTTGGAAAGACCGATCTTTGCTTTAATGCTGATAAAGATCATAAATCGTGTACTATAATTATTTAGTAAATGCCGTTAATTTGTGTTGTGTGCCCTGCAACCAGACACGTGCTCATCTCTTCAGTTTTGGGTAAGACTAGTTTAGACAAACAAGTCGTAATTGCAGAAGATGTCCTTAAAGCAGAGGGAGGGTTCGTAAATCCAAAATGGTCATTTATATCCAAAGTGGGCATTTATATGATGGTATTGAGCGGGGGTGCCTAGGAGATGGACACATTTGTAGGGTATGGTGGGCATGCATGTATTGTGGAATTACATCCACAGTGTTTCCATTGCATAGTAGGGTAAGTGGGGCCACAGAACATTTTGACCGTTTATTTTGTTTTATGACACTCCTAAGTAAAGCCGATGCATGACCTTGTTCCTCTTTTCCTCTTATTTCTCAAGATAGATGCAATTTTTGAGGACAGGAATGGTCTTCCCTTTCTCCATGTCTTGAATAGTACAGTTTAGAGTATCAGTACTTAAACAAATATTTAGCAGTTTAAGAATACCACATGTTAAAAAGGAGACAGCAGATCCAAAATAGAGTCACTTGTGCTAAACCCCACATCAGCAAACGAAGACATAATACCTAGCCTAACTGTAGTTTCAAACCCACAGGAATATAACCTTTAACTGTTGCACAGGGAATTTACCTGATAAGCACTAGTGAGCTAACCCGCCTGATAGAGCCCTTCCATGCCCCTTAAGAAGTTGACTTCGCCTGAAACAATGCATTCTTTTTCATCCCCTTTCCTTTAAAACCTTTCCTTTTCTACAGCTTGGCAGAGCTCTTTTCTATTACTAGAACGGATGCTGCCCAATTCATGAATTGTTGAATAAAGCTAATTTGATCTCTAAATTTACTCAGCTGAATGTTTGTTGTTTAATAGATTTGGTGGCAACAGCAGGACTGATACAGACTTTTGATGACTTCTGGAGCGTGAGAAACACAGGTGTGGTACCCTGCAAAACCCTTTGAGTTTTATCCAAGGGCTGTGAGTAAATTCTCTTTCAGTTTTGAGCTCTGTTCTTTTTGGGTTGAGCTCCTGATCTATTTGGCTTTCTAGCCCAGGGCTTAGTAGGTCAGCTTGAGCTGGTAGATGGTTCCATCAGGAGTTCGAGTCTCTCGTTTTTGGTTCAGTCTGAAATTCCCTAGATGTTTGGAATCCCTTTCCCCAGTTCCAATGTGCTGTCCCCATTTACTGGATGCTGCTGGTTTAATCCACTCTGGGTCTTGCTGGCAGTGCCCACAGCCTTCTCTCACTAGGCCACAGTAACGTTTCTTGGCTGCCCCTGGTATGTTAAGATGTGCATGTTTGTTTGTCTTGTTTTGTGTAGATAAAGGCTATTTCTCTCGTTTAAGGAAAATCTGTGGCTGGATTGATCTGTCCAGACCACTGAAGCTTTCTTCATATCAGCAATACGGCTGTTTTTACTTCCTTATCATTGTATGTTCACTGGAGTAGCACTTTTAATTTCCTTTAAGAACGTGTCCTCTGTGTTTACAACTCGGCTAACTATTTGGTAAAAGAGGCCTAGCTTTTGGCCTATTTCAGCTTTCAACATGCCTTACTCACTAAATTTAATCATTTCTAACTTTGGATTTAAAGTGAGAGATGTGTGATTCTTCCTTTTACTTGAACACTTAAAAGTCATTATATTGTTATTAACTGGCCTAATTTCAATATTGTTGTGTCTCAGGGAATGGGGAGGCGAGGCTTGAGGAGAGGGAGAGACATGGGGGGATGGCCAGTCTGTGAACCAGTCAGAATATACACAACCTTTATCAGTTAGGTTTGCTATTTTACATGGTATGGTTCATGGCATCCTAAAACAATTACAATAGTAGCATTAAAGATCACTGATCACAAGTCACCATAACAAATATAATAATAATGAAAATGTTGAAATATTGTGAGAATTACCAAATGTGATACCTAGTTACGAAGGGTACAAACACTGTTGGAAAATCGCACCAGTAGGCTTTGCTCAAGGCATAATGGCCACAAACTGTCAACTGGTTAAAAAAATTAAATAAAAACCCACCATATATGTGAAGTGCAATAAAAATGAGCTCTGACTGTATCTGCCTTAAAGTAGAGCATCGATTTCTCTTTGTAAAGTTTTACCCCCTCCTCTTTTCCATACCAGGAGGAGGAAACACAACCATTATCACTGGAGACAGAAGTAAGCACTGAGATGGGTCTGCACAAATAAACTTTACTGAAATAACCCTTATCTACTATTAGCTCCCCCTATGAGTTTACCTTCCCATAATTTACCTCCCCTAGAAGCCCACCCCCCTTTCCTTCATCTTCTCCACAAATTTATCACCCTTTATTAAAATGGCATATAGGCCTCTTTGGGTCTTCACTTCTTTCCTATGAAGGCCTCCATAAATGTAATAATTAAAATATTACCATCAAATAAAATCTGTGTACTTTTTCTCCTCTTCATCTGTCTTTTGTCAGTTTAGCTTATGGGCCCTCGTTACTGAACATAAGAGGATAGAGGAAGAGGGGCTTTTTGTTGTTGTTGTTAGTTTTTCTCCCCTACATACAGTATAAATACTCATACATGCACAGCCTATTTTTGTATTCTATTCTGCTTTGTTGTCCTTGTCTTTATTACTGCACTAGTATCAGCAGAATTAATTACCTTACTTATATGACAAAATATATATCTGGCAAAACAAATTCCTCTCATCACATGCTGTTTCAAACTTTTTTGCTTATTTTGTGTACTTATTAGGATTAACGCACAAAACTCTAACAAAATGACATTTTTATCAGAATGGAAAGAAACTGACAAATATTTCATGAAGAAAACATGTTTAAAAATATTTAGGCTTCTCAAATATGGTAGCCTTTTTCATTTCCTAAAAAAATCTACTTTTAGACTATTTTAATATACTTTTATAGTTTTCTTCATATAGATTTTATATATTTGTTAAAGTTAATGACCAATTTTTCTTGCTGTTGTTAATAGGATAGTTACATCCCATTCTCTCTAAAGCTATTGTTTTCATAATCATTGACTTATCCTATCTATTGCTTCCATCCTACTCAGCCACCTGGTCCCCAAGGTCTTACTCTAGACCTATACTGCAACTTAGTAGTCACTAGCCACATGTGGCTATTAAACTCTTGAAATGTGGCTAGTCCAGATTAAAATGTGTTATAAGGATTAATATTAATATATATATATCATATATATACATATATATATTTTTTTATTTTTATTTTTTTTACTTTTTGTAATGTGGCTCCTAGAACATTTTAAATTTCACTTGGGACTAGTATTGTATTTTTTTGGTTGGTGCTCTCTAGATCTGTCATTTCCAATAACTGAAACCCTCTATAATGTCAGTTTTATAAATTCAACTACCAAGCCATAACCTTTCCAATTTTTTTTCCTCTGGTACTCCAACCTCAGCAATCCTTCCACCTTCACAGGGATAAACAATCCATTGATCCCACCACCCTCTCACTATACCTAATTTTTCGGCCTAAAACAAAATTTTACTCTCATAATTCTTTGGTTGGATTTGGCTCAGCTGGGCAGTTCTCACTTGTGGTCTTGGATGCAGTTGCAAATGTAGGAAGACTAGGGCCATGATTATCTTACACTTGGCTGGGTTGGACATCCAAATCAGTTGTTGCTGACTACAGGTTAGAAGTCTCCCTGGGACTGTCATGAGTCCTAGTATTCCGCTTCTAACACTTGTGCTAGCTCGGGTTCAGTATAGTAGAGGGAGGGATTTAATTCCACTGCTCGAAAGACAGAGTAACAAAGAATTTGTAGCCAGCTTTAATTCAGCACATCTATGTCCTTCTAGTATTCATTTTCCTTCTTACTCAGCTTAAATTCTAGGTCAATTGTTATGTTATAATTGCATACAACTTCAATTACTTTGCCCCCTTCTCAATTTTTGTGCTCGTACAACTAAACCATAAACATGGTTAAATACAGCCCTCCACCTACTCTTTCTTTTGCACTAGCACATCTGGACAGAGCTGGAGAAAAACATATATCCTTGTTGGCTAGTCTCACAAAATGCATGATCACCAACATGTAGTAGACCCTTAGTGTTGCCCAGCAATGTTCACTCTGTATGTCCTAGGAGACCAGATGATTCTTTCATAACTTTTCCTTCTCTTCAAACTTCAACAAAAACTACGTCCCCATCCTCACTCTCAGCTGGTAATTTGCTTCATATTTCATTAAAAAAAGAGAAGTAATCAGGAGAGAACTTCCATAAATTTCCACAAACTACACAACTCTGTCTGGCACCATCTTTCTTTACCTTTTCTCCCAATTCTTTGTATAATCCGTCCCTGTTCCCAACTAGGGTCGGCATCTTTTCTTATTCTCTAAATCCCTTTCACTGCTTATGAGCAATGATCTAGAAGTCCTTTGCCATGCCTCAGCAACTTCTTCTCTCAATTGAATCACTGTCAGTAAAATTTCTCCCATATTAAACTATCATTTCCATATATTAAAACAAAGCCTTTCTAGACCCCAATTCTCCCTCTAGTTACCAACTCATTTCTTTCCTTTCCTTTAAAGCAAAGTTCTTTTACTTATGCCCACAGCTTCCAATGTCTTTATTCGCATTTTTCTCTTTAAACACAACATTTTACTATAAATGTCTCCAGTCAACATCATTAGTAACCAACACATTGTTGTATCCAAATGGTCAGTTCCCAGAACCCCATCTTCTTTGTCCCATCTGCAACATTTGACCCTACAGATTATTCCTTAGCTTCTTGAAATAATTTCTTTCCTAGGTTTACAAAACACCACACTGTCCTAGTTTTCCTCCTCTATCTCTGACTGTTCCTTCTCAGTCTCTTTTGCTTGTTCCTTCTGCTCATCTCCACCAATAAACAACAGAATGCCTCCCAGGACTATTTAGTTTCAGTCACTCATCCAGTCTCATGACTAAATTCTGACCTCAAGTATATGTCTAACAGAGACCTTTCCTCTAAGCCACCTAATCCTATACTCAACTGCCTTCTCAATATCTCTGCCATGGAATCTAATAGATATCTCAATCTTAGTATGTCCAAAACTAAACTTTGAGTATTTCCTCTCAATTCTGGTTCTCTTTCATTCTTTTCTATCTCGGGGTACCTGTATTTTATTTTTTATTTATTATTATTATTATTTATTTATTTATTTATTTTAGCATACTTCTATTCTTTTGGTTGCTATGGCCAGAAATCTGGAGGAGTTCTTCACTCCTCTCTTTCTTTCATAACACGCATCCAGTCCATCAGGAAATCCTGTCAGCTCAACCTCTAAAATAGAATTGGATCACTTACTTCCACTGTGATTACCCTAAGTTCAAACCACTTCCATCTCTCCCCTGCATTATTGCAGTAGCCTTCCAGCTGGTCTACTTTCTTCTGCCCTTGACCCTGTGTGGTCTGTGTACAACACATGAATGCTTCTCTTCCTTTCTTGTCACTTCTTTACTCAACACCCTGCAAAAGCTCCCCTCAAAGTCCACTCCACGAATTACAAGGCACTCACTGTATGATCTGTCCTCACTGTCTTCCTAGCCCAGTCTCTTTCAACTCCTCCTGTGGTTCACCCTGCTTTAGCCTCTCTGCTCCTCTTCATGGCCTTTCATTTCTTCACTCTACTTAGGGCTTCTTCTCAAATATCTATGATCTTTTTCCTCACTTCCTATAGGTCTTTACTTCAATACTATCTTTTCTGTAAGGCCTTCTTTGTCTTACCTCTCTAAAACTACAACCATTATACCCTCCAGCACTTCCTGCAACCCTTCATGGCTCTGTTTTTCTTTTGAGTACTTATCACTATCTAATATACATATATTTTTTCTAATATACATTTTATTTAATATCTTAGTTGTGTCTTCTTCTCTAGAATGTAAGCTCCATGAAGGAAGAGGTTTTCAGTTCACCCCTGAATTTCCAAAGCTAGCCACATAATAGGCACTCAACAAATAATCACTGAAAGAACAATGGATGTAGAAGGTATCCTTCATATGTTTCTGATTCTGTGGAAATTTTCTAAGATTTCATTTTTTCATTCTGAAACTTATCATTTACTTAGGTATGTACTCTTTATTAAGGAAATTTCTTTTGACTCTCAATTAACTTAAATTTGTTATTATAAATGGGTATTAAATTTTCTAAGTCCCTTTTTCATAAATATCAAAATAGTCACATGCTCTAGTCCTTTAAAATATGTTGACCTAATTTTAAATTCTGGGCAGAAACCTTGTGCGGTGATGATTCATTTGGTTTAATTAATCACCTCATTTAATTCTCTAATATTATTTTGAAGATTTTTGCATTTATCTCTATAAATGGGTTTGATCTATGTTTTTCTTTTGTGAGACATCTTTGTCTAGTTGAATATTACTATTTTGCTGTCTTCGTAAAATTAATTGAGAAACTTCATTCCTTTACTCCCCAGAACATTTCATGTGCCCTGGAATAGTTTCAATAACATAGCAATGACAATTTCTTATAATTATGGTATAGATAGAATAGCCTATAAATCTATTGGTACCAGACATTCTTTCATGTATAAATCTTTAGCAACCTTTTCCAATGGCCTCTATGGTTGCCCATTTATTCATATTTCACTCTCCTTGAATAAATCTTGTTAATTCACATTTTCTTAGAAGAGCATTAATTTTATACAGATCTTCATTGTTTAATAAATAACCCCAATTCAGTAAAAATTACATTTTTTGCTTGCAGCATCATTGATTTCCTTCCTGTCTGTATTAAGTTGAATTAAACTACTTTGAAATACCCTGTGTATCATAAAATTGAATTGCTAACTTGTATATCTGATGAAGAAATAGAAATGCTCTGGTCTGTGAAGGTATAATCCTGGGGTGGGGGGGGTAGGAGGGGAAGATTATGCCTATTTCCTCCACTGGACCTAGCACACGAGTTAGATGTTTTGAATGCTCGAAAAGGGAATATCCTGACTCTGGCAAATGGGGCCTAGGGTTTCGTCATTCTCTGTACAGGTTAGTGGATTGTGAAACCAGGTATTTCGTTTATCTTCTTTACCCTTCCTGTACCGCCCACTTGGGTATACCCATTTATCTGTTCAAATTCTTGACAATTAAACATCCCCAAATTGTCAAAACAATTGCTATTAAGCCACTAATCCAAATAAGTTGAACACCTACTGTGGTAAAAATGCTATAGGCCCTCTGAGAAATACAAAGAAGAACAAGAAATGGTCTTTGCCATCTAGGAACTGACAATCTAGTTGGGAAAACTTGGTTGGAAGTAGCTTCAAGTCAATTTATAGAAGAGGTACTAAACATCACTACAGCATTTATGCCATTCAACAAACATCCAGTTAGTATCTGTATACCAGGTGCTATCCTAGACATTATTTGCACAAAGATTAGTGATAGTCAGGAAGCTAATAATCTACCCAGGGGACATTCAGATACATAAAAATAACTACACTGTGATGTGATTTATTCATGTATGTGATGAATAAAATTGTGCGTGGGAGTCCAAAAGAAAGTTGTGGATGGGTAGGGAAATCGGTCATGGGAATGGTTTTATTGTAGAACTAACATTTAAGATGCATCTAGGAGAATAAGACAATGTGTTACTAAGCAAAAGAAGGGAAGAAGAGGATTCTTAAGGCAAGACGTTAAGTTAAGAAAACATATGATCTTACAAGTATAGCTGACATGTTAAAGGGTGTTTGCACTGGGGACGGGAGTTGGGGTAGTGGAGAGAGATAACTCTGGACACGTACAGTGAGGCCAGATCATGAAGTGTCTTAACTTTTTGAAAATGGTAATGAAGAACTTAGATTTTTAAGGCAGCAGAGTAATGTACATTAAATGCTCTGAGTGCCCCTTACATCACCACAGCAAAAAAGTTGAATTTACTTCATCAAATTTGGAATTTATATTTGGATTGATGGGCCTTAAAACATAAAATTCTTGACATGTGTTGAATTTACTTTGGAGGTTATAGGAGCACCACCAGTACAGCTAGAGGCTTGTGGTTAGCCCATTGGGAGAGGACTAACAACAAATTAAAATACTGTGTTAAAGGAATAGTAGTTTCAACTATGATTTTTAAGAGCAAATGTCCCAAATTGCAGCCATTGATTTACAATCAACGTGCTTCTTATCAGTTTATCTATTTAATAAAGATCTTTATTTATCTAATGATGGTTAATAATTCACCCTTTCAACACTGAGGAATTTGGCCAGTATGACAGTAAAGATAATGATGATAATAATGTAATAGGAGCTCATATTTGAAGCATTCTGGCAGAGTATTTTTATAGAATGAATTTTGTTTTGAAAGCTTTATGTGCATTATACTGCTCTGTGATTACAAAAATCCTATGAGATGGGTACCATTTTTATTTCATTGGCCCTTGAAAAAATTGAACCTTAAAGAGATATGTATCTCTCCCAAGGATATACACCTAGTTGCAAATCCTTACTTGCATATCCAGTTCTTGAATTCTACCTGTCTTTGAAATGACCTTTCAGTGATACTGTTGTTTCAGAAAGATAACTACCAATAAGTGAAAGGCAAAATAGACAGGGCTAACTGGAAAGAGAAAACAAGCAAAGAGCTCAGTGCAATATTCCAGGCAAGAAATGGACAAAGTCTGGTGTCTGACCATGGGAATGAGGTAACAGGAACAGACACTGGAGCCATTTGTGAGATTAAGTTGACCAGACTTGGACACTGATTGGATGTGAAGGATAAGGAAGAGACATAAGTCAAGGTGATTTTGGAGTAGCTCCAGTGACTAGGCAGATAATAGCATTCAATACAGGGCATGCAGACCAAGGAAAAGGGTTTGTTGCTAATGTTTTTTAAAGATTTTATTTTTTTTAAGTAATCTGTATACCCATCATGGGGCTTAAACCCACAACCCCGAGCTCAAGAGTAGCATATTCTACTACTGAGCCAGCTAAGTGTCCCCAGGGAGCAGCTTTTAACTGGAATGCTCAGAGGAGTGTTTGGAGCTGAAAATGTAAATTTTGGAATCAGTTTTATTTCAATAGTAGCCGATACCATGGGGATGGATGACTTGACTCATGGAAAGAATCCGTGGTTAGAGGACGTAATGAAACAGACTAGAATCCTGGGAAAATCCAAGGTATACCAGTGAGAGTTTAAGGAAAGCAGAGTTTAATTCTGACAAAGGGCATCACGGAAAGTCATCTTAGAGGGGGTGGGATTCACAGTGGAATTTAAGGTGCAGCTAAGGAGCATAAGGGAAGATGGTAATTCGAGGCTTAGAAAACAGTTTTTAATAGTAGTTGATGAATATCAGTTTAGGAACTTGGAATGTACTTGGGAAGAGTTAAGTCAGGACAATGGGGCGGTGTGTGGAGAGGGGTAGGGGTGGGGTTGGCAGGAGGAAGGAGAGATGTTGTGCAGTAGCTGGATAGGGAAAGGGTCAGCTTGTAGAGGTTATAGAGGTTGTATCAGTGTGGCTGAATTTGAGCCAGAGAGTTATGTGATCAGTTCTGAGTTTCAGGAAGGAAGCTTGTAGAAGGCTCTCTATGGGAAAATAAGAGGCTCTGACCTTTTCCAAGCCAGATCTCCAAATGACCCCTGTGTTTGGGAAACAGGGAGGGGTGTCTTAGGTTTTCTTAGGCGGAAAAGGAGGTGGAAGGATGCATTTTCTTTTTCATAAACCCTAGGAAATCTTTAACTTAGACCCTTATCTGACCCATGAACTAAAGAAACAAATTCATTAATCATCTAATTATGAAATCTCTGACTTTTAACTTGAGCAAATTTATAAACTAGTTATGACAGCATTTCAGAAGAAAAATACCTTTCATCATCTCTGTAACTTAAAGAGTCTTCAATTATATATTATTTACAGTGTTGAAAATTTGGAAATTGTTCAAAATTTGGAAATCGCCACTCTGAGGAATAAATTATTTGTGACTTTACAATTATTTAGAAATGCTATATTTATTCTTACAAATAGATAAATTGAGTTTTTTAACGATTTTATTTATTTATTTGACAGAGAGAGAGATCACAAGTAGGCAGAGAGGCAGGCAGAGAGAGAGGGAAGCAGGCTCCCTGCTGAGCAGAGAGCCTGATGCGGGGCTCAATTCCAGGACCCTGAGATCATGACCTGAGCCGAAGGCAGAGGCTTTAACCCACTGAGCCACCCAGGCGCCCCATAAATTAAGTTTTTAAAAAGACTTTTTTTTTCTAATCCAGGAAGTTACGTAGCTTCTTTTATTTACACATCTTGGTGATTTATGAAACACAGTTTTATGTTTTATTTTATTTTTTAAAAAGGAGAAAAAAAAAGCCCTGTAAGAATTGTTGTTTTTCCTGAAAATAATTCTATTTAAAGCTATTAAGTTTTCTTAAAGCAGTTTAAAGAGGTTCTTCCATAATATTTTGTTTTTCACATCAAATATTACATTTTTTTTTCAGAAACACTAATATTAAAATGCTTTTCATTGTGAATTTCCAGGGGAGTGTTATCAAAAAAACACACAAAAATAATAGAAAGAACTGGGAAAGATTCCAGTGACATTTTAAATAAGGATGTTCAGAAGCTTCCCCACGTCCTCTGCTATTTGCCAGAAGGTTTAGAAGTTTCACTAGCTAAC
>CM052883.1:24392817-24445724 GCA_028534135.1 Potos flavus | reverse complement strand
TTTCTTTCTTTCTTTCTTTCTTTCTTTCTTTCTTTCTTTCTTTCTTTCTTTCTTTCTTATTAGGGTATCCACTATGCTATTATTTGAGTGAGTTGTCATGATATCTTTTTGATTTCTGTGAACCACTACCATAAGGAGACACGCTATGATAGGAATCAGAACTCATGTACGAGTTTCCTCTGGGCATGGATCTTAGACACTGAGGGTTGGTATCAACCAATTTGAACTTTTAATATTCATGATGTATAGGTAGCAGAACAGTATTAAGATCAGACATAAATAATCAGAAAGGCAGTTTTTCCAAACTGTATTTTGAGATATATTCATATGTTCCTTAAAAAAAAATGGCTTCTGGGGCATCTGAAAAATGAAGAATTAAATAAAATCAAACAGATTCCTTTACTTCAGGAAGTCTCAAAACTACTAACATAGTAATTTGTTTTGCAAATATCCAAGAAAAGATGAGTATACAGCATTGCTCAAATTTATAAAGACACTTACCCACAAGAGTATTTTGGAACAAAGTTTGGGAAATGTTGCAGTAACATGAATGAATGAGTGAATGAATGAATGAATGAATGTGTAACACATTAACATTGTGCATACTATTTGCCAAACACTTTTTAAAGGGCACTCACACAAACACAAATACACACACATTTAATACAAAAATTGTATGTATCAAGGACAATTATTATCCCCAATGTACAGATAAGATACCTCAGACACTTGCCCAAAGTCTCGTAGGCAATAAAAGGCCCCCTCCAAATCATGCTGTAAATTTTTCTAAGTCAGTGGTAACCAAATATATTTGTTCAGGAACCCACCAGTAATGTTTAGATTGTACTGTGTCATAACTTACAGATATTCCAAGGGAATATTTTTTATATTAATGTGTTGTGTCCATAATAAAATATAGCAAAAGTCAAAATGAAAAAGGATATAATAAAAATAGGATGATGCATGTTTTAAAATAATTTTTATTGTATTATTGATGATACAAAAATAAATTTGTTCCTTTTTTTTAAGATTTTATTTATTTATTTGAAAGAGAGAGAGAGATCACAAGTAGGCAGAGAGGCAGGCAGAGAGAGAGGGGGAAGCAGGCTCCCTGCTGAGCAGAGAGCCCAATGGGGGGGGGGCCCGATCCCAGGACCCTGAGATCATGACCTGAGCCGAAGGCAGAGGCTTTTACCCACTGAGCCACCCAGGCGCCCCAATAAATTTGTTCTTACTACAAATAATAAAGCCACCATCATTGAATATATATTTAATTTTAAAATTAATTTAATGTTTTGTGATACAGTAGTTTAAAAATTTAATTCTGAGTTAGGTTCAGTTAATATCGATAATTGGTTTGACAGTTGGACATATTGGGAAAAAGACATGTCACAAAGTACTATTACATGAAATAAACACTTCAGGTGTGTTTCATTGCTAATACTAGTGAATCTAAGTTTATATTTCACACACTCTTTTTTTACCCCAATTTCCTTGCAGGCTGTCTGTTTTCTCTGTGTATCTTGACCAATGAAAAATTTGGACTTGCTGTAAAAAAAAATCAACTATGTCATTTCCTTACTGCTTACTTGTACTTGCATTATTTGACTTAAATTTTTAAGTCTTTGTTCAGGTTTTGAGTGTTCAGTTATGTTAATTCAAACTGGGTAATATAAGGGGCAAGTGCGCTTAACCTAGAGCACACGACTGTCCTATGTCAGTGCAGGCGAAAAGCAAAGTATCAGCGGTTCCACTCTCCCTCAGGAGCCTGCTCACTGTGCATGGAGTGAATGTCTGACACTTGGAAGAGACTTTTCAAGTCACTAGTGTGTATCCCTATATTAAATATTAAGAAAGATTAATTTTTAGTATTTTTAAAGTAAAAAAAAAACAACACACCAGTGGTTCCCTGTACACACTTGAGGAGCTCCCAGCCCACTTTAGAGACTATTCTAGACCTTTCAGACTAAAAGAAGAAATCTGGCCAGAAATATTAGTTTCAATAAAAGCAAAAACAGAACAAAAACAAGAAACCACTTACTGATGAGAGAAACAATTTTGTTACCTCTTGAAAATTGCCACTTTTAAGCAGTAGAGTAGCATTTTATTCAAAAGAGCTGTATTTTCTAAGCAAGAGCTATGCATTTGAGCAAATGTCCTTTAAAATGACAATCAGCCTGCCTTTATTTATATCATTTATGGCATATATAAATCCAGTGCAATGCACTCTATAGGACATCCATTTATTCTGTGTTGAAAATACAGTTTACTGTGTTTCTGGATAATGTGGAGGGTTGAAAGTGCACTTTGGGGAGGCTATGAGTGGTTAAAGAAATTGAAGGCAAATTGCGTCTTGGTGACTAGATAGGAAAACAATACAAGAGTTTAGCTATTCCCAGTTTCTATATTTCCCTTTGCTAAAATCAGAACCAATTATTTTGGTAAAGGATTTTGGTGACCAAAATCCAGTCTTTCTACTTCACAGGAGGCAAAAGTGAATGACTTGTCTGCTGTCTGGGTTAGTGACAGAATCAGGATGGGAAGCCAGTTCTCCTCACTGTTGCTCCATTCACTCCACATTTTCTGATTTATCAAGAATATACTACAAATGCCTTTTGTAGACTGAGAGCTTCACAACCAAGGTGCAAAGCATTTGCACAGAATATTTACTGACAGTAATTTACTATATTATACAGATGAACAAAGCCTTTCTCTGGGCAATCAAGCAATTAAAAAATAATTCTGTTTTATAAGGCACTCTTCCTTGATGTGGCTTTTGTTGTCCTGGAATTTTGTCTGTAAGACATCTCTGCTGAACTACTTCATGAAACTCTGAGTTTCCATGACATACTCACAAGCGTCAAACTCTTAATGCATGATAAAGAGAGTGAGGGTGCAGGGAAACAAATCTGGGGTAATACCAGCAATAGGATGATCTCTGAATAGGACACACTCTAGGATGTGTTATGTAGTTACTCCCTTTGCTCCTGTTATTTTGGGAGACTACATTCATGGCAGTGGAAGCAAAACGTATGGGAGCGCGTAAGGAAACAGAGAAAGCTAGTGTGGTTACTGCGGCTTCATTTTCGGGTGGCTGTGGGATGAATTATGTCCATTTGGTGGTTCAGGACCCCATACTGTCTTTGCTTTGCATGTATGGCAAGTCGATCTGATTGTGCTAGATCCCAGAACTCCTTGTACTAGTCCCAGAACACGGTCTAAGAGAAGGTCCTGATCCTTGGTGCAGGTGTATTGTCCTTAAGGACATAAAATAGTGTAACTACAAAAAGGAAGGGTTCCCATCAATTGTATTTGGCAGAGACTACACTGGACCTTAGAGTTGGTTGAACTTGGAGAATCTTTACCATGTGATTATGCCTCGGATAATGCCTACATCCTAGTGTCCCAAAAGCAGGATCCAGGGATACATCCAGAGTCAGGATACATCCTGACACATGAGCAACTCCCGGGAGTGCTGGTCACCCCGGGAAAGAGAGCAACAACATGACTCCTCAAAAGGGAATTGACTTTCATTGCAGTCCTTCCTCATGAGCAGGATGAGAAAGGCACTGCTGTAGGAAGAGAACCATTCACACTATTCAGCCTGCGGGTCTTGCTAAACAACAAATCTCGAGCTGAAACACCAAAACCATGGTTAACAGGAGAGATGCAGGCCGTCACATCAGAGATTGATATGATTGGGAGATATAAAGAGAATTGGAGATAAAAAGGAACTGACACTTATCTACCACCCACATGAGCTAGGTGCTATGCTTGGAAATGCACAAACCTTACCATGAATTCTCATAAAACGTGAGAGATAAGTATTACTTTTTTCCTCAATCAGGATGAAGAAACTCGGAGAAGTTAAGATACTCAACCAAGAGAGTGGTAGAGCAGGGATCAAGTTAGGGTACTGCAGACTCAGAAGCTCACGCTTTTTCTGGGACACTGTACCAATGAATAAGTAAAATAAATAAATAAATTGGACTGTTTATTTTTGAAGGAAATTACTCCCTTAGTAAAGTGAGCAAATAAACTAATAAATAAGATGACTTACAGGAGTATTAGCTATAGGTGTGCTCCCTACCAGCATGTATATTCTCTGCAATGGATCAACCTACCTTGATGATGTTGACAAAATCTATGACAAAACTGTAGTATAATTTGTTATGGTTCCTCATGGAGCAACCAGAGTGGGGAGTAACTGAGTGGAGGTGTGAGGGAGATAGAACTAGGCACTTGGTCCTCTTTCTGGCTGTGATGCCTGGTAGGTTTATTACCTGACACTCAGAGCAGAGAGTAACACAGGGTTTTTTCCTGTATCTTCCATGCTCGGAGAGATCCCCTAGGAAGCTAGTTCAAAAATTTGAAAGTGGTTTTTTCCTCAATGTCTAAACTTTTCTTTTCGATGATCATGATTATACTCCATTCAAAAATGGATATACTATAGCCTCTCCTGTATTAAATGCTCTCATGTTTTTAATACCTGAAGAATAAACACAGGTCAAAGAATCCAGGCAGGCCTATGGCCTATGGAGCTAGTGCTAACTCACATGTATTAGTGGAGAAAGGGACACAACAAATGCAAGTACACAATTTTTATCTATAAACTTTCGTAGTTTATCATGATCACAAAACTCAGTCACCCATTATTTTTTTTAAGATTTTATTTATTTATTTATTTTCGAGAGAGAGAGTGCATGTGAGCAAGGGGAGGAGCAGAGGGAGAAAGACATGCTGAGCATAGAGCCAAATGCAAGGCTCGATCCCACAACTCTGAGATCTTGACCTGAGCCAAAACCAAGAGTCTGACGCCCAATTCACTGAGCTAGCCAGGCACCTCACCCATTTGTTTTAACTTCATGAATTACGCAATTAAACTTCCAATTGATAGGACTGATCATCAGGCAGACCAAATCACTTACTTAGTGACTCTACCACCATTTTCATCTACTTTTGTTTACCAATTATACTTAGTGGGCCACAAGCTGTGTGAGCTCTGGGTACAGAAGGCAAAGTGAAGGGGAAGGTGAATTAGCTGGATGCCCACTCCTCCAAGCCCTATAGAAGAACCACTGGGAATTCTCACTTTCTACTACAATGGCTAAAGTCAGCCTTTTTATGTATCTAAGTGGGAGATAAGTTATTGTTAACTTAAAATAGGATGGGGTGATTTAACATGGTTTTAATTGGATTTGGGCGATAAAAATACCCTTTGCTGCTGAAAAAGGAATGCAAAATTTGAAAATGAAGGTTATACAACCTCTTTACAGCAAAAGAGCAGTTTTTTGAAAGGCTGTCCTCACTTTAGAAGTTGATTTTATAGTCCTAATGAGGCATGAGAGACAAAATCTGCTCTTAAAATGTTTCAACTTTCTTCAGTGTTCTCTGTTTAATTAGAATTACTCCCTCTATGAACCTCTCCAGCTAGCAATCTAATAACCATTAGCAGAATTTATTTACTGTTTAAATTGCTGCTTAAAGTTTAGGCTTGGTAGCATAGATTTCGTCAGGTAACTAAGGGAAGGTTTGGCCCTTTTAAGCCAAATCCTTCCCTCATCTCTGCCTTCAATGTATGTACAAGGACTTTTCTTTCTTTTTTTTTTTTTTTTTGTTTTGTTTTGTTTTTTTTTTACAAGGACTTTTCTTATAAAAAAATAAACTTGAAGTCCTAGGAAAGATGTTTTTTGGGCAGATGGGGGGGTGACAAGATGAGTAGATAATTTTATGTATCTAAATGTACCTGCAAATCTGTTGAACTTGGACAAAGTTTAGATTCTTCTGTAATTTTGAATAAGCACATTTGCAGATCTGAAACTTAGAGTTAAATAATGTATGAGACTGACAACAAATTAAAACAATGAAAATGGATCTGCCACACTCAGTAAGCTAACATCTTTTCATTTCCTACAGGGGAGAACAAAAAAATAACTACTGTAGTAACTAACCATCCTAGAATTTTGGAAGCCTCCAATTATAACTCCAGTACATTCCTTGGGCAAACTTTATTTAGCATTTCTACCAAATTCAAATAGAGTATGAAATTTAGTGTTTTCATTGAATTCATAGCACTTTCTCCATTTTTAGATGAGTCTGATTGGAACAGTCACAGTTGTATTCTATAGTTATTAGGAGTAAGAAAATCAATTAAAATAAAATGGTATGTTCCAAAATGATAACTAACCAGGGAATTGAGTGGCAAATTTTGAGTCAACTATTATATAAATTATTCTTAAATTCAAGGGCCATGAAAAAATTCTTTTATATTTTTCAACAACTTTCTCAATTGCAGTTCATTAAAATGCAACACATAGAGAGAATAGAAAATATATTCTCACGGCTGTCTCTTTAGATATGTTTCCAAATCTATCACTAATCACTGAAGGAATAGTAGCAGTGGTGATGGCAATTACAATACAAATAATATTAGATACCATCTAAGAATATAGTTTGTAATAGCCAAGTATTAATAGCCAAATTTTAAAAGATAATTTCTTCCCTATGTATGAAGACACCAGAACAAAAATATCATCAGTGCCGAATGCATTTTTTTTTTAAGAGAGGAAGAGAGAGGGAGGGGAGGGGCAGAGAGAGAGGGAGAGGAAGAGAGAATCCCAAGCAGGCTCCATGCTGAGCACTGAGCCCAGCACAGGGCTCAATCCCATGACCCTGAGATCATGACCTGAGCTGAAATCAAGTAGGATGACTGAGCCACCCAGGCACCCCCAGAATGCATCTAAGAGATATTTCTCTGCAAGCATTGATAGGAAGAAACAACTATGATATGATCAAAACATGAGACTTGGAATCAAACTCTGGGCTTGAAGATGCTTTCACTTGCTCACTGTATGATTTGGAACAATTCTCTCGTCTGCAGAAACTCCACTTTCTTCTTATGTAGAATAGGACTATGAATATCTGTCCTACAAGTATTTCAGGGTTAGCTGTGAGGATCAAAGATCACAATGAGATACTCTATGTGAAAGCAACAAGTCAACAGTAGGGTTCTGCTCAATAAAATGTAATGTTTTGCACAGATGTGGCCCTAATTTCCATATTAAAGTTTGGGTATAGAACTCAAGGGGAAAAAACAAAGGTAGGGTAAATTGGTACATAATGATATTTAACTTAAAATGGTTTTATTTGTATCCTACTTAACCTTGCAAAAGAAGTGACATGGCTCTCTAACCACCAAAGCTGTCGTTTAGTAAGTACTTTGTTTATTGGCATGTGTTCATGCTGCAAATACTGCAAATCTAAGGCACACACTAGATATGGGGATACAATACTGCTTGCCCTGTCCAACTTCCAGAAACTTAAAGAAGACAGTGGTGACAGAGCATAGTTTTAATAATGAAACAATTCACAAAAAGGATAGTCTTAATCTTTCTCTATATATGAGTAAATTGATGCTCAGAAATGTAAAGTAACCACCCCACGGTCATCCAGCCAACAGGTGGAGACACCAACATGAGATGCCATCTATCAGGTTCCAAAGTCAGTGACCTTGACTGTCACATTTATATTGCATCAAAACAATTTTGTTGGTGCTCCCCTAGAGACCCACTAAAGCTCTCATAGGTGGTTTAGACATTAAATTGTTCTTTTGTGGGGCACCTGAGTGGTTCAGTCATGTAAGTAGCCGGCTCTTGGTTTTGACTCAGGTCATGATCTCAGGGTCCTGGGATTGAGCCCCTGCCTCACTTCACGCTCAGTGGGGAGTCTGCTTGAGGATCCTTTCTCTCCCTCTTCCTCTGCCCCTCCCACTGCATGCTCTCTCTCTCTCTCTAAAATAAATAAATCTTTTAAAAAATTATTCTTTTGTAAAGTTATTTTTGTATATCAGGATATCTGAAATGTCAATTTTCAGAAGAGAAATATATTTTACATTCTTTAACATGGCTTTCTGCTTAATACAACAGGTTTAGGGTCCCATTTTTAAAAGCCCCACTTTTTTGTCATCAGGCAGTGAGTATATGATGTATTGCTAAAGGCCTAAAGGCAAAGCCAATCAGACATAACTATTTTAATTAAGAACCAAGTGTTTCCCTAGATCCTTGTTGCTTGTGATCATTAATTTTATACATCATCTTGTCTGGGCCATGGCACCCAGATATTTGGTCAAACATTATTTTGGCTGTTTTGGGAAGGTGTTATTTCGATGGGATTAACATTTAAATGATCCAATTTTGAGTGAAGTAGTTTGCCCTCCATAGTGTGGGTGAGCCTCATCTAATCAGTGAATGGCCTCAATAGGCTGTCCTCCTCCAAAAAAGAAAGAAGGAATTCTAGTAGCAAATGCCTTTGACTTTGGACTGTAATATTGGTTCTTCCTGGGTCTCCAGCCTGCTGGCCCATTTTACAGATTTTGGACTTGCCAGCCTCCGTATTCATTAGTAAGCTCCTTAAAATAAATCTCAATCTGTGCGTGTCTGCATGTGTGGGTGTGTCGATCCTATTTATTCTGTTTCTCTGGACAACCCTGACTAATACAGCGTCCAACGGGTGATGAGCAGAACTGTAGGAGCTATAAAACCAGCATCACTGGGAGTTCATTAGAATGCAGAATCTCCGATCTCTCCCTTGATCTAGTGTTTGGAATCTGCATTTTAACAGCCTCTCCAGGTGATTAATGTACACAGTTAAGTTAGAGAAGTCCTACCCAGGGTGATCAGAAATTCAAAATGCTTCTTTTGTTTCTTTTTTCCTTTTCTTTGTATGTTTATATCTCTGTTAGACTTGGTGTGTGTCTTTATGGCATTTGAGGGTACTTCCACTTCAGGCTAGTTGAATGATCTGGGGCAAGGAAGGGGTTAATGAGGGAAATTGTTGCTGGTTCTATTTGACTACTACCAAAGGTTCAAAAAAAAAATTGATAAATCTCTTTCCAATTCTGTAATCTCATTGTCAGTAGGAAAGCCTAGTCCATATTTCTGTTGGGGTTCATGAAATAGATGTAAAGCTGCTCAGCTGAGGGAAAAAAAAATATTTTGAAGAGTCATGAGCATCTAAGATAAGAAATGTATATATAAAATCACAATAGACTCATCTCTACAATGGTTGGATTGTGTTAATAAAATCTCCTTCAGGGGGAGCCTGGCCGGCTCAGTTTGAAGAGCAGATGACTCTTGATCTCAGGTCATGGGTTTGAGACCCACCTTGGATGTAGATTACTAAAAAAATAAACTTAAAAAAAATTCATTTGAATGATATTTAGAGTGTACCTATTTTGTGCCAGGCATGTGATAAGCACGGGAGACAGAAAGTAGTTTTCATTTCTGTCCTTTTTTTTTTTCTTTTTTAAGTAGACTCCATGCCCAATATGGGGCTTGAACTCACGACCCTGAGATCAAAAGTCACATGCTCCACCCACTGCTCCCCTCATTTCTGTCTTTAAAAACTTGCAATGAGTTCAGTAGAAGGATAGTTGTGTAAATAAGGAAGAGCAGTAACTTTGCACAGCTGCCCCCGCAAATAGCCATGAAAGGAGGAAGTCCTAAGTTTTCTTCAACTAAATTCTTACTCTTGTAATTTATTGCACCTAAAATAATCAGCTGAGTTTTCTAAAATGACTACTTCTTCATACCTTTCCTTTCTTAGAAACCATCAGTATATCTTTACTCTCTATTGAACTCATTCATTCATTTCTCAACAAATACTTATTGAGCACTTCCTATGCACCAGGTGCTGGGCTCAGCCCCGGAAACCTAGCTGTAAACCAAATAAAAAAAGGTCTAATGAGAGAAAGTCAACAAATAATCACACAGATAATGATATAGCTACATTGGCATTATGTTCTATGAAAGAAAAAGACTGAATAATATGACAGCAAATTATAAGGGAATGTTATCCAGATTAGGGGTTTGAAGGAGCTTCCCTCCGAGGTATCATTTTCACTAAATCTTAAAGGAAGGGTAAGCGTTTCCCAGGTGAAAGGATGTAGGATGAGGGTTAAGGACGGAGAAGATTCCATGTAAGGGAAATACTATTTGTGAAAGGTGTGTGGAAGGAAGGAAAGAAACTGGTGTCAGAAAAAACAGAAAGGTGGACCCTGGATGCTAGGGTATAAAACGGCAGAGCAATAGGTATCAGAGTGGGAAGATCATTCAGGGTCTTGAAAGAACAGGAACTTTGTTCATAGAGCAAAAGGAAGTCATCACATCTGTTTAAAGAGGGATCAAAATGTTTACAACACACTTTTGAAGGATCATTTTTACTGTCAGTTGGAAAATGTTATGGAATGGCCAAAAATAGATTTTGGAAGACATGTTAGGATAAAATCCAGATTCTTTAGTTTGACATTCAGATTCCTCAGAGTTGAGGCCAAATCTGTTTCCAGTCTTCATTGTCACTTCTCCCTTACATGAATGTGCATTTCAGCCAGACCCATCCATTCTCTCTCCCCTGAACAGGATTTGTTCAATCCTGATTTTTGGCTTTCCAGAACACCTCTTCACTATATATTTTTTTCAAAGCCAGGCAAAATTTCATCTGTCCTCAGTACCCTAGTTGAACATTGCTCATCTCTGTAAATATCTCAAATTGCTACCAGATTGAAAATTTAAGACACTATGAATTGTAACAAACACCAATATTTTTGAACCATGAAAAAAGTGAATGTACTGCTGAAAAATTTATGACAAAATTTTACTGTTAGACTGCTGAGGTACATAAATTGGTCATATTAGCTTAGCATTGCTTTGAAATTTCTCTCATCTATTCATGTACTTGTGCGTCTCTTCATTTCTAAGTCCTATAAAGCACTTACTTGTTTTTTGCAGAAAAGTTTGATCTACAATAATATCTCCAATAACAGATATTTTTTACTTACTATTAAATTTAAGCCCGATAACATGATACTTAATATCCTTGCTTTCTGGGTACATGATAACTTCTCGTTTCTATGCTGTTTCATGACGAAATTGTAAACAACAAACTTAACGTGTAGAATCAACAATGCATATTAACTCAATTGGAGTAGACTAATATGAATAGCAATGATCAAGGTTAAGCACTGCAAACAATGAATGATAAGTATGTCATGACTGCTGCCTAGCCAATGACAGCAGTAAAACATCATTCATTGTAAGATGCATCCTGGTTTCAGAGATGCATGAATGAGCGTACAAATGTTCATCGTAGAATTGAAGAGCTATATTATATCTAGACCATTCAATTGATATTTACATTTTACCATGTATTATTATTCATACCTTCTTTTTCTTAGACAGCTTTATTATACCTTTATTTTCCATCGAGTTCATTCATTTATCATTCATTCATCAACAATCTTCATTGAATATCTCCCATATGCCAGTGCTAGGCTCTCCCCAAATGGACAACTACCACTAGCTTCACCTCCTTTATCTCCTTCCCCCCAAAACAACACCTAAATTGGTAGCATTGCCATAAATCCAATTATGAGGTTGTCAATGTAAAGATACAGTACTTGGAACTGTGAATGAATTAGTAAAGTTCTTCTTTCTGATAGCGCTTTCAAAGTAAATTAACATTGGATAAAACTAAAGTATATAAATCTGTTGACATATCTATTTGTTTTAGTAGAAATAATGCAGAAGTCTGTATGTGCACACAAACACATGGACACATATATACACACATATATGCATGCATATATTCTCTATGGAGAAGTTATAGTATATTGAACATATAACTACATTATTAACAATAACTATTTAACAGTTGCCTGTTAACAAGTTACTTTATTTAAAGGGTATATCTCATTTCACAGTTAGATCGCTCGTGAAGTATGTATTATCACCTACCATTTGCAGGAAGAAACTGAGCCACAGACAGGTTAAGCAGCTTGCTCAAGATACATGGCCTGCTTGTGTGCGCGCTCTCTCCCTCTCTCTCTCTGTGTCAAAAAAATAAATAATTAAAAAAAAAAAAAAAGATACATGGCCAACATCCCTCCTATTAAGCCATATGAGATTTACACTTTTAATATCTTAGAGGTGGCTAATATCTAACAATAACAGTTTCATACACTTTCATTTTTAGACTTCTAGCTTAATTATTAGAGTAATTTGTTATACAAAAACTTATATTGCTTTACAAAGGGACTTACTTGTGTCTTTTTTCAGTAGAAGTTTATTTTAAATGTATGCTTCAATTTGTCAACTACACAAGTGATGGGAAGAAGATAACATGGTAGTACCTAGTAACAGTCAAAGATACATCTAGAAAGAAGGGGCTTCTGAAAAGATATTTAATCTTAACAACCCAACAACTTTGTAAAACTAGAGTATTATTTAAAATGATTGATAATCGACCTTTTCTCCAAGAGCTTTCAAATAGCTTAAGATAAAAGATAGTATTCATACCACAAATTAATTAAAACTGGAGTAGGATAACTAACTATTTCATTTACTGAATCATCCTAAAGTAGGGTTTTCATTTGGCATGTTTTTTTGGCGACAAAGGGATCTTGCAAATTTTATGGGACAGTTAACTAAGTTTGCTACTTGAAACAAATTTATGTCCATTAGGAAATGTCAGAAACAATTACAACATCAATAAATTCTAAAGATGTGCATCTCTTGAGTACATGTGTATACACACATACATGTATATACATACATATTTATTAGAAGCTAACTTTCAGGACTAAAATCTCTTATAAAGAAACATCTGAAATTTATCAATCTATTTGGCTTCACATCAATTCTTTTTTCTTCTTTTACACTTAAGAAAGAGTTCCTTCCTCTTTCACACCTGGCTGTCTGTGGACTCCTTACCCACCCCCTCAGTTTTAGAGACTCATTCAAGTTCCTTTGCAGACATTACTGCCTCTGAGAAACTTTCCTAATCCCACATACCACACCCAAGAGAGAGTTAACCACTTCCTCCACATACATATTTTCAGTCTGTTATCACATGTATTATACTCTACAGTAAATATTTGTTTAGTTGTCCTACAGACAAGTTCTACGAGGGCAGGAGATATTGTCTTATATCTCCAGGATTTAACACTGTGCCTGAGGTTAAGAAAAAACAAATCAGCTAACATACAAAATAATAGTAAATACTTCTTTAGTACTTACTTCGTACCAATCTCAAGGGTTAATATTTTACACATATCTCTTCAACCTTCACAACAACCTTTGGGTCAAGAGTTACTATCTCTCAGAGAAGACCTTAGGTTTAGGGAAATTAAGTAACTTGCCTGTGGCTGCGAGGCTAATGAGTAACAGAGGAGGGCATTTGCATAGGGGTTTATCTCCAAAGCTCAGGAAATTCAAGTATTACAGAAAAGTGGGTATATTGGACATATATAGATATTTACAAAGGTAGGGCATTTTTCCATTAGAAGAATTTCAGAGGCTTAGCACTCAGAATGGAAATTACAAAGTTTTGGCCCCAGCAATCTCTCCCTGTCCTTTGACCTCACCCTCCCTCACACAGCCGACAGCTTTCCTTACCATGTGTCAGAGGATATATTACATTCTTCCACTATTCCCCCAGCTTCTGCTATAGCAGGATTTCTCAAACTCAGCATTATTGACATTTGGGGCTAAATAATTCTTTGTGATGGGCGACTGTCTTGGGCATTATTAGTCGTTTAGCAGCATCCCTGGCCTCTACCTGCAGGATGCTGACAGCTCCTCCCTTTCACCCCCAGTAGTGAAAACTAAAAATGTCTCCTGACCTTGCCAAATGTCCCTTGAGGGATCAAACTGCTAAGGACAGCAAGTCGGTAATGCTACCGGGGATTTGCTATGACTTAGAATCGAAGTCCTACATTATTAGCTTCCAAAGGGCTTATGAGCATCATTTTTAATTCACTAGTTCACAATCACAGACTTAGGGAATGCTTTTCTCCCCCACTTACTGTAACATCCTTTATGCTGAAGACACACAATAAACATTAACTCAGGAACAAGTAATTGCACGCTGGGCCTATAGTTTTGATTGTTCATATGGCAGGGCAGAGGCCCAGAAGACGCACTACTGGGTTCTTTTCTTGTGACTGTTCACAGATGACTACAATCAGACCAGTAGGCTGTAAAAGAATCCATTTCCAAAGTTTAAGCTTAAAGGTAGAGTGTTGATGAATGTTTGGAACTAAATCAATGAGGCCATATCCTAATTGTGTAGGTCAGAATCCAGGTGACATCTAGACCTGAATGCAGATGTCGACTGTGTGGTCGTGGCTGCCCCTGGACAGACGGTTCCTCACTAGCAGAGTGACCGGTCAGAGACGACATCCCTTGGGACATCCCAACCACTGGCTTGCCAACATAGTGGGTACTAGATGTATCTCAAGGCTGTGTAGGTGTTACTGCTGGATGCGTGCTAGGCCTCTTGGTCACTAGGCTTTATAATGTTCACAGTGACCAATAGATATGCCTCCTTAAATGCTGTTCTGAACTTACAAAGATGACTTTCCAACACGAGTCTTAGGACCAGTTTTCTGGTATGAGCAGGTACATAATAGAACTACTTTGTGCCTACTTTTGAGCAGGAAAACCAGGTTTGGGCTACGAAGATTGCCCTGAGTCTATGAAGAACTTGGGAGCAATGAGAGTTGGTGCAAGTGTAGAATTTATCAGAGCACTCTTGACTGTAAGTCCTGTTGATGCAAATCAATAAACCAGACGTTATATTTGGAGCACAAAGCCATTTCAAAGTTGTATTAACTTGAGTCCTAGAGATGGTCATCTAGACTTTGAGAGTCACGTGAACCTGAGCAGCCAGGTCTCAGAGACTGTGTTTCAGCAAAGGCAGAATTGTTCCAAAGCTCAACCATTTCCCTTCACACTATCACGGATGCTTTCTTTTTTCTTTTTTTTTTCCTTTCCCTCTGCTTGATTATCCCTACTTTGTTCTTCAGAAGTATTTATCCTTCTCTAGGTACTGAAGCAAGCTAAAAATATGGGTTAATGACAAGAGGTAAATTTCAGCAAACACTGGAAGAACAAGTCATTTCAACCTATTTCATAGTTGTGTACCTTAAAAATGTATTTTTTATCCATAATTTTTTTAGGGAGGGGTTTTAGTGAATCATGAATCTTAAAATTAAGAAATAAAGAATTAAAATTAAGAATAAACATACTGAGATATCGCTACATTTCATTTAGGATTTAGGATATGAGCATGGTGAACATAGTTTTATTTAATGAGTAACACCAACTCTGTTGCATCTCTCTTAGCAAAACTCTGGCATTTCAGTAGCTGTAACCATTGCAAAGACCTGGAGACCAAACCCACTCTTGAGAACGCATCAGTGCTTTTCCAATTTCTGTACTCTCCTGGCGCCTTGCTCATGCCTTTGCTACGAAAGTCCTGTCTCGCATTAAAGCTGCTAACACTTTCCTTTTGTATTGCATTGACTAGCCCTGTGATTTGTGAAGAGTAGACATTCAGATGAACTGAAATGCCAAATGATTTTGGAGCCCAAATTCCATTCCAAGTGGGTCTTTGTATTAAGCCAAAAATTATTTATTCTTCTCTGTGCATTAGAATTGTTTTGAGAAATAAACTCCTTTAAGGTATGCTGAAGTCAGGGCACCTGGGTGGCTCAGTCCTTAAGCGGCTGCCTTTGGCTCAGTTCATGATCCCAGGGTTCTGGGATCGAGCCCTGCATTGGGCTCCCCGATCCATGGGAGGCCTGCTTCTCCCTCTCCCACTCCCCTTGCTTGTGTTCCCTATCTCGCTCTGTCTCTCTCTGTCAAATAAATAAATAAATAAAATCTTTATAAAAAAAAAAAATTCTGCCGAAGTCTTACTTGCCTCCTCTAGCCAAAGCAGAGGCTTTTTTCTAATTTCCTTTAACAGCTTATTTAAAAAAAAAAAAAAAAAAAAAAAAGTTAGTTGCCAAATAAGCCTGGCTCTTAAAAATTCTTCAGGTCAATCAAGATGCAGTTTTAGTTATTTATTTATTTATTTATTTATTTATTTATTTTTTAAAAAATTTTATTTATTTGTCAGGGAGAGAGAGAGAGAGAGCACAAGCAGGGGGAACAGCAGGCAGAGTGAGAAGCAGGCTCCCGCTGAGCAGAAAGCCCAATGAGGGACTTGATCCCAGCAGCTTAACCGACTGACCCACCCAGGTGTCCCCAAAATGCCACATAACAGTGTGAAACTGGCTAGCCGTGGATACATTTCAAAGCTAATCTTTTCTTATTTGCTGTACTTCTATCTTCCCTTTTTTCTTTTTTGACTGTAAGTGAATATTTCAAGTTTAATTTTGACCAGAGGTGCACTATCACTAGTGGTATTCACATTTTGTCTCTCTTTATTCACATGGCTGTCTCATGATGTACGGAGGGGAGTGGTGTGGCACTCCAATAAAATCCAAGTATAGAATGAATATAATCTGACAGCTTTATCCTTCCATGAAGGACCAAACCAGTGATTAAATACTCCAGATGTATAACATCGCTCTGATCAGTTAGGCCTTGTTTTAAAATTCTGCTCTGGTCTTCAGTCGATGGGATACCCACTCCTGGTATGTCACAGAGAAGTAAGGCAACTGTCTTAATTAAAATAGAAATTGACATAACTTTTGCCATAATGAGTATTGAAAACCAAGATTAATGTGACAAGTTAATGTCTTATTTTATTTTTCTTTACTAAAATAGTGAGAAATACACTGCACGAAGTGACGAACTGTTTTTGATCTACAGTTTAACCAGTTTCCAAAGTTGGGACTTTTACACCTGTATCTGGTCCTTGTGCACATTTGAGAAAGGGATTCTCAAATGGCCAATTGTGGATATAAATGCAAGTGAAACTCTAAACCCACTAAACCTTTGAAAAGTTTGACCTATCTGCTCAGAGTTAATAAATTACATCAAACCCATCAACTGCCCATCAGTCACCTCACAACACTGTGCAAAGATCAAATTCATTTATCTGGCATCATCAGTGTCTTATACGACCTGGAGACAAGTGTTATCTTTGATACAAAGTGTACTGGAAAAAGAAGTTATGCCAAGTTTGGTTGTGAGTACCTGTACTTGGTTTTGGCTTTCTTTCACTGACAAGTCCCAGAGCTTGCCCCAACATGGTAGAAATTTGACAAGGCCTTAAAAAAAATCTCCTTTTCAATACACATAAATGAATGTTTTAACTAATGACGATCATGTTGTCATTCTTAAAAGAATCTCAATATAGGGAAGGTACAGGTTTCTAAAAAAATAAAATAAAAAGGGCAAGAAACCAGAAAATACAGCTAAGATCTCCCTAAATGCTTAGCAATCAACTGACATGTTTGCTGAATCATTCTACCTTTAACCTACCACGGTATCAAAATAATGGCCATTGGGTTATAAACTCATTGTATTTATATATGAATCTTCATGAACTATAGATTAAAAACCTGAACTGGTTATTCCTCCATCTCAATGAGATAACCTGCAACATTTAAAAGCTCTTTCACACACTTAGGTTATGAGTACCAGCTGTTTAGCTATAAACACTTAATTTTCCATATTCTGAAAATGAATTTTATATGGTATATATACTAAACGTTTAATAAGTTTCATTGGAAGCTTCTTGAGGAATCCAATTTTCCTATTCATATTTAAATTTTCATCAGGACTTAATATATACTTACACAAATCTTCTAACTTCAGTTGGTTATTACTATGTTCTATGTTCAAACTAGGGAATTATGCTTTACATCTATCCCATTTAAAAAAAGAGTGCTAAATTAGGAATCAATTCCTAGGTCAGTAGTTCTCAAACTAGACATAACTAGTGGAATGATTTTTTAAAAATACAAATCGCTAGGCCACACCATACAACACTGAATAACCACAGTGGAGGGTTCTTAATCTACTTCTTCATTTGATGTAATGTGTCTACAGAACACTTGGAAATCTGCTTGTCTGCTGAAAAAAATGACTTGCAATTTCTATACTGAATAAGTCCAATCAGTGCATAGGGCAGCTGTTGAGTAATAAAGCTAATTAGTCAAAGATTTTGTGCTTTACAAATCCTGACAACCATACAATGAATAAGAAACCCTGTCTTGTTTTCCAACATTAATTTCTCATAGATCATCAGGGTTAAATCTAAGAGTAATAGAATTGCAATGCTCAGTATTCCAAAGTTGAAACTAGAGTAAATAATTTCTCAATTAATTTAACCTTGTGTTTTTGAAGAAACTTTAGAGCAATCTCGTGGTTTAAGAGGCTGTGTATTTCCTTGAAAGCTAAGTTTAAAAAACAAAATAAAAGACAACCTGTACTAGGATAAGACCTCTTAAGAGAAGGAGCCTCAGAACAGGAAACAAGATTAAACAATGATAGGTAAATCATTTTCTAGACTTCCGGTGATTCTTGGCAGCAAGAGCTCGTGCTTCAGAAGAAAAAAATCATCATCCACAAAGTGACTAATTAATGAAGTGACTCGTTACAAATAAGAAAACCTAGGATTTGTCGAGATGGGCTGCAGTGGCTTACTGAGTATTTGCTCCCAAAAGACAAATGCAAACACACTGGCTTTTTGCTGTATTGCATCTTTTTCCCAAAGTGGAATTTAACAATTTTCTGGATAATTTCATTAAATAAGACAGGGCCTCTCAATTGGCTTCCTTGGGCTTCAATTATTAGGCCAATATTGGATGAGATTTTATGATTTCCAACACCTGAATCAAAACAAGTTATAATTTTCATGTCTTTTCTAACCTAAGAAACTTTTGGTATCATGGTGATAAACTTAAGTCTAAAACCATACTGGCTGGAAAAAACATAGCCATAATCAGCTAAGTCAAGAAAACATTTTTGCCTCAGTTACAAGCATTGATCTGTGTATACTGCATACCAGACAGAGGACATTCAATAAATGTTGAACTAAACTCGTTTTTCTGGTCCTGAATTAGCCTCGTGGCTATTCTTAATACTTAATTCCGTATTTAAAGAAAAAAAATCTTAATTGTTAATCTTTTAGGGAAGTCTCCAGAATGAATTAGTTTAACATTTTTTTTTAACATGCAAAACAAAGGAAAGCCAACAGTCAGTAAAAGGGAAGAACAGGAACAATGATCTCAGGATTAATACAGCCGAGTCAAGTGCTCAGTTATTTTCCTCCCGATTACTAGAATTATCTCTAGGGAAAAAAAAAAAAAAATCACTGAATCTCCCCTTGAAAGAACCTTGTAGATAAGTGAAACTATTTCATTGAAATGCTAGTCTTAACATAAAATGTGGGTTTTTTCACTTCAAAAAAAACCAAACAAACAAAAACAAAAAAAGGTAAAATAAGACAAAACAGTTCAGTTTAATTTCAAACGTTAATATATTTTCTATTTTATATTGAACATATGCATCTGTAACCCCTCATTTGCAGCAACTAGCACATCCTCATAAAAGGGGCAAAATTTGTAAGATGCCTCTTAAAATAAATATTCTTTTATAAAATAATAAAACTTCAAATAAATATTCTTTACACTAAACAATATGTTGAAAAAATTAGAAAATAAAGGTTGAATTTTACTGTAACTGTACAATATACATGAAGTCCAAAGGGAAATCAGAGTCTTACAATAAAGGCTTTCTGTAAGGCAAAATACAATCTAAAAACATACTGATTGATTCACATTCTTCCGAATGTACAACATATTAGTATAATATTTTGTGACTGTGCCATATAGTATGGCACAACTTGTTTTTCACAGTTGCAAATATTATTGTATATACAAAAATATAGCACATTATCTCTGGAGAAAACAATGGAAAAAAAGTCATTTGCTAATTTACAAATTTTGCAAGTACTATTCACAAACAAAAACTTTGCCTAGGAGAGTCTGTTGCTGTAGCTTATGCAACACGTGGGTCCCCAAGTTCTGTATCCCAAACTCTGAGCTCCATTAGCTGAGTTCTAAAACAAGCATATCAGTTAAAATGGCACATGGACAAAAAGCATTTCACTGCAAACAGCAAAGGATATGCCAACCCTCTATTAACAGTGCCAAGATTATAACTATTTAGTTGGTTGCATATGTGTTAAAAAAAAAAAAAAAAGGAACAATCCTTATTACTGTCATATTCCTGATTAATGGTGCTATGTTGGTTTTTCAAAGTTCCTGGGTGGGACAGTGGGAACTTTGCAGCAAACCGTGTTTGAGTTTTTACAGCGGCATCCAGGCCTGTTAACCCGGTCATAACACCCCTGACACAATTTAAGGCAACCCTTGGCTGGAAGGTAACACCATAAACAAGGCAAAAAGAGGGACATGACGCCCATGGCAGACCAACGTGTACAACAGTGAGACTGGCTGCAAGAACACGGGTTGTCAGCACAGTTGTCCTCGTCATCATTAGAACAGTGATAGAAGAGACCTTTCACACAGCACACACAAGTCCCATAGTCAATCACGTTTTGGGCTGAGCAAAGGCACTGCTTGTCGCAGATCCAGTCTGATGGCAGAGGCCTAGGGTAGGTGCACTCCTTACATTTGCACTTGCCACAGTCCTCACACCTGTAGGCATGCAGGCCCAAATCTTCCTTGCTCAGGGGCTTAAGCTCACCTGGCTTGAGCTCCGATTTGGGCTGCACACGGATTATCCCATCAGCAACAGGCCCCGAGGAGAAAGATGGTCCTAACAGTCTCTGTTCAGAGGAACTGCTGCTGGTACTTGTCCTTGTACTGCTCCGAGACCCCGAGCTGACTGTGCTGATGGACCTGGACAGAGGGGCTCGTGCAGAAGAATGGACCTGTGGGTGCTGGAGCCTGGGAGGCTGGCGGTGCTCGGGCAGACCATGGAGCCTCTCGTGTTTGTGCTGAGCGGAGGGGCGAGGGGCAGGCTTGAGCCCAGGTCTCGGGACCACAGTAGGTCCCTCTGTGTACTCATTGGTGTTTCGGATGGCTCTGATCTGATCCAGGGACAACACGTGTACCTGCTGGGTGAGGGCATCTCTGGGGTCGGGCTCCCCACGCTGCCTGCCAATGTCACGGGGTGCCTGCAGCAAGGACTGCGACCCACTGCCACTCTGAGCTCTGGCCTCCATCAGGTCTGGGAAGTGTGGTCACTCCAGCGGGCTTAGAACACATCTGAATTCCTGCAGAAACCAAGAGGAAAAGAGCTGGTTTACACTCCAGGATACTTCCCACTCTCCGCCCACCTGAATTAACTCTTCACTTTCCACTGCTCTAGAGCAACAGGATTTGAAATGGAGTGGCCTCAGAGAGTATTAAGATAGCCATACGTGATTAATGCCATATCAAAAAGTAAAAATTATGACCGAGTACTGACAGTTCTTTCATCTTGCGACGTGTAGTAACACAAAGCTGATCTTTGTTTAAATCACATAGGTAATGATTCCCTATTCAAATAAGCACAAAACTGCAAGGTTCAGGTTCAAGGTAAAGACTGCAAGAAAATAATGTTAGAACACAACATTGCTGCCTACAATGCAAAAGCTGAATATTTTTTCAAAATCTGAGATAGGTTTAACTTTGTCGTGGTCATTTTTGCCTTAAACATCAATAAATGCAGCCTAGAAATTCTTGGTTCTTACGCTGCTTTTACATCGAATACCTTTAACTATAATTTAGCCAGTATCCTGCAACTTTTTAGAATACCGTAGAATGAATGTGACTTGCAAAAGAGCAAATATTTGCCCCCCCCAAGGAAGTTATAAATTTCACAACAATCATGCATTATTAACTATATAGTACCAAAAGTTAAAAATTAAAAACAAATCCATTCAAACCCTGTTAGGTGCCAGGAACACAAGAACAACCAGCAACAAGAAGACAGGAACTTATTTTCAACTTCTCAACAACTTGTGGATGAAATATTTTACGACTGATAGCCTGAGAAAGCATCTTTAATTCTGACCTAAAAGATTGTTCTCCCTGTTTTAGAAATAAATTATGTCCAAAAATCTTAACTGCTTTGCCCGTTTCCAAAACCTTAATAGTTTAGAACCTAAACTGACTGGGGATAACAGGAAGTGTTTCAAAGATTCGTGTCACGTCTCCAATCTATCATTCTGACATGTAATCTCTTAACTTGCAATCCCTCTATAAATTTCCAAACTATCACCCCCTTTACCAAGTCTACAATGAACAAAAACGGGCCAAGATGGACCTTTATCCAGTCCCCAATTTTTATGAGACATAGGCAGGTGACACATGCCTCTCAATTCGGACCAAGGCAGAGCTGGAAACCGGATCTCACTTCCAACAGAAAGGCAGACAAGACAACGTTGATCTTTGCTTTCACTCCGTTTATCGGCTCTATCTGCGTCCCAACACCGTCCCCAGCAGGTGGGACACAGTCGGAGCCCCGGGGGACTTTTCTCCGGGGAGACTGACACAGCCCGGGGCCAAGCTGCCCTCCCCGGCACGCAATTCCAAGACTGACTGGAAGGCGGTGGAAGTGGGGGGGCTCGGAAGGGGACGTGCCTTGAAACTCTAGAGCATACTTCCCCCTCCCTACCTCCCGGCTAAAATATACCCCACCCCAGAGAACTGGCTGCCAGCTCCAGAAGGGAATCACTCCACCCCTAGGCACCCCTAGGCAGAAGTCACGCAGCCCACCGCAGGGCGTTCTGGCAAAGGTCTTCGAATGTCGGGCACAGGTTTCAAGCCCTGACGCCGAAAGCCATGCCTTAGACATGAACGGAGCCGGGACAGAGGTCTAACCCACGCACACTGCGCGACTCCACTATGCGCTTACCGAAGGGGGCATTGCCTGCAATCTGCACACCCCATCTCCTTTTGAGTGGAGAGAAAAAGTGAAAGGAAAATTGCTTTTTACAGAAAGGGCAATTCTCAGGGCCCCACTGCACAAGCCAGGCGTGCAGGACGCAAATCCCTGGGCTGGAAACTTTCCGCGAAGATATGCTTGCAGTGGAAAGTAGCGTCTTGGGGGGAGGTGGATAATTTTTTTTTTTTAAACAAAAATGATTACTGCCCGTTCCTAGCGTCCTTTGCAGCTCCCGCCGCCTACCCCCCACGTTCCCCCATTCCCCACCCGGAAAGTGCTTAGAAACCCCCATTAAGAATAGTGTGTGATCAGACTAAGGATTAAGGGTAAAGGATTTCAGTCCAAGGGTGGGGCAAACACAGAAACCGCTTTGTAAAAACGCACAAGATTCCGAATTTCAAGGGAGCAGCACCAACAAAAAAGTAGATCAGCCCATCGCAGGAAATTAAAAAAAAAAAAAAAAGCCTCTTTTGCCACCTATTTTCAGGTAATGGAAAACGATCGCGACCGCTTGATGACTTTCTTCCTGTGGTAGGTCAGCCCAATCTTCCAAAAATAAAAAAAAGTGTGACCCGAGCCGACCACAGAGAACGGAAAAAAGAGAGAGCTGCACTTCCGAACCGCAGACCCGGCGCCCGGCAGGGCGACGCTTCCACCCGCACCGGCTCGCCTCTGTACCCGGCACCCTGCCCATTTTTCACCCGCGGGGTCTCGCCGCCCCCGTGAGGCGAGCGACCCGCGCGCCCTCGGTCCCGCTGGCTCCCCTGCCTCGGGACAGTCTCGCCCAGGACTTCCCTGGGGAAGAACAGGTTAGAAATGCGGGCGCCTACAACGCGGACCTGGAAAACACAAAGTGTTCCCCCTCCCTCTCCCGCTCTCAGCGCCGAATTCGCGGCCACGGCAGAGCCAGCAGCCGACCTGCAACGAGCAGTCCGCCACCCCAACCCCCCAGAGCGCGGGCGCGTGGGGTCCTAGGGCTGGGGACACCGTGCCGGGCGCGCACTGCAGCCCCCGCCGAGGCAGGCCGAGCCCGGAGCAAGGCAGCTCCACAGGCGGCTCCCTGGGTCCCCGCGGGGAACCTGCGGGGTTAGAGAAAGGGGAGGCCTGAGGACAGACAGACCCCACTCTTGGTCCGGCTGCACCTACTCCATGTTGCCCACAACGCGCCGGCCAAGGCGCCAGGAGGGGAAGAGCCAAACGTGCCTCACCGTGATCGCGGCTTTGCACCAACCCCTCTCCGTTGGATTCTCGTCTTCCTGCGATGTGCAAATAAAATCCAGCCCCGATGCAAACTTTTCGCCCCTTCTTTCCAAACTCTGCTTCAGTCCAAGTTCCGAGCAATCGGCGGGAGGCAAAAAGGAGAGGGAAATCCGGAGCCAAGTCCCGAGCCGATGAACACTCCGGGGTTCGGCGCTGGGGGCGACCCCCCTTCTAGAAACGCACGCGGAGTATTTCCTTTTTCTCAATGAACTGGAGGCCGAAGCGCCAACGGTAGTCTCTTTTCCTGGCAGATGAGCGAAGGAGAAAAAGAAAACCGCCTTAGAGAAAATCTAAAGCCAGACGGCCAAGTCGTGCGGCCGCGTCGCAGCGGAGGCGGCGCGGGGGCGCGGGCCGGGCCGGGCCGGGCGGGCGCGGGGGCCTGGGCGCTGCGCGCTCCGCCGGCCCCTCTCCTCCGCTCGCGCTGCGCCGCGCGGCTCTCAGCGGTGCAGACTGGGCGTTGTGGAGGCGCGGCGGCGAGGCCGAGGCGGGGGCGGTGGGTGCGGAGGAGGAGGTGAAAGAGGAGGAGGAGGAGGGTCTGGGGCCCGGCCGGGGGGGGCTCGCCGTTGGCCTGCGCCCTCGCCTTTCCGGAGGCAGGGAGCTCTGCGGCGGCCGCGGCAGCAGTAAATGGCGTCATGTGGATCCGAGGCGGAACAGAGCAGTTGTTGTCCCAGAGGATATATCGCATCCGGTCCCAGCTCATTGGCTCCGCGGGGCTACATTCACTCACACTTCAGCGCCCGCCAGCGCTCCGAGCCGCAGGAGGCATTCAAAAGGGCAACCGCGCCGCCCCGCGCGTCCCCAGTCCGGTCCTGCCGCCCGGGCGCCGTCACGCGGGGCGCCCGCGGGGCCGGGCTGGGCACGGCGGGGTCAGTTTATCTAGTTTCAAGGAAACACTGACCTTAAGGTTTCCCCAGAGGCCATGAGGACGAGCCGGAGGCTCGGACTGGCTTAGGGAACTTTCTCCTTGCCATTAGGAAAAGGGAATGAACATTGAAAACTAATCCGGGCCACTCAGTGTTAGCATTAAAACAACAAGTTGCAGGTTTTAAGAGTTTGTTTGGAATCCATTTCAAGTCCACCTCTCCCCTTTTCTGTTCCCCCTCGAGGGGGCGACGGGGAGAGAAGGGGGGAGGGGGAGGGGAAGGGGAGCGGGAAGTGAGGTGGGAGGGCTATTGGTTTATTCTTTGTCTACTGGATTAACCCGATTATACACCAGGCACCAGCACAAACCGCCTCCCCCACCTCAGAGCCGTGGACGAGAGGAACGGAATGCAGATTCGGGTTTCAAGTATTTTATGCTCTGACCGAGATTTGCTTTTGATTGTGTCGCTCTGTAGTTTTTAGTTTAATATTAGATTTTATTTTTTTCAAGGAGAGTTAGCTATAGACGGAGGTTTTTTGAAGATCTGTTTTGTTTGACGCAATAGCTGAAGGAAATTCTACACTACGCCTTTTTAAAATTAGTTAACACAGACACGATAACTCGAGGTCGACATGACGGGCTTCTGAAATGGTAGGGGGCTCACTGTTCCACTGCAGACTTCCTTCACTTAACCAGAAGTCATCCTTCATTTCTGACTCTCCCTTGTCACCTAGAACATTTCCCAAGAAGATCCTATCGTACATTTTGAAGGTGGTATGCATTTTCCCACTTAAAAATGTAGAAATACAAAGATAGAAAATGCATAGGTATGCACTGCTCTAACTGCCGTTCATTTACCAAGAAACGTGCTTGTACGTGGGAACACCGGTGGGAAATTAACCCCCAGCCCCGCCACACACACACCTCTGATATTGGATTCTAATAATTTACAGAATGTTTTTACTTTACAGGGCAGCACGGTCAAATCTCCCGAATAGCACCTGCCCTCGTGCGGGGTTAGAGTTCTTGAAATAGTGCTAGGAAAATGTGTTGCTTGACTCCCAGCCTCGGACTCCAGCTCACATCCGTTTGCAGCTCCCCTGGCACTCGCTGCCTCCTCTTGAGCTCTAGTTCTAGAACGTCCCGGGAGCGCTCCCCGCCGCGCTGCGCTCTCGCCCTGCCTTCTCCATGTTTCTCTAGGGCTCTCCCCACTCGCCCCGGGTTTGGAACAAGAGATGTTAGGGGAAGTGGCATGCGTTATTTCCGGGTGCTGGCCTACGTCCCCTACCCCTCGGTGAGGGTGGACGAGGCTACATCGGCCGGCTTTGCCAGGTTCCTGGGCCGGAGGGCAAGGGACGACGGGGCCTCCAGGGCCCAGGCAGCTCGCCCCACGCCCCAGTCCTTTGAGCCTCGGGGTGAGCGCAGGCGCCTCTGCGTTTATGGCCCATCTGGCCGCCAGGGGGCGCCCGCCTGGCGTGGGGCTGGGGCTGGTGCAGTCTGCTTACCCATTACTGGACGAGGGCAGGGGAGGGAGGTTGCGCACTAAAATGTGCATTAGGCCGGCTGGTTCAAAATGAGTAAAAACCAGATAGCTTTTCCTACTGTCTCCTGGGACACCTTCCGTGTGGAATACGAGATGAGGTACCTAGGTCCGAAAGAACTCCAGCTTCTACCAGTGGGAAAGAGTTGGGGGCCAAAGCCAAGTTGTGTAAGGCTGATGGGGAACTCGCTGCCCCTTTGGGGCAGCAAGTCTCTGGCAAAGTAGGTGGAAAACTACCCTTCTCTTCCTCTTCTCAAACTCTTGCACCCAATGGCTGCTCCTTAGGAGACACTTGTGCCCATGCTACTTTCCCAGTGCTGCAGGAACTTTGCAAAGACACACTGTTCTGGATCAAAGCACAAACTGGAATTTAAATTAGGAGCTTCTGGTTGGTCAGAGCACCTTATATTTTTAATGAGTCAATAGGAAAGAATCTAGGAATTTATATTTATCTCTCATGAGCTAGAAAGAATCCCATGTAATCTAGCTCTCCCCTGCTTCCCCCACAGCCTCCAGCTTAATTGACTGGAAAAACATTTAACCTATAACTTAAGCACAAGGTAAAAACAAGAACCTGTTGCATTCTTTCTAACTTGCTCTTTATTATTTATTTAGTGAAATTATTTTTTTTCAGATGTAATGTATCCATCAATATACCGTGCCCCCAAATTTACCTAGTGAATTATAGTCCCGGAGAGGAATGATGTTTGTGTGTCTGCACGTGCATATACAGACATAATGGAGTGTTTGGTGCAGCTCTTGCAATGTGTACCCAAATTAATTGTCATATTGCATTCCAAAATTGTAACTGGGATTCATTCTGGAAGATACTTCAGAATTATGAAAGAATGTTATGTAAATCTTCACAGTGAAGCCCCATTTTCAAAGGTGCTGTGCAAAGTTCTAGGGAGGCAGCCCTGATGTATGAGCAGGCATTGCCATTTGCCAAATGTTGAAAAACATCAAATGCATGGAAACTCTTGGTGCACACATACCCACTCCCAAGTTCTCAGGTTTTGCCAAGTAATGTGCTTTCTGAGTCCTGGCTATTGAAAAGGACCGTGCGTTATACATTTAGGATCTCATCCCTGCACTTATTTTATTTTCTGCATTCATTTATTTGGGTTTACTTCATTTTATAAATATAATTATCCTCAATTTCTTTTTTTAATGGGGCTGTGTATAAACCTTCGTGAATTTGCCTCCTCTAATTTTTGGTAGAGGGCATCAACAGAGACAGTGTAGACATGCTTCTTTACCAGTAGGTATGTTGGCTGAGTTAACTCAGAATTCCAAGGTTGCATTTCCTCATCTAAGCTTCTGATTCGTGTCATAGTCAAGGGAGGACATAGCTTTAAACACCTCTAGTTCCAATTTCTTTGTGAGAGTGACCAAACCACTTGGCCTTATTGGGTTCAGACCCGGTTTTGATAACCAAAGAGAAATTTTGCAGTGATATGATGTGTTTTTGAGACGAGGAAGAATTAATAGTTATTATTTGGTTGTTTTGTTAGCTTTATAACCAAGGCAATTTATTCACACTTAAAACTGGCCCAGAATACAGTAGTGTGTTCTGCTTCCAAGAGTAACAATTTAGGTCTTTCAACCATCATTTCTCCTCACATCCCAAATGCAACTGAAAACTTAATTTATGCATAGTCTCTTCTAGGAGTGACCTTCCTAAATTAAAGGGCTTCACAATAATGGACCTTTTGATTTGTTGGCCATGGTTGTGGTCGTTCAATTTTTGAATTGCTTTGATTTTCCAAATTCTATTGATACTGCCTCTAGGAGGGTTTGGGGAATAACTACACTAAAAGTTGCAAAGGAATTCAAAATAGACTACTGGAGTTCTTATCTATATAGCCTGAAGAACTGGAAACAGTTTATCTCTGCATCTGACCTTCTTTGATGATGTCCCTTATCCCTAACCAAACTCAGAGAAAGATCGGGAGTTATCCCAGGATACGAGGAGTGGTCGAGGAGTGGTCTTGATGGGTTGACTTTGACTGGAGGCTCCTGTGAGTCTTGTCTTTTTCAGAGATATCTTATATTTAACCTAAATCCACCTGGTGGTTTCTACTGGTTAATCACTCTTCCTGCTACATCCATGCACATTCCTACTGCAATTTATGCAAAGTCAGATGTGGACTGAAGTTCTCTAACAAGGCAAAACAGAATTTCTTTGCTGTCCAACAAGATTTTTCTCATTATATTGTTGCAGGATTTTCTTCCTCCATTGGTGCCTAGAGTTCTTGGTCTCACTGCTTTGAAGAATGAAGAGGTAGACCAGACAGAGTGGTGGGCAGCAAAGCACGGTTTACTGAGCAATAGCAAAGTGATAGTACAAGGTTCCCAATGACGGAGGGGACCCGAAGGGGTGACCACCGAGAGTTTCTAAATCTAAGGGTTTTAATGGTCTTGTTGGTGGGCAGTTTCAGTCTGATTAACCCTCCCTCTGTCTGTCATCCAATCAGATTTTCGTCACCTATCTAGTGTCTGGGAAAGGGTGGAGGGCTCCTTCCTGGGTGCTGTAAAATCCCTTTAAGAGTGGTTTCCTCTTAGGGCAGGGGTGGGGCCCTTGTCCCTGCCTGCTTGCCTTCCAGTTATCCTTCAATATTTCTAATATATTTGTCCCTTGAACTCTAGATTAAGCTTTTTCCTTTGTAGGACTGATGTGTGCAAAGAAATTCTGATCAGTGAAAACACTGCATTGTTGCTTTGCCTTTACTTGAATAACCTGAGGTTTATTTATTTTTCTGTTTGTTTTTAACTTTTCATCTACTTTGTTCAGGAATCTTTTAAACCCAATGCTAAAGCTTGGGTTATAAGCTTATAAGTGAAAATGATAAATTAAAATGAGTATTTGGATATTACTGGCCAAACCTAATAGCAGTAGGAAGATTTTAAACTCTGAACAAATAGGAGGTTTGGGTTTTACATTTTTCAGTATGTGGACACTTGATCAAAAGAACATAGGAAATTCAACTTGTTTTCTAGGAAAGATGTTGTCTAACACATTCCACTAAAGTCATTCTGATGACCCAGATGCCACAATACAGAGGATGCTAGCAAGCCTGACTTAATTTCAGTTAACAAGTCAAATCTAAAAATGTTTAATTTGGTAAATGGAATAAGAGCGCATGCAAATTTAATTTGTTTCTTTGGAAAGGAAGTGTTTTGAAGTTACAGAGAATTGTGAATCATTTGAGAATATTGTGGCGTTATATAAAACAGCTTTTCTATCTATACACACTCTGTGTTGAGTGTGACTCTTCAAGAGGATAGACTGTTCCAAGGATCTGGGGAGTGTATATTAGGGCTGCCATGTACTTCTTTCTTTCTTTGTTATGGGCCTGAAACTAAAATACAAAGATTCTTCACTTTCCCAGTCTTAAAAAAAAGAAAACACACACTCTAATCTTTGTAAACCTTAGGTGCTCAATAGCACATTTCAGTGAATGAATGAATTGAATGAATGTAATTAAAATAAGTAAATACTTTTTGTTTTAATTTTGTAACAGCAAATTAAGAGTTTTTAATTTTTTTTAATGACAGAATTTAAGAGTCATTGCACTAGCCTGGAAATTATCATTGTATTTTGCATGATTATCAGGAAGTGACTGAAACAAGTTTGTTAAGGCCATAACTTTTGATCACTGAAATAGTAAATATTATAAAGTTAAAGAATAAGTCTTAATGGAAGTATTATGCAATAGGAAGGGAGCTTGTAGGGAACGCCTATTCTTAAACTATTTAATAAAGCAATTCATAAACCTGCTGATGATGAGAAGCTAGAAAATATAGGTGAAAGTAAACTCTTATGAATTTTTTACTTTGAAAAGTACATTTGGCAAAAATATGATTATATTAATAATTAAAATTAAGTACTAATCTGTAGTTTCAAGTTAAGAAGTTGGCACTGGTGGGGATGCCTGGGTGGCTCATTGGGTTAAGCATCTGCCTTCAGCTCAGGTCTTGATCCTAGAGTTGAGTCCCATATCAGGTTTCTTGCTCAGCGGGGAGCCTGCTTCTCCCTCTGCCTGCTGCTTCCCCTGCTCCTCCTGTCTGTGCTCTCTTTCTCGCCCTCTGACAAATAAATAAAATCTTAAAAAAAAAAGAAAGAAAAGAAAAGTTAGCACTGGGGTACTAGGCTGGCTCAGTCAGCAGGGCATGTGACTCTTGATCTTGGGGTTGTGAGTTCAAGCCCCATGTTGGGTGTAGAGATTACTTAAAAATAAATAAATATGTAAGCATTAAAAAAAAAAAAAAAGAAGTTAGCACTTTGCTAACTTCCAAGAACACATTTTAAAAGCAGTTGCAATAAAGCCACCGATTAGTGAACAATTTTGACCTTCACGTTTTATGTGAAAATCTCCTTGCCGTTTTGAGAAATATTCTTCTCATCCTGGTTTGACAACAGGCAGAGACTTACTTGCATTATACCCTAAAAGGTACTAAAATCATACATTTGAAAAATTAGAAATTAAAACTTCAAAATTATTAATCTTTGGTTTTTTAGCTGTAATTTCTAAAATAAAATGATATGCAGGTTGAAATTGCGAGTATCCTAATAGGTTCTGGAGGCTTTGGAAGTTTAAGAGATCTTAATTTGGATTTGGTCTAGGCCACTTTGGGCAACTCTGATCACTATCTCCTAATGCTTAAATTCCACTCTGGCTTCTTGTTACTCCTAGGATAAGGATCCAAGTCCTCAACCCAGCTTCAAGGTCCTATTGTCCAGCCCCTTTCCCATCTCAGCCTCCTGGTATACCACATTCATCTGCTGTCCACCCCACAGCTGTAAGTACTACCTTTTAATTGCTTCAAAGTACATCTCTCCTGTCACAGGGCTTTTGTACATGCTATCCCCACCCCACCCCCATTCACTTTTCTGGCCTTTCCCATATTAATTCCTACTACTCTTTCATATATCAGTTGTTTTGTTCTCAGGGAAGCTTTTTTGACCCCTCTGAGTAGGTCAAATCTCCCTTTTCCTCTTCTGACCTTCTTTGTTACAAACATACATGTGATTTGGTGATTGATTTAATAACTGTCCTCTTCGCTGTGTTCTAAGCTCCATGAGGTCTGGAATCCAAGTAGATTTTGCCTACCATTTTACCCACAGCACTAAAGGGCCTGACACAATTAAGGAACTCAAACATGATTTTTAAATGCAATGAGTGAATGAATGAAGAATGAATGGGAAAATTAACTTTAGTTCCCATCTGTAAAGGGGTTGCTGGGAGGATTGGATGATATTGGGTATCTCTAGAAAGCCTACCATATGGGGCCCTCTCAGTCACCATGATCGTTTCAATTAACTTGGGTTTGGTAGTTTATTTGATAAAATTAGCTCTTTTGCTTCCATGTTTTCGAAAGTTTTAAAATCAGTAAGCACAATTTGCTTTATTTTATATATTTTATTTGTTTGTACCTACGTGGAAATAAGAATCTGGATTTGGAACAAATTTTAATGACTGTGTTTAGCTATATTCAGCTATTAATAGTACTCCTACAGAAGCCTTAACCTTACATTGATTTCTTGTTTTCATGTATGACCTCCTCAAAGTAGGTAAAGCACTTTAGGGAAGAAGGGACCTATTTAGCTGATGTGGTTGTTTCTGACTGGAATGTGTACTTTTGTTGAATTCCTTGTTCAAGAAATCTGCAGGCTTGAGAAATGTGAGTTCCTTCTTATTTGAGATTGGCTTCAACCTTTGGGCTCTTGTCCCACACTGAATTTAACTGTATATTTTGTGGATGGAGCTTTGTGTCCAAGAGATGAGCTCCATGTCTTGTTTGGAGGAAGATGTACGTTCACTTACATTAAATGATATGTGCAGAAGTATTTGTTGTACACTAGAATGCTATGATATTTCCTTGTCCTAAATTCTTTAGATTATTGTGATCATATAAGGGTGAATTTGCACATGACTCAGAATAATAACAATGAAACACAATTCTTAGGTTTAGAGTCTTGCACTGTGTAACAAGTCCTAGTCTACAGCATTCTGGGAAATCAAGTAGATATCAAGTACTCTCTCTTATTTAACAGCAGCAAGTATATATCAAGCACTCTTATTTAATATCAACATGGTGTGGACTTCTGGGAGCAGAGTACCTGTCCTCATGGCCTAGGGCTGGGAGCTGTTGGCTCTATCACTTTGCTCGGTGGGTCTGAGAGGTGAACCAGCTAGTTTCTGATGGCAAGGAGCTGACAGTCTAAATAAGGAGCTGAGGCAGGTAGCCATGAAGATACCAGAACCATTCGAGGGAATCTGCTCAGCCAGGTTTCAGCTGGGTGCTCTTGATGCTTGAGGGTATGTTGACCCAGTGGAGGTAATGCTAACAAGGCTCAGGAAGGAGGCAGCCTCTGAGCAAGGCTGTGGGCTCATTGATCTCTTTGGGCCGCAGGTTACAGGTGTGTCATTTTCTTTTTTTGGCAGTACAAATTTTGTGTGGTTTATTAAGAAGTAACATTTCTCAGGGTACCTGGGTGGCTCAGTCAGTTAAGTGTGTGACTTCAGCTCAGGTCATGGTCTCAGGGTCCTGGAATGGAGCCCTGCATTGGGCTCCCCTCTTAGCAGGGAGTCTGCTTCTCTCTCTGCCCCCTGCCCCAGCTCATGCTTCTCTCTCTCTCTCTCTTTCAAAATCTTAAAAAAGAAAGAAGTAACATTTCTTTGAATATATACTGAAAGTGTGGTTGGAAAAGGCCCTTGTGTCTGTAGTACTGTAACTTTATAGTGGAGTTTACCTAAGACAGTTCTAGATAGAAGGTGAAACAGTGAATCTTGGAACACTGAAAAAATAAAATTAATTGGAAAAAAAATAAATCACTGTATGTATTTAAGAAAAAAAGGTGAAATATTTTAATGGCACTAAAGAAATTTATAAGTATATTCAAGATATCATAGGGGCATTTCAAACTCAAGCAGGACCAAGTTTTTGGCAAAAAAAAAAAATATTTTCTTCATGTATTTGGCATGCTTTTCTCAAGAACTTTATAGAATTGTTAAAATAAGTTGTTTTTATGCCCTACCTTCTTGACCACTTTTCCAGTTATGAGTGGATCATGATACTTCTGAAATTTAAGATAATACCAAATATCCTGAGCCCATGGTACTTACGGGGCAAAAGATATCTTCCATGTGGTGGTCACTAGCATTATAGCTCAGCAAGTATTATAAATCAAATCAGCTGGGATTGGGAAGTATTGAGTGTACTTCAGTAATAGAGTGAGGATTTTACCCAAAATATCCAGCATATTTTGATGACCATTTTTCATCAAATCCCACTTATGGTTAATAATTGATAACTGTTTATTTTAAAAATCCTTTATAGAAGTATGAATTAAGCTTTATCCAAGACCTAACATATAGTTAGCCACATTCAGTTAGAAAGTTGTTATATATATTTTTTCAAGTAGTAAGGGTCCTTGTTTTGTTTTCAAAATCAGTGGTTCTCAGCTCTGGCTGCATAGTAGAATTCTATGGGGAGATTGAAAAAAAAATCAGATGATAAGATCTTTTATATAGAGCCTGATTCAGGTTGATTCCTAGGAGGAGACTTTTATAAATTTTCCAATCTTCTACTGCTTTAGTTTCCTTCCCCATAGTGGTAATAAAAAGTGGGGATAAAAATATTCCTATGTCCAAGTATCACTGTGAGGATTAAATGAATAATGCATGTAGAGTATTAGAAGAAGTCTGACTTATAATAACTCTTCAATAAATGAAAGTCATTATATTATTATAATGAAACCATAATGGAGAGTCATAGCTCACTGAGAACAAGAACAGAAAATGGAACAGACATCAAACAAAGCATAGATAGATGAAGATGCTAGAACAGGCTCATACCTGCTTTCAAGAGCTGATCCTGGATATCTCTTCTTACCTCTACACTTAGTGACATTAGGTTTGAAAATCAGCCAAGATGGGTACATTTACAACACAGAAATCACCAAATGCTAAAATCAAGGTTTTCTTTTCTTTGCTTTCTCCCTTTCTTTTTTTCTTTCTTTACCCCAGAGATTTAGTTATTAACATTTATATCCACTTGAGGGGGGCAACACAGTTGACAAGGAAGTCTGGAGTGAAAAACAAAATATACAAACTTCATGATTTGGCCTGGACATGGTCCTGGCCAATCATGGCATCTGTCACTCATGGTCCTATGGACTGAGCTTTGGGTCCCAAGGAGTGGTAAATCAAAGACCATGGTGATCTTTGCCTGGTTTTGAACCTAGAATCATTAGGATGCGATTGAACTCTGAATTAATCATTGATTCTAAGTTTCGAGGTAAATTATTTAAACCTGTTCTCAAAAACCTAAGGATTTGAACTCATAGAAAAAAAGAGTAGAATGGTGGTTGCCACAGGCTAGGGGATGGAGAAAATGGGAAGAGATTGGTTAAAGGGTACAAACTTTCAGTTATAGGATGAATAAGTTCTCAGGATCTAATATACAGCATGATGACTATAGTTAATAAAAGTGTATGGTATACTTGAAATTTGCTAAGAAAGTAAATCTTAAGTGCTTTCACCAAAAAGAAAAAGAAAAAGAAAAAACAACAGAAACCATGTGAGGTGATGGACATGTTAATTAACTTGGTTGTGGGAATCATTTCACAATGTATACATATATCAAATCATCACATTGTATACTTTAAATATATTACAGTTTTTTCAATTATACCTCAATAAAGCTGGGGAAAAAACCCACTAAGGATTTGCAGGATACACCAGGGGGCACAGGAAGCCACAAGATAAACATGGTGTACCTATTTTAATTCACTTAGATTCTTTTTTTTTTTTTTTAAGATTTTATTTATTTATTTGACAGAGAGGAGAGAGATCACAAGTAGACAGAGAGGCAGGCAGAGAGAGAGGGGGAAGCAGGCTCCCTGCTGAGCAGAGAGCTAGAAGCAGGGCTCCATCCCAGGACCCTGAGATCATGAGCTGAGCTGAAGGCAGAGGGTTTAACCCACTGAGCCACCCAGGTGCCCCTTTAATTCACTTAGATTCTTAAGAAACAAGCAGCTAATAATGACGATGATGATGATGACGATGGTGATGGTGATGGCCAGGATGATGGTGATGATGATGACGAGGGCAACCATGATGATGAAATCCCACTTGAGCCCTATTTGAGGTTAGTTTTGGAATGCTCCAGGAGCATGTTTACAGTCCTTTGCCTTTGTTGGGTACTCAAGTGGAAATAGTTGGAAAGAATTAGAAAGTACTGGAATGTCTGTGTGCCTCAGTTTCCTTATTGATCAGAATAGGATAGTTGTCAGGATGAAATGAGATAATGGATTATAACTGCATGGTGGTTGTAGTTAGCTCCTCAATTTTAAAGGATATTTGTTGGGTCAGTTTGTGACCTATGAACCTAGGGTAAGTTAGGCACCCAGCCCAGAGTCTGAACTTTGTCTTCCAGCCTTAGTTCTCCTCAAGACCACTAGTCCTAAGAGACTTAGTAGAGCTAGATAGACCTAAAGAGTCTCCCTGCCTGAAAATCTATTTGTGCTGATTACCACATAAATCAGCATTTGTTATTGTTCAATTTTACCTTTATTTGACTTGCTTTGACAAAAGAGACATAGTAAACATTTTCTAATAATGACTGAAACATGCTTCACTTAGGAAATTATACTGGCTTTGAAAAAAGCAGCTTGCATCATTCTGCTACTTCGTAATAGATTTAAAATGCGCAACATTGTTATTTTGGATTATTTCCTATGAATCCGTATATAAAACCATGCATATAAAAATGTCAATGTGATACTTTTAATTTCTTACTAAAAAAACCCAAACCACAATTTTATTATTGTAGTAAGAAAAATAAATCTCAGAATACTTAGTTATACAGTTAAATTCAAATAGAAATTTACATTTTTACAATTTCTCCTCCTGGGAAGCAGCAGGTATGTAAAATTATTACATGTTGTGTTTATGCTGCATGCACATAAAATTGAGTAGAAACCCCTGAAAGTAAGCTCTTTGGAACCCAGACTTGATTGCTAGACTGAATACCCTTGGAAAACAAACTCTCTTTGTCTGAACATATGAAAGGTACCAAAAGAGGGTGAAAACCAGTTTTACTTTTTTTTTTTTTTTTTAACTTTTTGTGTTTGTAGGAGAACCAGCAGTGGAAGAAAAGATCACTTCCTCCGTAGACACTTTATGGGTTTCGGATTCTGTAAACTCTGCCATGTAACTTGACCCCAAAGCTAATGAAATCCTGTTAGATTTTCCCTGTCCTCCTTCCTGCTTCCACCTTTTCGATTGTCTCACCTTTTAAAAATTTGATTTGTATTTGTATATACATGCGATCTTCATGTCATTGTCGGGCTTTTTCCCCAGGCACTTTTCACCTACATCCTCTCCTCCCCTCATTTGGCAGCCAGCTGGGCTTCTTCCTGCCTTGAATACCACATTCCCTAGTTATTCAAGCTCAGTCATTAGCACCCTGTCCCCCTACTAAAATTATGAATGAAAAGCCTTGTTGTTCTTTACAAATAACTCAGGCTTCCTCAGTCAGTCAAATTCGAATGGAAGTGACTGCCAGACAAAGGGGCGGGATGATGGACAGTCCTCACAGCAAGTCATCAATGCCCACAGGAAGTTTTTTAAGCCACAATATAGGTAGAGAGAGTTGGGCGTTCCCGGAGGACAAGCCTGCAGAAGGGGGCTGGGAGCGGGGTACCCTTTGTGTCTGTTTGGATCTTAGGAAAAAATGTCTACAAGACGCAGAGACAACAGAGTCAATTTTGCCCTAGCAAGAACGTAAAAATCCTTCCATGGAGACATCTACCTTGCAGTCATTCTGGTTTGAACTGACACATGCAGACAAAAGTGAAGGCACCAACCATTTACTCGGTTTTGAATGCTGAACGGTGCCAGAGTGGGTTACGGACTCGGAGCTGCACACCTCCCTGCTGAGAAGTTGCATTGTCTTGGGTCCCTTTTTCACAACAGGGGAAAAGGTAATTGACAGCCTGATTGTTTGGCCAGGACCCCTGCTGTTTTAAAATCCTGGAAGGCCCCAGTCACACGTTGTCAATAATAGCGGTCGGAGGTGCGGAGTGAAGAAGGACTGTTCAGGAAACAGTTTGAGCCCTTCAAGTGGACAGGCCTCAGTGACTTTTCTTGCACTCTGGCCGCCACAAGCAGCTCATTCAAAAATAACCTTAAAGTAATAAATCAAACTTGTTTCCTGAACTATACAAGGAACAGCTGGTTATTTTTCCTCACTTTTTTTTTTCAAAGACAAAAAAAAAGTTGTTTTTTTTTACTACAGGAAATCAAGCATGTCAAAATTTGGCAAAGCAATTTGGATGATTTAACAGCTAAACACTTCTCTTTTTAATGTTATGCTTTCATCGGTCTTTCTTATTTAGGCTTTTCAGTTTGCATTCTCTTTGCTTCCATGAGTGTCCCTTATCTGTTCTCTCCTCCCTTTGGAAAGGAAAACAAGTTTACTATCCTGTCAGAAGAGTTTCGGTGTAATTTCTAATGTATTGGTCAAGTTGCTCAACTTGTACAGCTAAAATTTGTTTTCTTTCACAGAGAGAGTTTGGGTTTAGATCTATAGCTTCACTTCTTTGTTTCTCGTGAGATCCATATATTTTGGAGTTCTGATGAGAACGCAGTTTTTCTTCAGTCTGTTGATTTAGAAACCCCAAGCTAGTATATATGTCGTAACTGAACTAGTCTGGTGTTTTAAGAAAGTACGTTTTGGACTTCTTCTGTCTCTTCGTGTCTGTGTGTGTGTCTCCCTCGTTGACTACGTTTGCCCTCTAGATTCTGGAAAAATCTGCCAACTTCTGATTGACTTTAAGAGTAATTAGAAATTTGAATATAAATAGGTAATATAAAACAATTCACATCTTGTGATGAATACTATTTATCTTTATTTTATAGATGCCTGATATTTTGAACAGATCCATTCTATATGGAAATATTCTATGATCAGAGTGTGCGTGTCAGAGATTTGCTTTTCAAAATTTGTGGACATTTAGAATTAAGGAAGAAATGTATTTGAGGGTCTGTCAGATCGTGATGTACTACCTCTCTTTCAATTAATTTAAATATAATTAAACAGTCAAGATTAGATATAAAGATTATGTCAAATATCCCTGTCATACAATATTTTGACTGCTACCTAAAAATTTAAAAAAGAATTTGTGGTCACAATTTAGCATTAGATGAGAAATTATAAATTATCTTTGGGATGCCATCCTTTAATAAGTTTATTTTTCTCCTTCATTTTGTTAAAGAGACTATTCATTTGTCATAAAACACTTGTAATAAAAGGTATGTTTACAGGAAGATAATAATGAAATTCAATTTACAGTAGAATTAAGTCACTATAGGCTTCTTTTCTATTTCTATTCTTTTCTTTATCTACTTCTTTTCCTTTGTATTTTGAGTAAATGACAGTGCTGTAACAGCACAAATAAATCCGTCTTTGTGCTATAAGCTAGACCAATACACTTTACACCATGTCTCAGCTGAAAGAGCTGTGAATGCAACAGTGGGTGTGGTTTCCACATAAATGTTTCTTCCATATATGGCCGATATTCATACTGAACCTGTTTTGATGTAACATTTCTTTACTTTCAGGGTTTTAAGCTTCAAACATGTGCTACGTGACTGGATAGACTTCCTTGAGAACTGCGTTAACATGTTTCCAAGAGTTGAATTCTAAGGTTAGTGCCATGTCAAAAAACAACGTTCCTCGAATATATGCACAATGATTATATCTATGATCATATAAATGATTATATAGTACAATCCATGATTCATACGTGAATTATGATATAAATGACATTTAAAGTGACACGAAATACCCAGTTCTGTAGATGACTCGTTTCCTCCTTGTTAAGTCACAGCCTCTCACTTCGCTAAGAGATGCTCAGGAGTTGATGGGTTAAGTGGCCTTTGAACCTGCCAGAGTCCCCTGCAGCCTCACAACTCCTCCCCATGGCCCCAGCGGACTCTGGCCACAGTAGGGGCGAGATAGCAAGTGTAGACTGAAAGTGCTCTGTACAGACTTGCTTTCTAGCCTCCCGTTCAGCTGCCAGTCTCACAGCTTGCCCTGAGAATGGACTTCCTGTGCTGTCATTTACACTCAGTATCACACTAAGCACTCTTTGTCACTCAGCCTTTGAGAAAGAAGGGGGCGAGATAACAAATCTAGACTGCTTGTGTTGACTTTGTGGATAAAGTAAAGGGCTGGAGTCAAGAACCCAGGGTCTTATCCTAACTTGGTGACTGCCTTTCCTGTGACCTTGAGCCAGGCTTTTGACCTCTCCATTCCTCAGTTCTCCTCATCTCTCAAAGGAGGAGCAGTATGCCCTGTGCTCTTATTTTCTCACAAAGGCGTGGCTATTGAAAATTTTTTGATATCCCGAAGTCCCTTAGCAAAAGGGGAAAAAAATAAATCCAATAAAATGACATTTTTCTGCTTTGGGGAGATGGAGAGGAAACCACAGTTGATTAATTACTCCCTACTCCCGGAAGGAATTCTCTCTATCATCCTCCATGTAGGGAATTTCCCCTCCTACCTTTGTCAGCTTGCCCTCAGCCTTTCCTTTTTCTTCCTTCCTTCCTTCCTTCCTTCCTTCCTTCCTTCTTTCTTTCTTTCTTTTTTTTTTTTTTTAAAGATTTTTACTTATTTATTTGAGAGAGAGAGAGAGCATATGAGCCAGGTGAGGACAGAGGGAGAGGGAGAGCATACTCCTCAATGAGCAGGGTGCCTCATGTGGGGCTCAATCCCAGGACCCCAAGATCATGACCTGAGCCGAAGGCAGACACTTAACCGACTGAGCCACGCAGGCACCCCTCTTTCGCTCTTTTTATCTTTCTCTTCCCCTCTTTCTTTTTATCCATCTCTTTCTCTTTCCCTCCACCCCTGTGATGCTTTCTTCATAGCAACCTCCTATGAGATCAAGGTGCCTAGGAACTGGCAAAGTGTTACCTCTAGTAGGTTATGTCGAACGTGGGTATTCAGAGACACAGAGGAAAACAAGGAACACACTTTGAGTTAACTGGATGGGGAGTAACAGCCAGGACTATGGAAGCTTCTGCAAATTTCCTGGGCTTACAAAGATAAACCTTCAGAGACAGTTACCAGGCGGCTAGATGGATCTCTGGGATCTGGGATCGCTTATTCAGAAGGTTCTCTTTGCAAAGAGATGAGGTTGGATAAGGACAGGAACCTACAGTGAAATCCAAGGATTCTCTCTATGGGAGGGGATAGAGGGCCTCTTCTGGCCACATCTATGGCTACATCCTTTTTCTTTTTCAGTTTAACTATGCAACTGAATGGAATATCACTTTGAATAGAAAGGGATTTGGTGCCCTAAATCAGTTGGAATATGTGAAATATTGTGAATTTGAAAAAAAATGCATTTTAATACATTCCACTTTTTTTAAAGTATTGCTGTTGTTTTATTTTCCTTTTGTTTTGTGAAGAGGTTGGTAATATAAATTGTATACCAGAAATTAATTCACCTAGTATTCCTCATGGCGTTTTAAGCAGGGCATTGCACATTCTGGCTTGTGTTTATTTGTTTTTCCAGATCCACACATTCATTCAGACATGTTTAGATTTATTTCATTTGGAAGGCAGTGATATCATTTTGGTGTTGTATGCTTTGACCCTCTATACACACATGGTTTCTGTATGGCTTGGAATTGTATTTATTTGATATTTCCTCTTGAATCCACTGCATATCCATGGATGTTTCATGCTATTTTGCTACCTACAGAAAGGCCTTTTTTAGTAGGACCCCATTAACAACAACAACAACAACAAAACAAGCAAGTAAAGAACTCCTACATTTTTTTTTTTACTTGTTTTAATTAGGATATGAAAAGACACATGCCAGTCTGTTTATAAACAGGATCTGAAGGGGAGGTAGGAGCTTATTCACTTTTTAAACTTTTTTAAACATTTGTTTCACTTTGTATGAAATGTATTACTTCCTGAAGTAGAACATTAATAAAGAAAATGTTTCAATACTGATTTAATAAAAACAGAGAAAATTTAGCAGTCACAAATCATATTCGTATTTTACAAGGGTTTTGCCAATCTTGATAATGCGTCTAAAAATCTGTGAAGACAGTCCCTTTGTTTTTAGAGCACACGTTCAAAAAAAACAATGGTTGGTGCTCCCTCTGCTGGTTTCCTGCAACAATTAGCTCGCCAACTTCAGAGTGTGAAAAGACTGCAAAGGAAATTAAGATTCTTTGATCTTTAAACACCCTTTCTCCCTACAAGTTTTATCCTTGATTGGAAGCAAGTGTCAATATAGTTTGTGAAAATAGATTCTTTCCTAACATTTGATAGTGATACTGTAGTTGGGCCAGATAATTATAATTTTTTTAATTTATTTTTATGAGTTTATTTATTTATTTCGTAATCTCTGCACCCAACGTGGGACTCAAACTTATGACCCTGAGATCGAGAGTCTCCTATTCTTCCTACGGAGCCAGCCAGGAGCCCCTATAGTCCTTTTTTAAAATGAACTTTTCCTTTCTTATGCCATACAGTAGGACATAAAACAAACTATTCTTAATTTACTGGGGGGGGGGATTAGTCTTATATAACTAACTCAGTAATTGGATCTAGTAGTCAGTAGGCTATTTGAACGTTTTTACACTAGTAAGTAATACTGATTGGGGAGTGACATAATCACTGGACAATTACTTTTTTTTATTAAACACCTTGTTATATCAGTACTATAATCAATATCTTCCTATATAAAAGACATTTAGAAATCCATTAATTTAATTAATATTGATATCTGAACTATAACTAAAGATTCTTAGAATTCCTGGAATTCATCAGTTGGTTTTCTGGGAATCCTGACTTTCATAGATCAGAGTATGTTGAGGCATATATATTATTCATTTATCGAATACCTGTATTAAATCATTTCTAAATCTTTACTATATCCTTTATTATAATACTATATTCTGTGTCGTAAAGGTGTTGAATGTAAAGATTCTGTCTGCACATATTCAGCTTTTTCTATTAGCTGATAGAATATATGAAACCAATTCCCCTAGGGATATATGCATTTAATAGGGAGCTCTGGAGAATCTATAAGCTTTTACAGGAAGTGTTTGTAATGGTAGGTTTCAGGGAGAGTGCTGCTAGTAAGACCGGGGAAGGGTTGCCTCTAGAAAATAGACAGACCCCTGGGAATGGAGCAAGAATTAAGCAAGCAATAGGCAATAAAGAATGGGGGAGGTGCTGTTCGTTAGGGAAGATCGGGAGCTATATTTCCTTGATAGAAATACAATGCTTTCCTCTCAAAAAGTCGTCTTCGTGAGGGGTGCTCTGGGAATGGTGGAGGAGAAATAACAGGGTAGAAAGCCAGAGCTCATAAATCAACTTTACCCATCCTGGATAAGCCAGATGGATCATCCTAACACCCTAGGTAACACCAGTAGAGATTTAGGCAAGGACAGAGTTAGGGAGAGGCAGAGATCCAGCCTCAGCTATGGGAGTTTAGGTCTGAGATTTCTAGACTCTGGAAAGAATGGGGAGAGCAATGAGTATCGGAGGTGCGGCTATCTCCAGGGTGCACAGATTCTAGGACTCTAGTGCTGGAAGACCTGGAGTACAAGGCGATGAACCCAAGTCAGGACGAGACGCAGTTCCTGCAGCTGGGCTCTGGGGTCAGGAGGATTGATGGCAGGATCCCTGTTCTGGATCATGGGATATGAGCCGTCGGGGTTAAGATGGATCTGACACTGACCCCAATGTACTGCTATAGTCCTTCGTCTTGAGTTTGGAGAGGGTTTGTACACAGGAGTGTGTGTTCCATTAGGGCCTACAAGCCACATAGCTAACTGCCCCAAAGTGGGAGTTTTAGGAGATATTATTGGAAGGGGGGTCATGCGCTTTGCCTTTCAGACCATGATATGTGGACTTATGCTTACTCAGCCTACTTATAAAGTCATTCTGCATTAGAGCTTGGGGAGTAAAGAGACCAGAACACCCCTTCTTCAACTTTTACACTTACCATCATTCTCATATCATTGTTCTCTCATTTTTTTATGTATTCATTTTTAGTTCTATCTTTTCAGATGATATCTTTTAAGTTTCTTAAATGCAGGACTACTTTTCACATCTTTTGCATTTCCCTAAGTGCTTAACTTAATTTTCTGTTATTCTATTATTATATTATTCTATATATATTTTATATAATATATATATTATATATTATTCTATATTCTATTATTCTAAGTGACAGAGCTGTTAGGGGGTTTTTTTTTTTTTGGTTTTGTTTTTTGTTTTTTTTTCCCAGTGGTGCTCAATAGAGCTGCAACAATCCACATAACGGTGGGGGGAGGGAAGGGAGCTTTGATTTTACCTATTTGGCTTTTTTTTTTTTTTTTAAATTTTTATTTATTTATTTATTTATTTGGCAGAGAGAGACACAGTGAGGGAGGGAATGCAAGCAGGGGGATCGGGAGAGGGAGAAGCAGGCTTCCCAGTGATCAGGGAGCCTGATGCAGGGCTCGATCCGAGGAATCTGGGATCATAACCTGAGCTGAAGGCTGATGCTTAATGACTAAGCCACCCAGGTGCCCCCCCCCCCATTTGGCTTTTGTATAGTATTTCTCATGAACAAAGAATTGCCTTAAAAATTTTCAGAAAACTATGAGGGTGCTCTGCTGATGATCAAATTGATACTTAGAAGCAACTGAATGTAGGGAACTTATCATTGAAAGCTTACATGTCTAAGATGGGTTCTTTATGAATTGATTTCTTTATGAATAAATTCTTTATGAACTTTTGGTCCTATATAAATCAACTTCGATGTGTTTCTTTTTCTTGTTTTGTTCACAAAAGTATTTAAGTAATCTCTACCCCCAGTGCGGAGCTCAAACTCATGACTCTGAGATCAAGAGTTGCATGCTCTTCTAACTGAGCCAGCCAGGTGCCCCCACAAGAGCTATTTTTAAAATTATGGTTCTTATTGTTAGAAAAACTGTTAGTCAAAAGCTTGCTCATAAGCCTCAGTCTAAGAGATGTAGTTTGCAAAGAGAAGACTTCCTCTGCATTCCTCAGGAGTTCCACATGGAATAGATTATATATTTAGATGGATGCACGTTTTCCTCACCTTTGGATGACAACAAATCTGACACTAAGCAAGGCATTAATCTAAATCAGGTTAGAAAGCACATAAGGGCTGGTGGATTTGTTTCAAGTCCTCTTTAACCAAAGCTACCTTTTAGCCTTAATTACCTTATCTGAGGGAAACAAAAACGTGGATCAGGAATCTTCTTCTCTGTTTCCATCTTTTTCTGGTCAAAAGGACAGGAATCCTTTAGGGATATACTGTCAACAGTAGCCATTAGCCATACGTGGCTTTTGAGCACTTGAAATGTGCTATAATGGACAACCAGATTTCAAAGACGTAGTACAAACAGGTGAAATATCTCATTTATATTTTTTATATTGACTATGTGTTTAAATGATGATAGTTGGGTTAAATAAAGCATTGTTAAAATTCATTTGACCTGTTTCTTTTTACTTTTTCATTACTCAAAAATGTTTTACATAAAATGGCTCACATTTCTATTAGAGAGAACTCCCCTGGGCCAAAAGTTCTTCAACATTTTTTGAATACAAGTAGATTCCTTTGAAAATCTGATAAAAGCCCAATCAATTGTAGAGACGATAGATACTGTCAGTTCTGCTGTACCTAATATACGGATTCCTAAGACTCACCCTGCTTTGCAAAATCATGCAATAGAAGCTATAGGGCTGGGATTGGGAAACACCCCAAAATGTCATCAGCGGTGCATAAAAAAGATAGGAACATAATAAAAAGGTAGCACGGTTTTATCCATGGTAAATGGCAAAGAACTACGTCAACTGCGGTAAATCTGTCACTTTGCCTTGAAAAATGTCTCCTTTGACTGTGACAGTGGGCATTCCTACAGTTGCTCACTATGCATGCCCACCTGGTTCCCATGGCTGCCCTCCTCTGTGCCAGAGGAAGACAACAAGGAGGTAGAAAAAGAGTGAGAGAAAGGTAAATAAAGAGAGAAAAAGAGTGGAGAACAAAGGAAAAGTACAAAATAAGCTGAGCGGGAAGAGGGGAAAAATGGAAGAAGGGAGTAGGGCCAGGTGGCTAGGGGGCTGGGGTGGCAGCTTGTGAGTTATTGCAAGGAGCTTCTCTGCCATGAGATGGAAAGCTGGAAGAGCAGGTGTAGAAAGCGGCAGCAGTCAAGGAAACAGCAGAGGTAGCGCTCACGGTCCTCGAGAGGTGTGTGCGTGCTTGCGTTCTGTTGGTCCGTGTCCGGCTCAGTTCAGCCGGGTGCATGAAATTGGGAGAAGCCAAGGCAAAATTAGCATTATGCTAAAATTTCTCCTAATTTATTAGTCATATTGGAATACATTCTCATTTTCAAAACAAGCATTATAGCAGAACTGTGGGTACACACACCACGGTAGACTGTCACGCACAGCCCGTGTTGGCAGCCTCCAGACTGCAGGACTGTCAGAGCACGCCCGGCGTTAGGAATCAAAGCTGAAATGCCAGCATTAGGTTCTTTCAAGGTGTTACGGTTGCAAGGGATTGTGGGATGGAGAGCCTAATCTCATCAGGCTCCATTTGCAGAGCCCCGAGTGGACCACGGGGAAGGAATGTGTTCTGGGCTGGATCCATGAAGGTAGAGGAGATATGTTGGACGTAAAGGGCAGAGAAGGTCGATTCCCTTTAGATATCAGCCAAGAATGAGTTATCTGAACAAGCCTTTTTAAATCTATGCCAGAATTGTCCCGGAAGACCCATTTGTGAGTGGACTATCACATTTGTTCCCAGTGATAATAAATGAATAATTGGTGAGTAAGGAAATTCCAACAGGTAGCGGAGAAACAGCAGATGCTGTCTCAATTTTCTGCTTCTACTTATTCAAGGATTTGGTTGTAATTCACAGAATCTGGTTCCTGTGAATTCACAGAAATAGGCCTCAGTGTCTGTATAGGGGAAGCGAACTAAAAGGATCTTTAAGTCACTGAGAAGAGTGAAGTGACTTAAAACTAAATCAAGCCATTGAAGGTGATTGCCTGTTAAACATAATGATGATGATGCTGATGACGAGCCATTATTTATTATTTATGGGCTCTTAGTATATGCTGGGAACTGTACTATGTGTTTTATGTGGATTGTTTTATTGATTATTCACAACATTTTGAGGTAGGTTTGTTGTTATCTCTTTTTATGGATGGAAATAACTCAGCCAACATCCCACTGGTAACAAGTGGCTAAATTGGGACTTGAGTGCAGGCAGTCTAAAACCAAGGTTTGCATGGAAAACACCAGACTCTTTGACCTTATGAGTGGTATTGCTGGGACCTTCCATTGTCTATTATTGTATATTCTGGTACTATTTAAAGTTGTGTAGTTAAATTCTATTATTTGTTTATTTAAGTACAAAACATGGAACCCAACAGTGGGCTTGAACTCATGATCCTGAGATCAAGACCTGAGCTGAGATCAAGACTGGGACGCTCAACCAACTGAGCCACCCAGGCGCTCCCACTTATATTATTTCTAAAGCAGGAGCAAAATACGCACACAAAAGGTTTAAAAGAGGAAGCCTACGAAAAAATAAATACAGTAAAAATGATTTTAAGAAGTGAAAATCAACTTCTAAATCCTATATTCAATGTCTTATAATACATGCATTTGGGTAGCATGACTTGAAAATGTTTTGATTTTATACACATGTGAAGGAGGCTGTCCACCCATGTGTAGGCTCATCGGGGAGTTCCTTTTGCCATCAAATGCATAAGGGATTAGGGATTACCAATCACAAATATGACAACAGTAGGGACATAATCAATTTTAAATTGCTGTTCAGCTTTACAGAAGAAATATTGAATATTAGGCTACTAAAACATTAACAAATGCCTTTCATTATTTTTCAGAAATGGGAAAATTAATCATTTTTCATATGTCTAGTTAACTTTTCTTGTATATCTCATAAAAGGGTGTTATGCTGCACCAAAGGTAATACGTTACCCTAAATTCTAAATTACATGTTTGTTAAAATTATTTTCCATTTATTATCTTTGCTCTAGATTCTAACTTATGAGAAGTGTATGGTGAGATATGTCATATTTAAGCTAAATCTATTTTTAAATGAATTTTTTTCCTGCAAGTAGTCATGGGTAATGCCTCGTTTTATTCCATCTTATTAGTAATATTGACTAATATTAATAAATAAATCAATATATTATTAATTAATACTAGTTTAAAGAATCTTTTATTTTTCCAGCTAATTGGTTCTTGTTAGTGGATTGGCAATGGGAGCTTTTAGAAATGAGAGTAGAAAACCATCCCTCTTTTCTTCCTTTGTTAATTCCTAGTTTGAGACATTGTTGCATGACTGGGCTATATCATTTCACAACCTTCTTCTCTGTTCTCTGCTGTGTGAGAGGAAACAGGAATGTTCCTTGGCAAATGAGATTTCTTAAGGAACTCCCTTATTGCTGCGGTTGTTGTTGAAGGATTCCAGTAGAAGCACATTTCCTCCTATTATTGGAGGATAAGTAACCAGTGAAGTGCACCCTCTCTCTCTGGGATCCCTCCTCAGATTTCCTCAGAGAAGAGCCGTGGACCTGGTTTGCTCTCTGCATCGCCTCATTGCCTTACCTGGCTCCCCAAAGTTCTTGGCTGCTCTTCCCAGAAAGATGGTGTGTCTGAGACCGCTCAGGGGAAGCTGTTTGGTGCAGCTGCTCTCCCCTCTGGTCCTGGCCCCTGTTCAGCTCCCCTGAAGGGCATATTCGTACATGGCTTCTCAAGTGGTGTAACGTGTGCACTTCTGCCAGCAGCCTGGGCCGGGGGCCAATGGAGAGAAAGGAGGGGGGCGTCTCCTGCACCACCCCAGAGATACCTTCCTGCCCTGAGGGCCTAAAGAGAACTTAGTTCATCTTAGAGCATTATGGATGAAAAATAAAGAGGGGCAGGTGGGAACTAATCTTTAGTAAAGGAATATGCTTTTCTGAAAAATATGATACTAATAATTTGTGATAAAGGATTGAGTTCTAGTGAAATAAAATTGATGCTCATTTATTGGTGATGTCAGACAAGTGGATGTTAGGTTGGCGGTTTCCCTTCGAGTCTGGGAAAGTGCTAGCATTACCTTCAGAGGCTGTCATTTTTTCAGTCTTGATTCAGAATTGAGGCATTTCTTGGCTGCCCTGGCATTAACATTTAGCTCGTCCAGGGGACCAGGAAAATGGTGCATTATTAAACTCTTTCCTTGACAAGAGAGAACAGCTGATAATTGTATTGGAGGACTGATTTTCATCTCTGACCTCTCTCCTGATCCCCTTTCTGTCCTTTCTGCTTTCCCACAGTCTCCAGTCTTTGGTCACACTTAAAGTGAGTGCCCCGGGCCATCGACAGACAGGAAGCAGCACACTGAGTGTGGCAGGGTGAAGCCCCATGAATCCTAGCGTGCGTTCTTGCAAGGCAACTTGCCCCCGTAACAACCAGCTAGGGAGGGGATTGGGGCTTCTGTTTGGGAAGGTCATCAAAAAGACATGGCTACTGGTTGATCCAAGAGCAGGACCCGGGCTCTCAGAGGCTTCCTACCCCCTCCTCTGTCCTTGGAATTTAGGTTCTGCTTGCCTTTCCTGCTCCCAGAGGCTGCTCCAAGGACACGACCTTGAGATAATGATTTGGTGTTGAGAACACCTGCATGGTATACGTGACCTAGATAAGGTCTCTGTACGAGCTTTTGGAATTTGGTGGGCAGGTGCAGGAATCACCTTATCTTGCTCCTCACCAAGACAAGCTATGGATGTAAGTTCCCTTTGCTTATTAAAACTGCCACCTACCAACCTGAGTGGCTTGTCCCTTTCTTCAGTCTCTCCCTGCCCTCTGCATTCAGGAACCGGTTTCAGATTTCACCCAGGAAGCTCTCAAGGAGCTTATAATTTCTTCAATATCTAAAAAATGAGTTCCCCATGCCATCTCTTGTAAACAAATTTTCAAAACACGGTAACAATTCTGGTACCATTCTCTTACCACCCCAGAGGATCGGAATGGATAGATGAGGGGAAAAATAGTTTTCCAGGTCACCCTCTGTGTGCATTAGGGGAAATCAAAAGCTGATGTGCTAATTCAAAGTCGCCAGGCATACCTATCAAGGCATCGGATATAGAAGAAGGCAATGTGTCTTCAGTACTGGTTAAATATTTCATCCTGCATCTTAACTGTTAAATAAAGTTTGCAGAGGAAGCAGAGGACTGTGAGCTTCTGAGGCTTGACGTGATGAGGTTCTACACTGTGGCAAGTGCTGCCTGTAGCAGGACTCCTGGAGCTTTCCCCTGTTCCTGGATAGTGCGAGTATATCCTGGAAGAGCGCCAGGAAACTTGCCCAGCTGTAGGTCATTCCCTTTCTAGCGGGCAGTGGGAGGCCAGTGATGTTCTGAGGCCAACCCAAAGTCTAGGAACTTTTTGGAGTACTGTAAAAGGAAACTTTGTTTTTCTCCTCTATTCTCAATACTTCCAGTACCAGCTGTGTGAATTTTTCCCACGCCAAGCAATTCTCCAATTCTCAGTGGACACTGGCTGGGTGTCCGAGAAATTTAACTTAATTCTCAGATGAGCAGGCACTAGCCTCAGATCCCACAGGTCATGGGCTCAGTCCTGCAAGACTGCCCTCGATTCAGATGCCAATTGCAAGTCTAGATTGCCACCTGTCCTTCTGACCAAATGGGATTTGTGACACCTTTGATAATTTGTTAGCATGGCTCACAGTATCTGGGGATATACTTACATTTACTGATTTAGTAGCAAATGATACAACTCAGAAACAACCATATGGAAGATATGCATAGGGCAAGGTGTGGATGGGGGAAAGGCCATGGGTTTTCCATGCCCTCTTAGGGTGGCTACCCTTCCAGTTCCTCCACATATTCACCAAACCCAAAGCTTATCAAACCCTGTTGTTCAACAGCTTTGATAGAGGTAAATCTCCCCCCTACCTCACCTCCACCTTGAGGTGTAAAGTTGAGTTCTCCCACAGAATAGGAAGATGAGCAAATCACATCAGGTATGTTGTAGACGTCTTTGTCACATTCATTCTAGATCTCCATCTCCAGTTCCATACATCGATGTGGTCTTCTGTGCCTAAAGAAAATATTTGGGCTGCCTGGGACTGGCTCAATCAGTTAAGCATCTGACTTTGGCTCAGGTCATGATCCCAGGGTCGAGCCCCTCACTGGGCTCCCTGCTCAGTGGAGAGCCTGCTTCTCCCCTTCCCCCCACTCATTCTCTCTCTCTCTCTCTTTCTCACTCTAATAAATATATAAAATCTTTAAAAAAGAAAAGAAAAGAAAAGAAAATACTTGAAGACCTAATAGGAATAGGACTGATTTGGATCCTCTAGGAAGCTCCATAGAAATTGAACCTCAAGCCTAGAAAAATAAATGAATTGCATCACTCAACAATGGCCTCAAAATGACTCATCCCACTTGAGTGGCTAGGAGACCCAGCATTGCTTGCTATGCAGATTGACTTAGTTTGCTGGGGCTGCCATAGCAAAATACCACAGACTGGGGGGCTTAAACAACAGACATTTATTTCTTACAGTCCTGGAAGCTGAAAGTCCAAGATCAAGATGTTGGCAAGGATGGCTACCTCTGAGGCCTCTCTTCTTGGCTTGCAGATGATTGCCTTCTCGCTCTTTCCTCATGCGATCTTTCTTCCGAGCATGTGCATGTGCATTTCTGGTGGCTCTCTGTGTGTCCTAATCTCCTCTTCTTAAAAGGACACCAGTCAGATTGGATTAGGGCCAACCCTGATAGTCTCACTTTAATTTAATTACCTCTTTAAAAGCTCTCTTTCTAAATATGGTCACATTCTCAAGCACTGGGGTTTAGAGCTTCCCTACATGAATTTGGGGGGGGACACAGTTCGGCCCATAACAGGAATACTTTTCCTTTGTTCCTCCTTTAGAACACCCAAGCAGTAGCTTTGGTTCCAGCCTCTTCTTTTTTTTTTTTTTTTTTTCCAGCCTCTTCTTTTGAAAGGCAGGGTGGTGTTCTTGGAAGGTGCACGAATTATGAAATTCTACTTTCAATGGTATGAATCTTGATTTGATCACTTACTCCTTTTTTCACTTTGGGCTCTCTGGGCCTCAGTTTCCCCATTTGTAAAACCTGTGTACTATTTACATGGGGATTAGATAATTTATGTAAAGTGCCTGGGGCAACAATGTAGGCAGTAAATTTAGTTTCACTTCTGTCTCTTAAAAGTAAAGGTTTCTGTGACTTTGAAGAGGAGATCTTCTTCTCCCTTGGCTTTACTAGTGAGAATTCAATGCATTTCCCCAAAGGAAAGAACATGGCAAAGGAAATAGTTGGAAGCACTGAAATACAATTTTTAGGTATACCATGGATTACTTAGGCTTTTGTGGGTTGAACTTAGGGTTAATAATTATTTTGAGAACCCAGTATTTTAGGGAAATAGTATGCAGTTTGGAAATAAAAAATACAGTATCAAGAGTTAGTGTTTTGGGCAGGAGATATAAAAGTTGGGTAGGAAATTAAGGACCTCACTGAAAGTTTATGGAGTAAACCAATACTGAAAAGTCGTTGCTAGGATGGGCCCAGCAGAGCAGGGGTCTGAGGAATAACTACAGCTTAGTGGATTTCAGAGAAAACCACCTTTGAGCCCATGAAACAGCTCTCAACTTGAATCTATTGGTGGCTTTGGAGCTTGTGATACATTGCTAAGCAGAGTGTTTGCTGCAATCCCAGGTCTCTAGAATTTGTTATCAGAGTAAGGCTGGGAAAGGTAGGATCTGGACAGCGGTCTGCCATTAGAGGACAATTAGGCAGCATTTTCTGAGCATAATTATTTTTCTGACATCTTGCCCATTTATCTCATCATAGAAATGACAGACTAGATAATGTATAATTTATAGTTTATCGCCATGTTACCTGACTCTCAGATCACTTCTAGAAAACATTTCTGATGATCCTTTTAAATTTAAATTTTTTTTTTTGCTATCATAATGATTTACAGTGGAGCTGCATGAAGAAAGAATAAAGGAATAAAGTTAAGTAGAGAACTCCAACACACTATCAACTGGTAATTTTCCACTACTTAAGAGAAAATGTCACTTTTCTCCCAAACAACCCAATCCTTACTCTTATCACCAATGTACATAACATGATTGATATTGCATATCTGCTACATAAACATTTCTTTAATATTGTTCATTACTTTTGCCCAAATGACCCTGAGTAAATGTAGTCTCTGGCACAAGGTGCTAGAGTCATGGCACTGATTCAAAGCCAGTGGCTTTGTTGCACAACGTGGAACTCGGAGAACTTTGACATAGTTAGATTTTTTTTCCTTAAAAAACATTTATTGGCAATTTGGCCTTTATTATCCATGAAGCTCCATTGCCCAGTAATCAGACATGAAAGGCTAAAGGGGACCAAACAAAGAAGACATTTTTAATTCCCTAATAGGGTGATGATAAAAAAAAAA